>CM035147.1:570000-915000 GCA_020205605.1 Panax ginseng
AAAGAAAGATGATAGAGAGTCATTTGAAATGGGCACTAAAGACTTTTTTTCGAGAGATCTCCTCTAAATCACCGGTATGGCTATCGAAATCGTGAGCATCAAAGACGTAGGTTCTAGATCCAAGTGGTAGTGTCGGGGCCTTTAGCTAGTGTTCTTAAGAAATGACCCTGTCCGGCCCATTCCTCGAAAGAAGGTTTTATGTGATCCCTATCTACCAAAATTTTTACTCGGTTCCGTGAACTAATAATCATTGAGTCCTCCTCTTCCAGGATAACACATACAAAGAGACCCGCCAACGATCAAATAATTAGTGAATCTTTAAGAGATATTTATATAATGAGTTTGTTTTTCTTCTATTTTCTATCTCCGATCTATCTATTTTCTTTAGTTATTCACTAGAACAATTATGATCTGGAAGTCGATCCAGGGCAAGTGTTGGATCTATTATGACATAGCTATGGCGCTCAACGGACCTTTTAATCTTATAAAACGTTTTTATGCTTTGGATTAATGCAAAAACGGCTTTTTGTGCAACCTAGTCTATATTCATATCTCAATTATAAGTTCTTAGATGGAGTCGCTTCATGTTTTCTTTGTTTTACATAGAACATATTACTATTAATCTATTTTAAATCACCCTAACGACCATTAGCCAATACTAATAGATATCCCCGACCTATATATTTAGATCATTGAAGGTCTCTTTTCTTAGTTTTAAAAGAAAGACAAGAGCGAAGTATATTTTGTACTCTATCTGTATCCTTTATCCCTACTTAAATACCAAATGAAATAGAAACGCTTAAAAGGGATATAATAAAAAATTTTGATTGGTTCTTCCCGGAGGAATGATCCCTTTTATTTGTTATTTGACCGATGGGGCCAAGAAACAATTAATTATAACAAATAAAAAATATATAAATCTTAAATAACTAAATAATAAAAGCGGTGTCTTCTTTTATTCAAACGCCTCGTGATCTTCAACCAATTATGCGCTTCAATATAATTACTGTGAGTAAGTTTATAGCTTATTTCAATACTCACCATTGCTTGATCGAACCAAGCCTCATTGCATTTCGTAATCTCCTCGTCGAATGGCTCATTCTCCTGGCCGGAATAAAGTAGTCAATTCCTTCCTTAGAACCGCACTTGAGAGTTTCTACTTCATACTACTTTGTGAGCCCAATTCTTTTGGTATCTCCCACTTTAATCTACCATATCTAACTAAATGAGATTTCTCATATATCTATCTCGGTTTTGGGGGTTAACCAAAAGAGGTTAATGACATGAGTTTTAAATCGAAATCTTAAATTTGGATTAAGAATCCCTTTTTGGTTTTATCTTTTCTCCCACCTTCGTAAGAATAAAGCATAGGCATATCTCGCTCATCGTTAGAATTTTCTTAAAGGTAACTATCTCTAGGTTTCATATCTAAATTTATATAGAATTTTTGAAAAAGACTTTCCTTCATAAGAAAGAAAAGACTTAGTATCTTTGGGATCTGATCCTACACCACTGCTCAATACCTTAGTGGATCGACTCTATTACATAAGTTGATTCCTAACGCTTATCTCACATCATGACATAAGTAAGCAGTTATTATTGTATCGTCCCAAAACCTCGCTACTCGATCTTTACGGCGCTTACTCTATCAATTAGATCCTTTATCCATAGAATAAAATAGCTAGGCATATCTCTTTCTTCACTTCATATTTCGACTTCTATGAATTTTTTTTCTTTACTACAAATTGATAAAAATCGTTGTTTTAGACGATTCGTATGTAGAAAGCCCATTTTGTTTATAGTATTTACTAGTGGATTTGATCCTTGTTTCCTTTTTCTTTCTATATTTGGTTATTTTCTAAAATCGCCCTTTAGAGGGGAAGGATGGATTATTAGTGTAGATGATTTGGAAGATATAATCGGAGGAAATGTATGGTTAGGTTCCATTTGTATACTTGGGGAATCGGCATATCTTAACCAAACCCTTCGCATGGGCTCGACGCGCAGACTTGTGTGGTCAGGGAGGCTTACTTATCTTATAGTTTAGGGGCTTTATCTCATCTTTGGTTTCATTGCTTGTTGTTTTGTGCGGTTCAATAATACGCTTTATCCTAGCGAAGTTTTATGGACCCATGGACCGTAAGCTTCCCAAGCTCAAGCATTTACTTTTCTAGTTAGAGACCAACGCCTTGGGGCTAACGTGGGATCCGCCAAGGACCCACTTGGTTTGATAGAATATTTAATGTGTTCCCCCGACCAAGGAGAAGTCATTTTGGAGGAAAACTTTGCTTTTTGGGATCTCATGTGCCCTTGGTTAGAACCTCTAAGGGGTCCAAATGGGTTGGACTTGAGTAGAGTACGAAAAAAGACATACAACCTTCAAGAATCTGCTGCTTCATGTAATATATGACCCATGCTCCTTTAGGTTCTTTAAATTTCGTGGGTGGGCGTAGCTACCGAGATCAATGCGATCAATTATGTCTCTCCTAGAAGTTGGTTAGCTACTTCTCATTTTGTTCTAGGATTCTTCTTGTTCAGAGGTCATTTGTGGCACGTGGGAAGGGCTCGCAAAATGCAGCGTAGGTTTGAAAAGGAATTGATCGTGATTTGAAACCGTTCTTTCCATGACCCTCTTAATTGAGACAGAAATCCAATACTTGAAGTAGAAATCACTTTGATTCCATCATATTGGAATCAGTCATACTTAAAAAAAAAGTAAATTTTTCAACTCATTTATATCTAATCTTTTTTCCGGCTTGGCTGGGTGGGATAAGCCGAGCCACTACCCTTTCGTTATGATCCCGTCCGAAAGCAAAACCAATAAAGAAAATCTATTCAACGAGCAAAAAAGGAGAGAGAGGATTCAACCCTCGATAGTTCTTTGTTCAAAACTATGCTTGGTTGCCAAGACCTGAGCTATCAACCACTCACCATCTCTCTCGAAAGACAATTTTATTTTATTCCTCGTAATAGTAATATGGCTATATGAGTCGATATAACACTACTATCTCAGAAAGATCTCGGGTGTAAATATACCGTCGATCTATACGTATATATAGATAGAAGTATGATCCAAAGATGCCCATTTATAAAATAAAAAATCCCATTTTCCTCGACTCCATGTATAAATAAAGTGGTAATGTTAATAATAAGGGTAGTAATAAGTCATATAAAATCAATAGATTTATGGTAAAATTCTGTATGATGTAATGTATTTTAATACAATTTTTAGGGATCAAATGGTATAGTTCATTTGTTGGTAGCTTGGAGGATTAAAAGCATGACTCTTGCTTTCTAATTGGCTATTTTTGCATTAATTGCTACGTCATCAATCTTATTAATTGGCGCATCTCTGTTGTTTTTGCTTCTCCCGATGGTTGGTCAAGTAACAAAAATATTTTATTTTCCTAGTAAATCATTATGGATTGGATTAGTCTTTTCGGTGGATATCCTTAATTCTCGCATCTCTTGAACCTATTCGCCCCGGATCCAAAACTAAAACGACCCCGAATTTTTTCTCGGTTGTGAGACACAAGAAAATTCAATATAAGTCCCCAAAATGCAAATAAAGAAAACAAAAAATTAGAGGGGGTCGCACTTTGTTCTTGAATTTGAATGAAAAAAAATTAAAATGAATAACCTAATTGAACTCACTCAAGAGACTCTGGGTTTCTGCATCGCACAAATAGGATCCAAGTATATCATATATGTGTGGACTTGTTGTTTATCAAGAACGAATAATAGTGTAGTGATTCTATTCGCCCTTCTTTTCCTCCCATACCAAAATAAAAGGTGCTAATTAATTACTAGTTAACAGAGTCAAACCCGAAATAAAAAGGTGTTGATAAAAAGATATTGCGGAGACAGATTTGAACTCGTGACCTCAAGGTTATGAGCCTCATGAGCTACCAAACCGCTTCTACCCCGCTACGTTGAAGAGAAGAATTGAAAACCAATAGACAAACAAAATTGAATACGCCCTCTACCATATCTCGAACAAATAGAATAGCCCATTTATACATAATGGTAAAGGGTTTTCTATAATCATCGATCATAGAAAAGAAATGAAGGGATATTTAATCCTTACTAACTTGATATTGTCAGCTTCGGCAACAAACATGCATGAACCATTTCATGAAGTATGCCCCGGATAGTCCAAAGTCTCGATAGTTAGCTCTCGGCCTTCCTTGGGTAAAAAAAAACAACGTCGATAAAGACGTGTAGGTGCACTATTCCGCGGTGGGGATTGTAGCTTTTCATAAATTTCCCATTTGTCGCTTAACGATAGAACTTTGCTTATTTCTTTTTTTGAGGATCGGCGAATCGAATGATATTTATGTTCCAATTTTTGCCTCTTCTTCTCCCTCTGAATCAAACTTTTCCTTGCCATAATGGTTCAGTTCATATTAGTATCCATGATACAAGTCGAATCCTAGATGTAGAAATATAAGAAGGCGGACCTCTTCTCCATCGAAAGAAATGAGATTATCGCGAATCCAACACATTAAAAAAATTAACCAAATTTGCCTGATGTAGAGGCAATCAAGAAAGCGCGATAAGTGAATATATAACCTCATGGAAAAGGGGCTAATCCAACCAATCGTACTTGTACAATGGAAAGGGCCACCGATTTATCTCTCCAACGAATCAAATTGGCCAAAGGTGTGCGTTCATGAGCCCATGCTAAAGTTTCAATCAATTCTTGCCAATAGCCACGCCAGAAATTAAGAACATAAATCCAATAGCCCAAACAAGATGTCCAAATAAGAACATCCACGCCTGAGACCGATAAACTATTCATACCAAAAGGATTATATCCATTGATAAGTTGTGAAGAGTTTAACCATAAATAATCTCTTAACCATCCCATCAAATAAGTGGAAGATTCATTAAAGCCGCTAAACGTTACCTCGCCATAATGTGATATGCTTCCAATGCCAATAAAAAGTAACCCATCCGATAGTATTTAACATCCAAAAAATAGCCAAATAAAATGCATCCCAAGCCGAAATATCATAAGTACCGCTTCGTCCCGCCGTACGCATCTAAAAACTATAACCAAAATCCTTTTTATCCGGCATTAACTTGGAACCACGTGCATCTAAAGCACCCTTTACTAAGATCAATGTAGTCGTATGTAAACCCGAGCAATAGCATGATGAACTAAAAAGTCTCTCGGACCTATTGTTAAGAATAGTGAATTACTATTCTCATTAACAGCATTTAACCAACCGGGCAACCATATGCTTCGACCCGCATTAAATGTCGGGCCATTCGTTGAGGATAAAAGTACATCGAAACCATATGAAGTTTTACCATGTGCGGATTGTATCCATTGAGAAAATATAGGTTCGATCAGAGTACCAAAGGCAAGCATGACATCATTATGAACATAAAGTCCCAAGGTATGGAACCCCAGAAAGAGGTTGGCCAAACTTAAATGAGATATGATAGCTTCTTTATGGTCTAACATTCTTGCCAATACACTATCTTCATTCTGTTCAGGACTGTTATATCTAATGAGAAATATAGCTCCATGAGCAAAAGCTCCTGTCATGATGAATCTTTAATGAATTATAAAAATTTTGAGTATTAGTTATAAATTATAGGTATTAGTTACATAGGTATTAGTTTGTTACAAATTTTGTACTTTCAAAATTTACTTGCGATAACAGGAAGAAATAACAATGGAACATCCTGACAACAAAATTTTGAGTTTTAGTTACTAAGTCGTATTAGTGAGCACATAATTTAACACATAAGCACATAAAGTCTTTTATTATCTTTAATGAATTACAAAAATTCATTTCTTAGAACTCGATAAGAGTTTTCCATCACTATGTTCTTTCTATAAGGCTACTACATAAGGTTGTTTCCCCACCTAAGGTTCATAACCTACAGCTTTGATACCAACTTGTGACACCCCCAAATCTGGGTACTTCGATTACACGGGATTTGGCGTTCACTGTACACATATCATCTATCTATCTACCCATAATAAATGCAAACCATGCAATAGATAGAAATACAATCCTCCCCTTATAGGGTTACAACATCCGAATAATAAATAAATCCCAGGTTACTCTAACCTTAAATCATCTGTGCGGAAACATAAACAAATAAGTCTTAAGTAGCATTATTTCTAATTATCATTACATAACCACATAAATAACCAATCTTCATTACTTGATAAGCTTGCCTTTGCCTTTACTAGTGGAAGGTTCGTCTGCTCTTTCGTTCTTAACTGCAATGTTATTATTATTCAAGGGTGAGCACGATTGCCCACAAGTATAACAATATAACAATGAATAATAACATGTAAGAGAAATAATAACTTCTGAAATAAAAGCTCAACTTTTGAATCAAGAATGAATTACAAGAATCAAAAGATTTCTAAGGGTCATAAGACCTTGAACTATGTCCTAGGTTATCAAGGGTTATACTTGAAACCTTTAACAGTCATAAGACTATGGACCTTTCTGCTCGTACTTAGGGGGATCAGCCCTTAGTACCATACTGTGCACAATATCTTAATGCTAACACATAAGTAAATCCCTTTGTAGGGTTGTTCATCTCAATTTGACATTCGACTACGCGCCAAAGGAAGTTTGGTTTGGTAATTCAATAAGGGTTTTGAAATTTAGAACGTTCATCAACTATGGACTAGTTAAATCAATAAGGATTCGCTAGTCTAACAAGGTTCAACAATAATGATATTCAAATTGAATAATATTCTCAAGAAGTATACAATAGAACAATATTGTATAACAATTCATACTTTGAAAGGATAATCAATCTTTAATTTAACAATTCGAACTTGAATAATAGTAATGATAATTTACTCAAGGTAAATAATAAACTTGAACAATGATAACAAGTAGGGGTAGGAAACTTGCCTCGTGCATAGATTATACGTTAATAAAACACGTTCCTTAAATTAAATCCTACATACCATTTACATTCACAATACCAGTTAATTATAACTTAACTAATCATCAAACGTTCATTCTTTTTGTCTAACTCAAATTATGACTATACTTAGTCAAATTATCACATTCATTGTCACATAAATTACACTTCACAAATAATAAGTTAATTATGTATTCAATAATTCAATCCACATTCAATTATGTTATTTTAATATTAAACATCTATTTTATCATCTTATTATACATGGTAGACTTAGAATAATAAGAAAAGAAAGGAAGAGAAGACGTCGAATAATTAAATAAACTAATCGCAGAGTGGTCAGTTGGCCCAATCATGGGTTAACTGCTGATAACTCCCCCTAGGGCCTTGTTTGGCTTAGCAAGAATAGATTACAAAACCATTTCATTTAATAAAACCTCTACAATATAGTTTAATTCATGTCACACCCAATTATACAATAGCTCAATTATATTATTTAATTTAATATAAAATAATTATAATAATTTCTCATAAAATCACATAGTCACATAATTAATTTTGTCATTAATTAATTATATCAAATTATTAAGTCTCCAATTAATTATTACATTAATTAAATAACATTAGGCTTATTAAATATTTCTTTTAATTCAATAAGCTTACATAATCACATACTTCGATAATAAAACTTCTTCACATTAATTTAATAAATGTAATACATATAATTAAATTAATCTACCACAATTGCATCAATTAATTATTTAATCTAATAATTAAATCATCAAAAATATTTATTTAATCCAATAAATATTAAAATTAATTTACAAAATTCTCGTTCGTCACATCTTTCCCCCCTTAAAAGGATTCTGTCCCCAGAATCACGACTTAATAAATTTCGACCCGTTACATTCTCCCCCCCTTACAAAGATTCTATCCCTAGAATTGCTTACACATAATTAAGTAAATAAATGAGGGTAATTCTTCATCATATTCTCTTCGAGTTCCCACGTAGCTTCTTCAGCATTGTGGTTCCTCCAAATTACCTTAACAGAATGTATTACTTTATTTCTCAGAACTTGTTCTTTTCTGTCGACAATTTGAACAGGAATTTCTTCGTAAGATAAGTCTTTTTCAAAATGTAGGGGTTCGTATTTAATTACATGCTTGTAATCGGGTTTGTAGGGTCGTAAAATAGAAACATGGAAGACGTTATTGACATTCTCGAGTGCTGGAGGTAGGTCTACCTCGTACGCAACTTCTCTGATTCTTCTCAGTACTTCAAATGGTCCAATGAATCTTGGGCTCAATTTCCATTTCTTTCCGAACCTGATCTTTCCCTTCCAAGGAGAGACCTTCAAGAAAACATAACTACCTGATTCAATTTCGATATTTTTACGATGTGGATCAGTATTTTCTCGTTTCCATCTTGAGTTGCTACCCGATCGTGTTTCGGATAAGTTTGACTATTTCTGCATCCGCTTTACCAATTCTCGCCCTCATAATTTCCTTTCACCAACTTCATCCCAAAGAAGCGGAGTTCGCACTTTCTCGCCAGATAACGCTTCATAAGGCGGCATGCCAATACTAAGCGTGGTAGCTGTTGTTCAGCGAACTCTACTAACTAAGTAGGTGATCATCCCAATTTCTTTTAAAGTCCATCACACGTGCTCTTAGCATATCTTCCAATGTCCGAATCGTTCTTTCGCTTTCTGTCCATCATTTGAGGGTGGTATGTCAGACTTCATTCGCAATTGCATCCATGCATTCTGAAGACGCTTCGTAAATTCTATGTGAAGCGCGGATCTCTATCAGAAACAATTGACACCAGAACTCCGTTCCTCAAAACAATCTCTTTTACGTATAACCTCGCCAACTGATCTAAGTTGAATCTGATTTTGATCGGAAGGAAGTGTGCGGATTTCGTCAATCGGTCAACGATAACCCATACTGCATCGTAGCCTTTCTGAGTCGTCGGAAGGCCAACCACGAAGTCCATTGTAATATGTTCCCATTTCCATTCTGGGATCTCTAACGGTTGTAGCAATCCACTCGGTCTCTGATGTTCTACTTTTACTTTCTGACAGGTCAGACACTTGGCAACACATTCTGCAACATCACGTTTCAAATTCGGCCACCAGAACTATTGTCGAAGATCTTGATACATCTTGGTACTACCAGGGTGAATCGAATATCGTGAGCTATGAGCCTCACTTAAAATGTCTTCCTTAATCTCTGGTACTGGCGGTACCCAAATTCTGCTCTCAAATCTCAGTATTCCTTCCTTATCCATCTTGAAGCTCGGTTCAGTTCCTTCAGATATCTTCTTTGTCACCTTTTTACATTCTTCGTCTCAAGTCGAGCCTCCTTTACTTTATCTAGTAGAGTTGTGCAGATTGCATCTGAAATAGCTTCTCATCGATCTCCATAGGATATTTTACTTCCAACTCCAGTTTTTCCATTTCTGAAATTAGCTCCTCCTGAGCAGTCAACATCATCAATTTCTCACGACCCTTTCTAGTTAAGGCATCGGCAACCACATTTTGCTTTACCCGGATGGTATAAATTCTCACAGTCGTAATCCTTAATTAATTCCAACCATCTTCTTTGATGCATTTTCAAATCCTTCTGCGTGAAAATATATTTCAGACTCTTATGGTCCGTATATATTTCACACTTCTCCCCGTAGAGGTAGTGCCTCCAAATTTTCAAAGCAAAAACAACTGCAGCTAACTCTAAGTCATGGGTCGAATATCCCTTCTCGTAATCCTTCAATTGTCGCAATGACTTTGTCGTTTTGCATCAGCAAACAGCCAAGTCCTTTATGCGACGCATCACTATAAACCAAAAAAATTCATGTATCATCCGGAAGAGATAACACAGGGGCCGTACTCAACCTCTTCTTCAATTCTTGAAAACTTTCCTCACACTTATCCGTCCAAACAAATTTCACAGCTTTTCGAGTTAAATTCGTTAACGGAATTTCGATCTTGGAAAAGTCTTGTATGAACCTTCTATAATATCCCGCCAATCCATGAAAACCTCTTACTTCCGACGGCGTTCTTGGCTGATCCTAGTTAATCACGGCTTCAACTTTAGATGGATCTACCGAAATTTCGTTTTTATCAATCACGTGACCAAGAAATTATACTCGTTCAATCCAAAATTCGCATTTTCAAAACTTGGCATACAACTTTTCCCTTCTCAATACTTCCAATGTTAATCTCAAATGCTCTTCATGTTCTTCCTTAGTTTTCGAATAAACCAAAATGTCATCAATAAATACCACTACGAACTTGTCCAAAAATGGCTTGAACACACCATTCATTAGTCCCATAAATGCTGTAGGAGCATTCGTAAGACCAAACGACATTACTAAAAATTCGTAGTGACCATATCACGTTCTAAACGCTGTCTTCGGTACATCCTCTGGCCTTACCTTCAGTTGATGATAACCGCTTCTCAAGTCTATCTTGGAAAAGTATCTCGCTCCCTTCAATTGATCAAACAGGTCGCCGATCCCCATTAATGGATATCTCGTTCTTAATCGTGACCTTATTCAGTTCTCTATAGTCAATGCAGCCGTCAGATCGATCCATCCTTCTTTTCACAAACAACACCTAAGCGCCCCCACAAATGATACGCGCGGTTGAATGTACTTCTTGTCCAATAATTCTTGTAGTTGTACCATTAGTTCTTTCATCTTTACTGGTGCCATTCGGTATGGTGCCTTCGATATTGGAGCAGTTCCGGTTGCTAAATCGATCACAAAATCTACCTCTCTATCTGGTGGAAGTCCTGGCAAATCGTCTGGAAATACGTTGACGAAGTCCCTCACAATTGGTATTTCTTCTACTTTCGGATTCTCTTTTCGACTGTCGACTATGTAAGCTAAGTATCCTACACAGCCTTGTCTTAATAACTTCCTGGCCTGCATCATCGTCAGACAACTCGCTTGTCTAGGCGACTTGCTACCATAAAACACAACCTTTGACAGAGTCATAAGGTTAATACGCTTCTTTTGGCAATCAATTACAGCCCCGTAATTGAATAACTAGTCCATTCCCAAAATAACGTCAAATTCCCCAAGTTGAATAGGGATAAGATCTACGTTCATGATATTACCCTTAATATCCACTCTACAGTTCTTATACACGTACTTAATAGGGATTATATCTCTATTCGCAATTTCTATGTTCATGGGGTAATCCAATTCATCCCTAGGCAAATCTAAAATCTTAGCAAAGTCATCGGATATAAAGGAACAAGTAGCACCCGAATCAAATAAAACATAAGCATTAATTTTATTTATCGGAATGATACCTGACACCACATCACGGGACTGAACTGCACCCTACACCGTCATGTTGAAAGTCCGGGCGATCGGTCGGTTTGTTGCAGTTGGTCCGGTGATAGTTAAGGCATTTCCACTGTTGTTTCCCCGGTTTCCTCCTGATCCTGACCCTCCCGATCCCTTCTTAGGACATTCTCTTGCCAGATGGTCCTTTGAACCACAAGTAAAGCAAGCACCCTTCTTTGGGTTAGGACAGTTAGGTGCTATGTGGCCTTCCTGACCACAATTGTAGCACACTCTTTTTCCTTTCATACAAACTCCCAGATGGGCTTTCCCGCAGGTCAGGCATGCTTCGATTCTTTTCTTCTGACTACCTTGTTGATTCCCCGATAATGAGTTGTCATTCCACCTTTTCTTCTAATTAAAATTTCCACCTCCTGTGCTACTTCCACTAGCCTTGTTATTTACTTCACCTTCACTCTTCTTCTTCTTCTTCTTCTTCTTCTTCTTCTTCTTCTGATCTTTATTATACTTGGTCACCGCATCGCTTCCACCTTTAGCGAGGATGGCCTTTTCCAGTACTCTGACAAATGTGTTTAGCTGAAACATTGATACCTTGCTGTACACCCAAGGCTTTAGTTCTTGTTCGAATCTTTTGGCTTTTCTCTCGTCTGTGTGTACTTGATACGGGGCAAACCATACCAACTCGTTAAATCTAGCCGCATAATCAGGTACGATCATATTCCCTTGCTTCAATTCCAGAAATTGAACCTCCATATGGTTCTGTGAGCTGGTTGGGAAGTACATCTCGAAGAACATCTCTTTAAATCTCTCCCAAGTAATTACACCTTCACCTCCACGAACTTTGTTTATTTGCCACCAATAGCTAGCTTCAGACTTCAGTATAAACGTTGCAAAAGCGGTCTTCTGGTCTTCTCTAACCCTAGCAACGTCGAAAACCTTCTCCATTTTCATAATCCACGTTTGAGCCTCGATCGGGTTCATGGAACTTTTAAATTCTGGCGGTCCCACCGCCTTGAAATCCTTAAATGTAGTATTTGGTGGAGCTTGAGGTTGATTATTCATTGCTCCGGTCGATGAAGTTAACCTTCACGCATCGGATTAGCATTAGTATTATTTTTGTTATTTGTTGACTCTTCTTGAGCTGGTTGACGTTGTTGTCTTCTTCTAGGCGGCATATTTCTGTTAAGAATAATATATGCTTATTAAATCTCTATTAAATTCTCTAAATAGTTAAGACTTAACTCAATAATTTAATATAATCATTTAACACATCATCTCAAACAACTTAATATATTTAATTCAAACTAAAAGTTTTACATCAAACGATAGAATAACTGCTATTTAAATCCACCATCCTGAGATAAAGAATCCACGGGATTTAAATATTCCTTCGTTCATAAACATATCGGAATTTACATATAAAAACTACCTAAGCCTTTCACATAATTAAAGAGATTTTATCACTGTCTGTCAAGGTGCTGAATAGCCTTGCCATGCTCCTCTTCTATGATACGAGACATCGTCCTGCGATCCAGCATGTACGATGGAAGTCCTTCGAACTGGATGGGGTACCTCAAAACTCGATCCTGAGCCTCATCCATTGCATGATTAAGTGTAGAGTATGTCTCTCCAAGCTTTTCCTTCTTCGCACGACCATCATCTTTCGCAAGATCAGCACGACGTGACTCTCTTACCCAGCCCTCCTCTGCTATGGCAAGCCTCTCTGAACTCTCTTTCAGATCCTTCTTTAACTTTTCTATCTCTGCGGTCTTATCTTCAGTTTGACCCTTCTCGTGGACCAAATCACATTCTACATTTCCCAGTCAGGAGTGAAGAGTCGAAATCTCCTCTCTTTCTCCTCAGAGTAATCATGAATAATAGCCCGGTCAACGATCCTCGCACCTCATCTCATAACTCCATGTTACTACAGATAATGTGTCGTACATCTCGAGAATCAATGGAGTCTTTGTGGAAACTCCTCTTCCTCCTCTTCCTCGTCAAATTCCTCCTCAGATCCTCCTCAGGATCAGTCTCAAGTTCATGCTCCCGACCAACAACGGTGATCAATGGAGATGACTCCTCCTGCACTAACTATTCCCTAACGACATGAATATCTCCAGGCTCCTCCTCTGTAGGTACTATAGGTACTCGGGGTTCCTCCTCCCCTGCTCGACTAGTTCTTCCAACGTCAAACATCCTGACAACAAAATTTTGAGTTTTAGTTACTAAGTCGTACTAGTGAGCACATAATTTAACACATAAGCATATAAAGTCTTTTATTATCTTTAATGAATTACAAAAATTCATTTCTTAGAACTCGATAAGAGTTTTCCATCACTATGTTCTTTCTATAAGGCTACTACCTAAGGTTGTTTCCCCACCTAAGGTTCATAACCTCTGACTTTGATATTAACTTGTGACACCCCCAAACTGGGTACTTTGATTACACAGATTTGGCGTTCATCAGATAAATATCATCTATCTATCTACCCATAATAAATGCAAACCATGCAATAGATAGAAATACAATCCTCCCCTTATGGGGTTACAACATCTGAATAATAAATAAATCCCAGGTTACTCTAACCTTAACTCATCTGTGCGGAAACATAAACAAATAAGTCTTAAGTAACATCATTTATAATTGTCATTACATAACCACATAAATAACCAATCTTCATTACTTGCTAAGCTTTCCCTTGCCTTTACTAGTGGAAGGTTCGTCTGCTCTTTCGTTCTTAACTGCAATGTTATTATTATGCAAGGGTGAGCACGATTGCCCACAAGTATAACAATATAACAATGAATAATAACATGCAAGAGAAATAATAACTTCTGAAATAAAAGCTCAACTTTTGAATCCAGAATGAATTACAAGAATCAAAAGATTTCTAAGGGTCATAAGACCTTGAACTATGTCCTAGGTTATCAAGGGTTATACTTGAAACCTTTAATAGTCGCAAGACTATGGACCTTCTCGCCTTGACATTTTGGGGGATCGACCACTTAGTACCATCATGCACAATATCTTAACGCTAACGTATAAGTAAATCCTTTTGCAGGGTTGTTCATCTCAGTTTGACATTCGAGTCCGCACCAAAGGAAGTTTGGTTTGGATAATTCAATAAGGGTTCTGAAATTTAGAACGTTCATCAACTATGGAATAGGTGAATCAATAAGGATTCGCTAGTCTAACAAGGTTCAACAATAATGATATTTAAATTAAATAATATTCTCAAGAAGTATACAATAGAACAATACTGTATAACAATTCATACTTTGAAAGGATAATCAATCTTTAATATAACAATTCGAACTTGAATAATAGTAATGATAATTTACTCAAGGTAAATAATAAACTTGAACAATGATAACAAGTAGGGGTAGGAAACTTGCCTCGTGCGTAGATTATACGTTAATAAAACACGTTCCTTGAATTAAATCCTACATACCATTTACATTCACAATACAAGTTAATTATAACTTAACTAATCATCAAACGTTCATTCTTTTTGTCTAACTCGAATTATGACTATACTTAGTCAAATTATCACATTCATTGTCACATAAATTACACTTCACAAATAACAAGTTAATTAATTTACAAAATTCTCGTTCGTCACATCTTTCCCCCCTTAAAAGGATTCTGTCCCCAGAATCACGACTCAATAAATTTCGACCCGTTACATTCTCCCCCCCCCCCTTACAAAGATTTTGTCCCCAGAATCGCTTACACATAATTAAGTAAATAAATGAGGGTAATTCTTCATCATATTCTCTTCGAGTTCTCACGTAGCTTCTTCAGCGTTGTGGTTCCTCCAAATTACCTTAACAGAAAGTATTACTTTATTTCTCAGAACTTGTTCTTTTCTGTCGACAATTTGAACAGGAATTTCTTTGTAAGATAAGTCTTTTTCAAAATGTAGGGGTTCGTATTCAATTACATACTTGTAATCGGGTTTGTAGGGTCGTAAAACAGAAACATGGAAGACGTTATGGACAATCTCGAGTGCTGGAGGTAGGTCTACCTCGTACGCAACTTCTCCAATTCTTCTCAGTACTTCAAATGGTCCAATGAATCTTGAGCTCAATTTCCCTTTCTCTCCGAACATGATCTTTCCCTTCCAAGGAGAGACCTTCAAGAAAATATAACTACCTGATTCAAATTCAATATTTTTACGATATGGATCAGCGTATTTCTTCTGTCTATCTTGAGCTGCTACCAGTCGTACTCGGATAACTTTGACTATTTCTGCTGTCTGCTGTACCAATTCTGGCCCTCGCAATTGCCTTTCACCAACTTCATCCTAGTAAAGAGAAGTTCTGCACTTTCTGCCGTATAACGCTTCATAAAGGCGGCATGCCAATACTAAGCGTGGTAATCTGCTATTCTGATGTGGCGAACTCTACTAACGGTAGGTGATCATCCCAATTTCCTTTAAAGTCCATCACATAGGCTCTTAGCATATCTTTTAATGTCTGAATCGTTCTTTCGCTCTGTCCGTCTATTTGAGGGTGGTATGTTGTACTCATTCGCAATTGTGTACCCATGCATTCCTGAAGACGTTTCCAAAAATTCAATGTGAAGCGTGGATCTCTATCAGAAATAATTAACACCGGAACTTCGTGCCTCGAAACAATCTCTTTTACGTATAACCTCGCCAACTGATCTAAGTTGAATCTGATTTCGATCGGAAGGAAGTGTGCGGATTTCGTCGACTTCAATTAACGATAACCCATATTGCGTCAGTAGCCTTTTCCGAGCCGTCGGAAGGCCAACCACGAAGTCCATTGTAATATGTTCCCATTTCCATTTTGGGATCTCTAATTTGTAGCAATCCACCGGTCTCGATGTTCGATTTTACTTCCGATGTGTCGACACTTGACAACACATTCTCGCAACATCACGTTTCAAATTCGGCTACCAGAAGTGTTGTCGAAGATCATGATACATCTTGGTACTACCAGGGTGAATCGAATATCTTAAAATGTCTTCCTTAATCTCTGGTACTGGCGGTACCCAAATTCTGCTCTCAAAACTCAGTATTCCTTCCTTATCCATCTTGAACCTCAGTTCAGTTCCTTCAGATATCTTCTTGGTCACCTTTTTAAATTCTTCATCTTGAAGCTGAGCCTCCTTTACTTTATCTAGTAGAGTTATACCAGATTGCATCTGAAATAGCTTCTCATCAATCTCCATAGGGTATTTCACTTCCAACTCCAGTTTTTCCATTTCTGAAATTAGCTCCTCTTGAGCAAATCAACATCATCAATTTCTCACGACCCTTTCTACTTAAGGCGCCAGAACCACATTTGCTTTTTTCCGGATGGTATAAAATCTCACGGTCATAATCCTTAATTAATTCCAACCATCTTCTTTGACGATATTCAAATCCTCTCAAGTGAAAATATATTTGCGACTCTTATGGTCCGTATATATTTCACACTTCTCCCCGTAGAGGTAGTGCCTCAAAATTTTCAAAGCAAAAACAATCGCAGCCTAACTCTAAGTCATGGGCCTGGGATATCCCTTCTCGTAATCCTTCAATTATCGTGATGCATACTTGATGACTTTGTCGTTTTGCATCGTGCCACACGACCAAGTCCTTTATGCGACGCATCACTATAAACAAAAAATTTCTTTGTATCATCAGGAAGAGATAACACAGGACCGTACTCAACCTCTTCTTCAATTCTTGAAAACTTTCTCACACTTATCCGTCCAAACAAATTTCATGACTTTTTGAGTTAAATTAGTTAATCTGAGTTTCGATCTTGGAAAAGTCTTGTATGAACCTTCTATAATATCCCGCCAATCCAAAAAAACTTCTTACTTCCGATGGCGTTCTCGGCTGATCCCAGTTAATCACGGCTTCAATTTAGATGGATCTACCGAAATTCCATTTTTATCGATCACATGACCAAGAAATTGTACTCGTTCAATCCAAAATTCGCATTTTCAAAACTTGACATGCAACTTTTCCCTTCTCAATACTTCCAATGTTAATCTCAAATGCTCTTCATGTTCTTCCTTGGTTTTCGAATAAACCAAAATGTCATCAATAAATACCACTACGAACTTGTCCAAAAACGGCTTGAACACACCATTCATTAGTCCCATAAATGCTGCAGGAGCATTCGTAAGACCAAACGACATTACTAAAAATTCATAGTGACCATATCGCGTTTCTAAACGATGTCTTGGGACATCCTCTGCCTCACCTTCAAGTTGATGATAACCGCTTCTCAAGTCTATCTTGGAAAAGTATCTCGCTCCCTTCAATTGATCAAACAGGTCGTCGATCCTCGGTAATGGATATCTGTTCTTAATCGTGACCTTATTCAGTTCTCTGTAGTCAATGCAAAGCCACATCGATCCATCCTTCTTTTTCACAAACAACACCGGTGCTCCCCACGGCGATACGCTCGGTAGAATGAACTTCTTGTCCAACAATTCTTGTAGTTGTACAATTAGTTCTTTCATCTCTACTAGTGCCATTCGATTTGGTGCCTTCCATATTGGAGCAGTTCCGGGTGCCAAATCGATCATGAAATCTACCTCTCTATCTGGTGGAAGTCCTGTCAAATTGTTTGGAGATACGTTGACGAAGTCCCTCACAATCGGTATTTCTTCTACTTTCGAATTCTCTTTTAGACTGTCGACTATGTAAGCTAAGTATCCTACACAGCCTTGTCTTAATAACTTCTGGCTCAGATCATCACGACAACTCGCTTGTCAAAGGCGATTTACTACCATAAAACACAATCTTTGGTGAGTCATAAGGTTAATACGCTTCTTTTGGCAATCAATTACAGCCCCGTAATTGAATAACTAGTCCATTCCCAAAATAACGTCAAATTCCCCAAGTTGAATAGGGATAAGATCTACGTTCATGATATTACCCTTAATATCCACTCTACAGTTCTTATACACGTACTTAATAGGGATTATATCTCTATTCGCAATTTCTATGTTCATGGGGTAATCCAATTCATCCCTAGGCAAATCTAAAATCTTAGCAAAGTCATCGGATATAAAGGAACAAGTAGCACCCGAATCAAATAAAACATAAGCATTAATTTTATTGATCGGAATGATACGACACCACATCACGGGTGAATCGCATCTCGCACGTCATGTTGAAAGTCAAGGGCGATCATTCGGTTTGTTGCAGTTAATTGGTCCGTTGATAGTTAAGGCATTTCCACCGTTGTTTCCCGGTTTCCTCGATCGACCCTCCCAATCCTTCTTAGGACATTCTCTTGCCGGATGGTCCTTTGAACCACAAGTAAAGCAAGCACCCTTCTTTGGGTTAGGGGCGAGTTAGGTCTTTATGTGGCCTTCGACCACAATTGTAGCACACTCTTTTTCCTTTCATACAAACTCCCAGATGGGCTTTCCCGCAGGTCAGGCATGCTTCGATTCTTTTCTTCTGACTACCTTGTTGATTCCCCGATAATGAGTTGTCATTCCACCTTTTCTTCTAATTAAAATTTCCACATCCTGTGCTACTTCCACTAGCCTTGTTATTTACTTCACCGTCACTCTTCTTCTTCTTCTGATCTTTATTATACTTGGTCACCGCATCGCTTCCACCTTCAGCGAGGATGGCCTTTTCCAGTACTCCGACAAATGTGTTTAGCTGAAACATTGATACCTTGCCGTACACCCAAGGCTTTAGTTCTTGTTCGAATCTTTTGGCTTTTCTCTCGTTTGTGTGTACTTGATACGGGGCAAAGCACGCCAACTCGTTAAATCTAGCCGCATAATCAGGTACGGTCATATTCCCTTGCTTCAATTCCAGAAATTGAACCTCCGTGCTCGTTTCGTGAGTGGTTGGCAAGTAACATCATCTCGAAGAACATCTCTTTAAATCTCTCCCAAGTAATTACACCTTCACCTCCACGAACTTTGTTTGCTTGCCACCAATAGCTAGCTTCAGACTTCAGCATAAACGTTGCAAAAGCGGTCTTCTGGTCTTCTCTAACCCTAGCAACGTCGAAAACCTTCTCCATTTCCATAACCCACGTTTGAGCCTCGATCGGGTTCATGGAACTTTTAAATTCTATTTGTCCACAGCGCTTGAAATCCTTAAATGTAGTATTTGGTGGAGCTTGAGGTTGATTATTCATTGCTCCGATCGAAGAAGTTAACCAAGCTTCGACGCGGATTAGCATTAGCATTATTGTTGTTATTTGTTGACTCTTCTTGGTGGTTTGACGTTGTTGTCTTCTTCAGCGGCATATTTACATTAAGAATAATATATGCTTATTAAATCTCTATTAAATTCTCTAAATAGTTAAGACTTAACTCAACAATTTAATATAATCATTTAACACATCATCTCAAAAAACTTAATATATTTAATTCAAACTAAAAGTTTTACATCAAACAATAGCATAACTGCTATTTACATCCACCATCCTGAGATAATGAATCCACAGGATTTAAATATTAAAATATTCCTTCGTTCATAAACATATCGGAATTTACATATAAAAACTAACTAAGTCTTTCACATAATTAAATAGATTATATCACTGCCTGTCAAGGTGCTGAATAGCCTTGCCACGCTCCTCTTCCATGATACGAGACATCGTCCTGCGATCCAGCATGTACGATGGAAGTCCTTCGAACTGGATGGGGTACCTCAAAACTCAATCTTGGGCCTCATCCATTGCATGATTAAGTGTATAGTATGTCTCTCCAAGCTTTGCCTTCTTCGCACGACCATCCTCTTTCGCAAGATCAGCATGACGTGACTCTCTTACCCAGCCCTCCTCTGCTATGGCAAGCCTCTCTAAACTCTCTTTTAGATCCTTCTTCAACTTTTCTATCTCTGCGGTCTTATCTTCGGTTTGACCCTTCTCGTGGACCAAATCCCATTCTACATTTCCCAGTCGTGAGTGAAGAGTCGAAATCACCCTCTCCTTCTCCTCTAGAGTAATCTGTTGAATAATAGCCCGCTTCGATCCGGATCCTCGCACCTCATCTCAGTAACTCCACGTTACGGTCAGTATAATGTGTCGTACATCTCAGCATCAATGGAGTGCTGTGGAAACTCCTCTTCCTCCTCTTCCTCGTCAAATCCCTACTCAGGATCCTCCCTCTGTACCAACTATTCCCTAACGACATGAATGTCTCTGGGCTCCTCCTCTGTAGGTACTATAGGTACTCGGGGTTCTTCCTCCCCTGCTCGACTAGTTCTTCCAACGTCAAACATCCTGACAACAAAATTTTGAGTTTTAGTTACTAAGTCGTACTAGTGAGCACATAATTTAACACATAAGCACATAAAGTCTTTTATTATCTTTAATGAATTACAAAAATTCATTTCTTAGAACTCGATAAGAGTTTTCCATCACTATGTTCTTTCTATAAGGCTACTACCTAAGGTTGTTTCCCCACCTAAGGTTCATAACCTACAACTTTGATACCAACTTGTGACACCACAAATCCGGGTACTTCGATTACATGGGATTTGGCGTTCACTGTACAAATATCATCTATCTATCTACCCATAATAAATGCAAACCATGCAATAGATAGAAATACAATCCTCCCCTTATGGGGTTACAACATCCGAATAATAAATAAATCCCAGGTTACTCTAACCTTAACTCATCTGTACGGAAACATAAACAAATAAGTCTTAAGTAACATCATTTCTAATTATCATTACATAACCACATAAATAACCAATCTTCATTACTTGCTAAGCTTGCCCTCGCCTTTACTGGTGGAAGGTTCGTCTGCTCTTTCGTTCTTAACTGCAATGTTATTATTATGCAAGGGTGAGCATGATTGCCCACAAGTATAACAATATAACAATGAATAATAACATGCAAAAGAAATAATAACTTCTGAAATAAAAGCTCAACTTTTGAATCAAGAATGAATTACAAGAATCAAAAGATTTACGAGGTCATAAGACCTTGAACTATGTCCTGAGTTATCAAGGTTTATACTTGAAACCTTTAACGATTATAAGACTATGGACCTTTACGCTCAGTACTTAGGGGATCACCCTTAGTACCATCATCATGCACAATATCTTAACGCTAACGATAAGTAAATCCCTTTACTGAGGGTTGTTCATCTCGGTTTGACATTCGAGTCCGCACTCAAAGGAAGTTTGGTTTGGATAATTCAATAAGGGTTTCGAAATTTGGGCGTTCATCAACTATGGACTAGTTGAATCAATAAGGATTCGCTAGTCTAACAAGGTTCAACAATAATGATATTAAAATTGAATAATATTCTCAAGTATACAATAGAACAATATTGTATAACAATTCATACTTTGAAAGGATAATCAATCTTTAATATAACAATTCAAACTTGAATAATAGTAATGATAATTTACTCAAGGTAAATAATAAACTTGAACAATGATAACAAGTAGGGGTTGGAAACTTGCCTCATGCGTAGATTATACGTTAATAAAACATGTTCCTTGAATTAAATCCTACATACCATTTACATTCACAATACCAGTTAATTATGTTAGTTCCCAGAGGGAACAATAGATCTAGAAGGGTGGGTTGAATAGATCCTTTTTATTTCAAATATTTTTCTGGTTAATGTTGTATTGTTCATATTTAAGTATATGACAAACATAAGAATCTTTTCAAGCACGGCGGAACAAGCACATCAGCAATGATTTCTTAACATAATAATCATTTGGTCTGTGATACTCTTATGAACTATTTCAGATTTTCTTCAAGATGTCATCATCAGCCTAAAACTTGGTTAAAGAGGAAGTTTGTAGACATTTGAATTTTCCATCTTCAGACTACTTTCTCTCTTCACCTTTTTAGGTAGATTATGACTTCTTGACAGAATACTATCATAGTTCATAGAATGGTGCAAATATAATGTATACATTAATAATGGTGAGGAACCGTACCTTTTTACTGTCAGTTTCTTAACAGTCATTTACCTTAGATATACTGAGTTCAAGTATTGATGTGTATAGCTTTTACTTTTGCTCCTTTCAGCTTAATGCTCTTGTTAGCCTTTTATCAATCAGTCGTGGTCTTGAAGATGTAGATCAAGAGAATCGTAGCATTAAGATCTTTGACATCATTGAGTTTACAAAGATAGCACCCAGTTGTTGGTTGGTCACTCATGAGTTTGAGAAGATCTTCTTTCTCCTCTTGATCATCATTTCTTAAGATGCGCAAATATAGGTATACATCACCCATTTCGAGTTGTCAATACAATACATGGTACATGTAAATAACTACAACTTTATTATTACAACAAGAAACTGTGAGTTTGAATACAAATATTATCTTCTAGACAATATCTATACTCAAATAAATCCTCATCACATTTATTGATACATTATTTTACAAAAATGGTGAGGACTACTAAACAACTCTCTCTAGAACCTTCATTCCATATACCCCGACTCAGACTCGCTTATATTCTCGCCTCCCGAGAAGAAAAATGGAACAAAAAGGAAAAGGGTGAGCTCAACTAGCCCAAGAAAGAATATTATGACTAAGATAATATACAACAAATTATCATTAGTCTTCAACAGGAAAAAATCTAATGTAATACAATAGACAACAAGTTTTAAATCAATATTCGCAAATGAAATAATAATTCATTAGAAGAGTTAAGTAGAGAATGCAAACTACTATCTTCTATGTATGAATTTAAAAGTTCATCGCTCATCTTTTATCCTCGTAACATCAATCAATATATATCCGAATCAAATATTCATCTTTGCACCATGTGCCAAAGATATTCATCATTGGTCATGTTCATCTAAACACTGCTCATCTTTGCACTACGGCCAAAGATATTCATCGAAATCATTCATCTTGCACCATGTGCCAAAGATATTCAATAATATCATCATTTAAGACCGAGGATGATGAAAAATATTTTTAAAGAAACGAATCCAAAGGAAACAAAATGACAAGGATTAAGGATTAAGGATTCGATTTTGTTTTATCCATGTCCAAAAATACCTCAAAAATAATCATAGTGGTGTAAAATTCAAGAATGATCAAAACATGGATACAATCAAAGCTAGTATCCACAATAGATATTTTAGATTTAAAAGGAAAATTTTCATTTTTCAAATGAATAAAGGTCAGATTCGTGAATAAGGTCAGATACGTGAATAAAGGTCAGATAATGAATAAGAATCTCCGACACCAAAAGTTCCAAATTTGATAAAAACTTCAGATCAATATTTCAAAGATAATGATATTGAAGAAATAATATCATTAAAAAAAAAAATAATATCCCTTACCTCGAAAAGATCAAGATTTTAATTGAAACACCCTGATATAAGCTATGACTTGAACTTGCAATCAGATAGCAACAATACTCAAAGTATACTCAAAATACTCACAAGAATACGCCGATAATATAGAGAGAGAAAACTTCAGCTTCGTGTGATTTTCAATTCTAACCCAAGACCCTATTTATAGAAAATGCTTGTAACACCAAAGCGTAAAATTTAATAAAATATTAATATATATATATTTTTATTCCAACGCACACTTATTTTGCTTCAAAACCTCAAACCACCAAACAAAAGCCCACCTCACAAGACTTGCAAAAAAAAACGTTTTTGTTATTTAAATTATTTTAAACTTCAAAAATCAATTATTTTGAGCTTCGTAACTTCAATAATTCATAATAAATAGCCTTTTATCGTAAAAAATTGAATCTCATGAAGTTTTTATAGGAAATTCAATTTCTACAACTTTGCGTAAGAAAGTTTTTCCAAATTCCAAACAAAAATTGACCAAATCCACAAACCAAGCGATTTTATGTGCTATAATCAAATTTCAACCAAGAAATGGGGTCCACCAACACATAAAACATGCTTTAAATATTTTTGGTAACAAAAATACTCCTCCTCCACATATACTCATATATCCCACATTTATCGTAAAAATATCATCATTATTATATTATTAAAATATAATAATATATTTAAATGAATTATTTTATCGTAAAAAGATAAAATTTCAATTTTCAACAATTGTCACATTAAAAATTTTCTCCATCTATATCCACATAAAATCAATATTTTTCTCATCATATGAATCAATAATTAATTATTCACAAATAATATTACAGTAATCACAATATCGACAACTGTGCAGCTTCCTCAGAAAGAGGGGCTTTCCAATAAGAATTTCTCCTCATCGGGCGCCAAGCAATTAGTGACCAAACCTCTCCTTAGATGTAACTTTCTAGACATTGCCAATAATGTTATCTAATAATATTATTCAGATAATATGAATTATTGCTTCGATAATGAAAAAATATCGTAGTAATGACAATTATCAAACAACAAGAATATAAAATATCAACGCAAAGAATTATTAAATCAATAAAATAAAATATCGAATAAAGAATTATCGTAACCATTATCGAGTAAAGGCCTTTCACGTAAGAATCAATAATTGGTGCAATACCGCGTGCTACATCGTGTTTTAACCAATTTAGTATTTTAACAAAGATTAATCTCAGAATAACTACGCCTGTTATTTTTAAACAACTTATATTTTCGCTTTTTTTCATCCAATCGCCGTTATGGGGCCCACATATCGGTCTCGCTAGGCCGCATTTAATATTATTCGACAACATTAAATATTCCATTTACCAAACTAATATTCCCCACAACAATGAATATTTTATAACCACTTGCTTATTTTGAAATATTTCATGATTTTACCCATAACTATCCACATTAATCAAATCAACCCTTACTATTTCAAAATAATAAATAGAGAAAATTAAATTTCATTAATAATAAGTTGGGGTCTTACAACCTCCCTCCTTATGAAATTTCGCCTCTAAATCGACGACGACGACGGTGTGTTTCAAAAGGTGAGGATACCTCGCTTTCATTTCGCTTCCAATTCCCTGTGTCATTTCCTCTATAGCATGATTCCTCCACAAAACTTTAACTTGTGGTATGACCTTTTGTGCGTAGGACATGCTCCTTCCTATCCAAAATCTTGACAGTACCTCTTCGTGACGTTAAGTCTTCTGGCTATCTCGTCCGGTTCTAACTCTATAACGTGGTTCGGTCTTTCACATATTTATTTAAGCATGAGATATGTGAAACACATTATGAACATTTAGACATACTTTGAGGTAACGCGAGTCTATAGGCTACATTTCCTACTTGGTCAAGAATTTGAAATGGACCAATAAATCGTGGATCGAGCTTTCTCTCTTCCCAAATCTTGTAACTCCCTTCCATGGAGCAACTCGCAACAATACATGATCCCCTATACTAAATTCCACGCCCTTTCGATGAAGATCCGTGATAACTCTTTTGTCGATCTTGTGCCGCTTTGTATACGCTTGTTAATCATTTGGATCTTTTCGTAGAGTCATACGCATTTTAACTCCTGTCCCAACAATGTTGCTTCACCCACCTCATCCCAACATATCGAGAGAGCTTACACTTTCGGCCCATATAATGCTTCAAATGGAGCCACACCTATACTTGCCTCGATAATCGTTGTTGTAGGAGAATTCCACCAATGGTAAATACTTATCCCAATCGCCTTGAAGTCTAGGACACATGTAGTCTTAATAAATCTTCAAGAGTTTGAATAGTCCCTCTCGATTGTCCGTCCGCTTTGAGGATGGTATGCCGAATCAATCAGAACTGCGCTCATAGCTTTTTGCAAGCTAACCCAAAATCTTGAAGTGAATCTTGGGTCACGATCCAAACTATGGATACCGGCATGCCATGCAACCTCACAATCTCATTTACATATATACTAGCAAGACGCTCAAAGGAATAAGTCTCCCAGACGGCAAGAAATGAGCAGACTTGGTTAATCTATCAACAATAACCCAAATAGCATTGATGCCTTGAGAAACCGTAGAGAAGACCCAGAATCTAAATCCATGGTAATGTGTTCCCACTTCCATTTCGTAATCTCAAGTGGTTGCAACGGACCCTTTAGGTACTAGATGCTCCGCCTTTACACGCTGACAAGTTAAACACATCGAGATAAACTTTGCAATCTCTCTCTTCATATTGTTCCACCAAAATGTATGTCAAGATCATTATACATTTTAGTACTTCCAGATGGATTGCAAATGGTGTATTGTGTGCCTCCATCATAATCTTGTACTTCAAATCGAGTCGTTAGAACACAAAGTCTAGAGTGGACTCAAGTATTCCTTCTTCATCAATTCTCGCCCTAATAGCTCCTTCTTGTACTTTCTTTCTTCTTCATACGATCACCTCCGGCTCAGTGGGCTCGAGCAACCTTAACTTTTTCTATTAAAGTTGGCTTTCTACGCGATACTTGACATCATCGCACTCATTCCTCGTGATATGATCTTCTACTCAACGCGCCTACTACCACGCTCGCTTTTCCGTGATGGTATCAAATAGTGTGGTCGTAGTCTTTCAATAGCTCGAGCCAACGTCGCCGCCAGATGTTGAGTTCTTTTTGAGTGAAGAAATATTTAAGGCTTTTATGGTCCAATATATCTCCACTTTCTCCCCATATAGATAGTGCTCCATATCTTTTAGCGAAAACGATCGGCCGCTAACTCTAGATCATGAGTAGGATAATTCCTCTCATATACTTTTAAGTTGTCGCGAGGCATAGGCTATGACTTTCCCACGCTGCATGAGAACACATCCTAACCCTTTGCTCAAGCATCATCAGAGATAACAAATCCATCCGCATCAGATGGTATTGTTAGAACAAAAATAAATGAGTCTCCTCTCGAGCTCTTGGAAACTCTTCTCGATTCTTCGCCCAAACGAATTTTGTATCCTTCCGAAGTTAGTTGGTTAATGGAGTAGCGATTCGAGAAAAACCTTCCATTAATCTCCGATAATAACCAACTAAGCCCAAAAGCTACGTATTTCAATTTCACCACCCGTTTTGCTGTTGTTCTAACTTTGTATTGCTTCAATCTTCACGGATCAACAGATACTCCATGTTTCGACACCACGCGCCCAAGGAATGCTACTTCCTCAAGCCGTAACTCGTGATTTCTTCAATTTGGCATATAGTTTGTTTTCACGAAGCCTTTGGAGTACCAAATTTTCAAATGGTGCTCATGATCTTCACGACTTTTGGAATATATGAGGATGTCATCAATAAAAACAACAACGAATCGATCCAAATATTCCTTGAATACTTGGCTCATCATATCCATGAAAGTCGCAGGAGCATTAGTCAATCCGAAAAGACATGACTAAGAATTCATAATGCCCGCATCGAAGTTCTCAAGGCGCCTTTGAATATCCTCGCTTCTAATCTTCACCGATGATATCCGTAACTAAGATCGATTTGAAAAAAGAATTGTGCTCTCTTGCAAATCGGTCAAACAAGTCATCAATACGAGGTAGAGGATACCTATTCTTGATGGTGACATGGTTCAATTCCCGATAGTCAATACAAAGTCGCGATACTCCCCGCTTTTTCTTCTTTACTTAATAAAACAGAGAGCACCCCAAGGAGATGTACTAGATTTAATGAAACCGATGTCCAACAATTCCTCAGAGTTGGACCTTTAACTCCTCAAGTTCAATAGAGCCATTCGATATGGGGTTTTAGAAATGGGCTTTGTACTGTGTTCAAGATCAATAAAGAATTCAACTTCACGCTCGGGGTAGACCGGAAGTTCTTCAGAAATACGCCAGAAAGTCAATAACAACAGAATATTATTCAAATTTGACGTGTCTTTATTCAAATCCATAACATGGGCTAAGAAAGCTTGACATCCGCTTTTTTTCAATAAACTAATAGCTTTTATGATTAGATATGATGTTGATTGATTTTAATGGTTTAGTTGTTTGAATTGCATAACAAAGTTGGTTAGAATATGAAAACTAACAAACCTTATTTAAAACAATCAATTTTGGCATGATGAGTAGTTAACCAATCAATCCCTAAAATCACATCAAAAGCAAGTATCTTTAAAGAGATAAGGTCAACAGTAAGGTGTGATGGTGCCAACTTGAATCAAACAAGATTTATAAACAAAGGATGTGATGAAAGTTTCTCCTAAACTGAGTTTCCACAGATAGGTCAAAGTCTAATTTCTCCTGAGTCAAGTTTAAACGCTGAGCACAAGCAGAGAGATAAATGAATGGGTAGACCCCAGATCAAGTAAGGTATAAACTTCGCAAGAATTTATAAATAGCTTACCCGTGATCACCTCGCTTGGGTTCCTCGATTTTGACCACCACAACAAACGCTTCTTCCAGAACCGCTGACTTTGACTTTTCTCGGGATGTTTTTGAGTCACCGTCCTCACTTAACTAGGTTTCGCCACCGCATAATCTCGAGTTTATATGTCCTTCCTTTCCACAATTATAGCATACCTTGAACTGCTAGGGCGCTTTGACCGATATGTCCTCTTTCCAAGATTTATAAGATATGACCGGTGGTCGTTTTCCTCCCTTTAGAACCAGCTTGTCACAAGACCGCTGCCTTCACATGGTCGTTGTTAAATCTCCTCTTTTAAAATCTCCTCCCGACTCGCTTCTTCTATTTTCATGGCTATGATTACCACCAGAGTGGTTACCATTTTTGTGTCCTTTTTTCTTTCTCCACCGGTTATCGTTGTTTTGTTGATCGCTATCTCCCAGATGATCCTCGATCAGGGTCCCTCATTGACCGTGATTTCGTTATCTCGCCTAATAATTGAGCCCTGCTTACAACATCCGAAATAGAGAGAAAATTTATGAGAAATGAGATATTGTCGACGCCGGTTTCAAACCTCTCGTAAACATCCGCCATATACGCTCCTCATTCTCCACCAAATGAGGTGCAAAACCGATAACTCGCAAACTTTGCCTCGCATCGAGACACCGCCATGTTGTTTTGTTCTAACTGATGAACTCCACTTCCTTCATATGATTTAACACTTTCGTGAAAGTATTTGTCATTAAATAGTTTTCAAACGCTCCCAAGACACGCCGAAAAAGTACCGATGGGTACGCTTCACGCACTCCCACCAAAGAGTCTCGCCTCACCACGGAACATAAAGGTGGCGTAATGGAACCTTCGTTTCCTCCGCATCCCAAGACATCGAATATCTTGGTAATTTGTTTGACCCATGTTTCCGCCATGATCGGATCCGCTTTTCCTTAAATTCGTGGTCCCAACTTTGAATCGCTTCAATGGATAACCCGTGAATTGCTATCATTTCTCCTCAGATTTTGAACACGTAGTCTCCTCGTCTCGATTTTGCATGAATCGCAAAAAGCTTCTAAACATCCCTCGCTCATCATCTCGCTCAGTGGTGTTGTTCACAGGAGGAACATTGCCACTGCTGCACGCTCTCCTCGCATGCAGAGTACAAAAGGCTCCACTGGCCTCATTTCCATCGTTAATATTCTCACGACATTCTCAAATACCGCCATAAAACAAGGGTTAATTAAGGAAATCAATATATCACATAATATCCCTATATATCGACCAACTAACAAATAAGCTTTTAGTAGACACACTAATAAGGATTTACTGCCTCCCTCCTAGTTCTATTTCCCATCTCCGCCAGAGATCATATCCCTAAGCTCGATACCAACCGTGACGCCCCCAAAATAGGTATACATCACCCATTCGAAAGTTGTCAATACATGGTATGTAAATAACTACAACTTTATTATTACAACAAGAAACTGTGAGTTTGAATACAAATATTATCTTCTAGACAATATCTATACTCAAATAAATCCTCATCACATTTATTGATACATTATTTTACAAAAATGGTGAGGACTACTAAACAACTCTCTCTAGTAACCTTCATTCCATACCCGACTGCACTCGCTTATATTCTCGCCTCCCGAGAAGAAAAAATGGAACAAAAAGGAAAAGGGTGAGCTCAACTAGCCCAAAGAAAGAATATTATGACTAAGATAATATACAACAAATTATCATTAGTCTTCAACAAAAAAAAAATCTAATAGAATACAATAGACAACAAGTTTTAAATCAATATTCGCAATGAAAAATAATAATTCATTAGAAGAGTTAAGTAGAGAATGCAAACTACTATCTTCTATGTATGAATTTAAAAGTTCATCGCTCATCTTTTATCCTCGTAACATCAATCAATATATATCCGAATCAAATATTCATCTTTGCACTAAAGCCAAAGATATTCATCACTGGTCATGTTCATCTAAACACTGCTCATCTTTGCACTACGGCCAAAGATATTCATCGAAATCATTCATCTTTGCACTACATGTGCCAAAGATATTCAATAATATCATCATTTAAGACCGAGGATGATGAAAAATATTTTTAAAGAAACGAATCCAAAGGAAACAAAATGACAAGGATTAAGGATTAAGGATTCAGACTTTGTTTTATCCATGTCCAAAAATACCTCAAAAATAATCATAGTGGTGTAAAATTCAAGAATGATCAAAACATGGATACAATCAAAGCTAGTATCCACAATAGATATTTTAGATTTAAAAAGGAAAATTTTCATTTTTCATGAATAAAGGTCAGATTCGTGAATAAGGTCAGATACGTGAATAAAGGTCAGATACGTGAATAAGAATCTCGACACCAAAAGTTCCAAATTTGATAAAACTTCAGATCAATATTTCAAAGATAATGATATTGAAGAAATAATATCATTTTAAAAAAATAATATCCCTTACCTCGAAAAGATCAAGATTTCTAAAATAAAAAACACCTGATATAAAGCTATGACTTGAACTTGCAATCAGATATAGCAATACTCAAAATATACTCAAAATACTCACAAGAATACGCCGATAATATAGAGAGAGAAAACTTCAATTTCGTGTGATTTTCAATTCTAACCAAGACCCTATTTATAGAAAATGCTTGTAACACCAAAGTAGTAAAATTTAATAAAATATTAATATATATAATTTTTATTCCAACGCACACTTATTTTGCTTCAAAACCTCAGCCACCAAACAAAGCCCAATTCACAAGACTTGCAAAAAAATTTTTTTTGTTATTTAAATTATTTTAAACTTCCAAAAATCAATTATTTTGAGCTTCGTAACTTCAATAATTCATAATAAATAGCCCTTTTATCGTAAAAATTTGAATCTCATGAGTTTTTATAGGAAATTCAATTTCTACAACTTTGCGTAAGAAAGTTTTTCCAAATTCCAAAACAAAATTGACCAAATCCACAAACCAAGCGATTTTACAAAGCTATAATCAAATTTCACCAAGAAATGGGGTCCAATTTAACACATAAAACATGCTTTAAAATATTTTTGTAACAAAAATACTCCTCCTCCACATATACTCATATATCCCACATTTATCGTAAAAATATCATCATTATTATATTATTAAAATATAATAATATATTTAAATGAATTATTTTATCGTAAAAAGATAAAATTTCAATTTTCAACAATTGTCACATTAAAATTTTTCCTCCATCTATATCCACATAAAATCAATATTTTTCTCATCATATGAATCAATAATTAATTATTCACAAATAATATTATGTAATCACAATATCGACAACTGTGCAGCCCCAGAAAGAGGGGCTTTCCAATAAGAATTTCTCCATCGGCCAAGCAATTAGTGACCAAACCTCTCCTTAGATGTAACTTTCTAGACATTGCCAATAATGTTATCTAATAATATTATTCAGATAATATGAATTATTGCTTCGATAATGAAAAATACGCAGTAATGACAATTATCAAACAACAAAGAATATAAAATATCAACGCAAAGAATTATTAAATCAATAAAATAAAATATCGAATAAAGAATTATCAGAACCATTATCGAGTAAAGGCCTTCACGTAAGAATCAATAATTGGTGCAATACCGCAAAGCTACATCGTGTTTTAACCATTTAGTATTTTAACAAAGATTAATTCAGAATAACTACGCCTGCTATTTTTAAACAACTTACTTATATTTGTCGCTTTTTCATCCAATCGCTTTCGCTATGGGCCCACACATGGTCGCTACCATTGCATTTAATATTCCCGACAAAGCATTTAATATTCCACCACCAAACTAATATTCCCCACAACAATGAATATTTTATAACCACTTGCTTATTTTGAAATATTTATGATTTTACCCATAACTATCCACATTAATCAAATCAACCCTTACTATTTCAAAATAATAAATAGAGAAAATTAAATTTCATTAATAATAAGTTGGGATCGTAGTGTCTTGTTGATTGTTGGTCGTTGACTAGTAAAGTTAACACTACGATCCTCAAGAGTGTTGATTGGATCTTCAATGTAGAATACATCTTCCTTGTATTGTGCAAGGCTTCAATACTTCGCTTCCTTCGATCGTTCTCGACATCGATGGCTAATTCCTCGCTCCGGTCCCTTTCTCGAATATCAAGACACTTGATTTATGGCGGCGTCTTCAACTTGCTTTATCCCTGGTGATCTCCCGCTCACTTATCATCAATGAACCGACCTCGCACTTAATCACTTTAGCCTTGCTTCTTCGTGACGACAAGATCTCTGGTTCACCTTCCATCAGTTCCTTCTTTGTTTGGCAAACACTACGATCTTGGTTGCTTCCAAGATCGTTGTCTTCTTTACACTTGATAGCTCATCGCATAAGTCGACTTTCCTTAGTCGACCGAAGTCTTCTTTGGATCTCCTTGTGGAAGACTTCATCACGAATGGCCTTACACTTCAATCTTAATCTTGATTGGGTTTGTCTTGAGATCTTCATTGCTTTCGCATGTCATTCGTTGAGTGCTCTCTCGTTCCCCTTTACGTGGATTGCATCTTTGCAATTGCCAACCAGAGGTTTCATACCTTTGGATATTCAGTTGTGTTTCATTCTTTGAGAACCGTATCTACTCTACTATTCTGACTTAGCATTGTGAGCACTTTTGTTGGAGTCGTAGTTCTGCACTCTACGATTCAGCTTTGGTTGTGCAGACACTACGATCCTGTGATCAGATCTTGACACTCTACGATTTTTGCCTTGTGCTTGTTGTATTCATCTGATCTTGCCCGACTACGATCTCTGTAATAACCCGAGAATTTCTATATAAAATAAATAAGAAATTTTGCGTATAAATTTTTTTTTTTATTTAATGACGAGACTAAGTGTCAAGTAAAGTGAACGATAAATGCGAAATACATTTATTACTGAAAAAATTAGAAATAATTTTGGAATTATTAATTACCACAAATTATATGGTAATAAATTTCGTAGTAGAAATGTTTTTATGAATTATTTTCCATGAAAACATGATTGGAAATAATATATGAAGTGATAATTAGATTTATATAATAAATATTTTATTATATGAATTGTTCGAATATTTAAGTTAATTATTTTAACTTGATTATTGATCTTTGTGTACGAAGAATAAGTCGGACATGAGATCCAAACCCCGGATTGGGATTGTGATCAAGAGATGAGAATAATAATATTATATTATTTTACGATTACCATAATTATAATTATGTTGGGGGTATGCAGACGAGATAATATTGAGTAAATGACTACCAATTAGGTCATAAGATATTCTAGTCTTTGTGAAACCCTAATTATTAAACTCGGTTATGGGATATTTCGAGTAGTGATCTGTGTATATGAAGTTTCGTGAATAAGAAATCGGTAATTGTAAGAAACCCTAATTACTATTCAGACGTCGATAATTGGGACAAACCCTAATTATTATAACCCTAACAGGGGTTGAAATTAGAAATCGTAACTAATCGTGTTAGTAATATACATGATAATTAAAGAACCACTAATGGTCAATTAGAAACCCTAATTGATGACGTTGAGAAACCCTAATTTTAATTCTAGGGTTTAATTTCGATGTTATTGTATAAGTGTTTTAATTTACCAAAGGATAGAAGTTAATTGGTAAATTATAAGAATTAAATCTAGTGATTAAATATTACATTTAATTTCCTTGTACAAGATTGCCCATACACTCTTAAACAAAGCCAAACCATCACCCATAACAAATCAGAAGCAAGAATCAAGAATTTTTGGCAAAAAGGGTATAAGAACACTAAACCTAGAAATCCTTTGATTCGATGTTATTTTATGCAATTGATTGTTTAAAATTGTGTAATAGAATGTTAATTGATGATATGGGTTGATAAATCAAAGACCCATAACATCAAAGTGCATTTAATTTGAAGATTTAAGCAAGTTGGAAAAACCGATTACATTATTTTTTCACCAAATGTCGAGGCCATAACTCTTTGCTCGATCATGAGTTTTGTTCTTCAAAAGTTGTTATGTGTAGCCCGATATGTGGTCTTTAATCTGCAAAAAGAATCAAGTCCATATCATGTATAGATTAGAAGTTATAGATGGTCAAACATGGTTGATCGATCATGATAAACCTGTTTACGGGCAAATCAGTAATGGTGGCATTCTCGTCCACTTTTGTGCTTTAAAAGGTCTGGGCTTTTGATATGTTGTAGTGCACTGAGTTAGAAAGCCATAGGCTTTGGAATGACCTCATTTCGACCTCGGATGAGGGAATTACGGTGATTGGAAGGAAATGTGTCAAATTTGTCAAAACTGAAAGTCAGCAGCGGGATGTGCTATTCGGGACATTGTTTCGATCAGTTAATGTTTCCAAAACCTTCTGGACTTTTGGTATGTTATAGTACACCGAATAAGCTTTCCATAGACTCTGAAACGGACTAAATCCGATATCGGAGGAGAGAGTTATGACATTTCAAAGTAGTAGTGTCAAAACTTCCCAACAAGTGCGGTGCAGTCCATTTGAACGGAATTTCTTGGCTGATGTGTTCGGAATTTGGAAATGGTCAAAGAATAAAAGTTGTAGCCCCAGAAGTTAGCTTGGCGTGGGCTCAAGAATCGCTAAAAATGTTTTAAAATGAAAGAGTTATGACTATTTTAGCAAAAGAGGTAAAGCTGAAACGAGATTGAAAATCGTATATGAACGCCCACTTTTGACGCCTTGTTTGGGCTACCTAATGAACCCGAATTGGGTAATTCGTATTTTTTAAAATAGTCTTACATACCATGTATAACATATCCAAAAATCAGATTAATCGGAGTTATGAGCAATGCGTTAGAAAATCGCAAAGTGAGCTATTGAAAAATTAGTATAAACCAAGTCCCACATCGACTAAATTGAGAGCTTCACCATTTTCTAAACCTATAAATAGAAGGGCTTGGCCTTTGTTTCATTCACCAACAATAAGGCCTCCATTTTGAGAAAGGTTTTGTTGGGAGAACTTTTTATAAAGATCTCCTTAGTTAAATTTTAGGCGTGGAAGTGCGTGATTAGGTCTGTGGAATTCAGATTTAGGGTATGTTTCTTATTTAATTTTTTGTAATGTTATTATTTTTAATTGTTAGTTAAAGTTTAAATTTTTGAAGTTTAGTTAGTGTTGTTAATAAACTAGTTAGTTTACTATGTTTATTTTGGCTTGGAATTGATTATGTAAATGAGTTATTTGTGATGACTTTTAATATTTTGTGATAAATTTCATTAATTAATAATTATTAATGATATTAAAGTTATTTAATGATTATATTAAATAATTTAGTTTAAAATGATTTTAATATTATAAAAATCATTTTAAATGAAAATAAGGTATTTAAAAATATTTTAAGTTATAAAATATAACTTTTAATATTTAAATGATAATTTCATTAATAATTAAATATTAATGATATTAAGATAATATTAATGATATTTAGTTTATTTAATGATTAATATTAAATAAATAGTTTAAAAACGGTTTTACTTATTTAAAAACCATTTAAAGAGGATATTAAGGATTTAAAAATATTTTAAGTTATAATTAATGACTTTTAATATTTGGATAAATAGTACATTAATATTTAAATATTAATGGTAATTATTTAGGTAATGTAAACGTTTTAAAAATAGTTTGAGTTATTATAAATAACTTTTATATTTTAGCGAATGGTTTCATTAATAGTTTTAGTATTAATTAAACTATTAATGATAATGGAATTGTTTAATGTTTAAATCATTTAATTATGATTAGATATTTGAAAGTTATAATTACCAAACTATTGACTTGAGAACCGATTATGAAGTTCGAATTTGAAGAAGAACACCTATAGTAATGATTATATCACTATAGGCCCTTTAGTGATGATTTGAATTATTTTAAATTTTCAATTTACGGAAATTGCAAAAATGATTAATAATAAGATGTCCGATATTTCTGAGATGTTGAGGTATAGAATAAGAGTCTTAGACTTCAAATTATTTACCCGATAAAGTCTGTCGATACGAAACAAATGTCGGACCTTATAAAAGAAAGAAAAGACTATTGTAAGAGCATGGATGAGATATTTGAAAAATGTATAAAAATATTTCAAGTATAGAATAGGAACTAAAAGTATGATCACTGTGATTATGTGATTAGACTATGTGCTGACTGTAATAGACAGTACTATGTGTTAAGATATATTGTTCTAATCGAACGAATGATCTGATTATTGATAGGTTGTGATAAAGAGATAAAACCTAAGTTGAGATTTGTAATCGTTGAATCAAAAAGATATCTTACCTTTGCATTTCCTTTATGCAATGGACATGAGTAAGAAGTTTTAGAATTATTCTATTCCTGTACAGATTATGTACGCTTTGATTATCAACATGTTAACTCAGATATATTCTGTTAAGTTGATTTCTAAATGGTTATACAAGTGTCCCCACTTGGATAATCATGGCATTTATTCACATGTTGATACACTTTTGTCAATTACCCATATATATATATATATATATATGTTGAATTACATATTATTGTTGAGCAAGATTAAAAACCTTCGGGTTTGGAACCAGGCATGTATGAACATCCCTATATGGGAAGATTTTTGCGCCCAAGGCGGATAGAGTGAGCGATGAATTTCATTCAAGTTATGTAGTATTGATCAATACAGGGTACAACGGGGCTGATCACCCTCCGTGCCCGTAAGTTATGACGGTTTGAGGATAGAATTCCGCTAAACCTTTTCGAAAATGAAAAGAATGTTCATAGTATGTTTCTTAAACCCTATTCAAGGGTAGAGCCAGAGCCAAATTTAAAGAATTTGAAAGAGAGTTGTTATGTGAATTTTTATCAAGATGATTACTTCACAACTTTCAATTCATTGTAGAAGTGTTATGTAAAGAGAATACTTATATTCTTTCAGCTTATATATAATTGCTATTACTTGTTGGGCACTTAAATGCTCATCCTTGCTTAAATTAAATGTTTTCGATTATGTATGAAAGAAGCAATCGAAGGCTCTGTACGCGAACAAAGGAAAAGGAAAATTTGATTGAATAAGTGTGTATTATGAGTTAATGGTTATAGTTGTATTGGTATCTATTCAAGTATTGTAAGGAATGTATTTGAAGGTCACGCACTGGGAAGTAAACTTTGATGTATGTAAATTAAGTTCGAATGTATTATTATTTAGTATTATTATTTTAAAGAAATGGTATCGTGGAGAACCGGAGTTCGGGTTTCAAGTACACGGATTTGGGGTCGTCAATGAGGTTGGTATCAAAGTCATTGGTTATGAAGCTTAGGTAGGAATACCAGAGACTAATAACCGCAATGATTAGGATAAGTATTAACTCATATAGAGTTAGTTGGTCGATAAGATTCAAAGATGAATCTCTAATGAGTGTAAAGACACAGAGTTCCCTAACTTTGATTATAAAGTTAAGCAAAGAGTGGGGAATAGATTGAGTCTAAAAAAGACCGAAAGTGGAGTTATGAGAGAGATCGTAAAATTAAACGATCAAGATATAGAACTAAATCGTAATATATCGATGAGATCACCCTTACGTGATCCGATAAGGCTATAATGACGTAAGGAATCAATCGATGATTGGAAAGTTTGACAAGAAGATTGCGTGTATGAATTGTACTATCAATTGAGTACAGATCCGAGAAGAGAATTATAAATACAATTAAATTCGTATGGAGAATGGGGTTAGTGTTAGATGGGGATTCAATTGAGGACTCGCGCCGGCAAATTGAGTTGTATGATTCTTCATTATGGGAGCCGAATTGTACTTGGTGTAAAAACCACTTAATTTTCGCACTAATAATCATTGAAATGTCCGTGTTCAAGGCTATTTGTTATATGCACATTAAGAGGATGACTCCATTCTCGTGTGTATAATGGTAGATAGAGTCATAGATAGAGAATATAAGATTAAGTTCGAAGTTCTTAAAACTCATACCTATGAGACATTCTTGACTCATAATTATATGAAATGTTTATGAACCCCTCGTGAATGGACGCCAAAGGTCCGATTAGGATAAGTTCTTAAACTCATATGATTGTGGCAATTTATGAACTCATAAGTGTGGTTTGATGAAGCGGGTATAGTTTTGTGTGAATGGAGTGTTATGAATTACGAGGAGCAGATAGATTGTTAAGTAAATGATTTTTAGTGAAGGTGTTAGGTTTTCCTAAACCCTAGCTATGCTAAACTTCAAAATTTTTGACATCAAGCTAAATCACGCACTATGTGCTTTTGAAAACAAAAATGTAGACTAAGTAATCTTTTTGAAACAGTTTTAAAGTACTGGTCTATGCTACTTATTTTGGCTAGATTAAATGATTTGAAATATCAAAATTTGTTTTGAATTATCACTCATGTACCATGTAACTTCAAAAAAAGAGATGATAAAAATGTGATGGAGTTGTAAATACTGGGAATACTTAGTGTGAATTTGACTGAAGTCACTTTGTTCCTTTATGTATGATGTGTTATGACAAAGTCATACAATGACCAAGATCCTCAATGGATTGTTAATACAAAGATGCAAGCATCATGGCGTCATTCTCGAAAATGTTTTCAAAAGTTTAATTTGCCAACGGGGTTTGGCTACATCTAAATAATTGATTGAAGTGAATTATTGATATGAGTCTATCTTTATTTGAATCAATTTAGACTAATGTTTATGAAAACTCTAAGTGTTCATTGAAAGAAATTTCCGAACCAAATTGTTTGTGTGGAATCCTATGATAAGACCGAGGTGAACAATGTTGTTTGGATAAATGATCCAATCTAATGGCGTAAATATTCACTAGGTATGATTAATCGTTATGCATGACGTAGGGGTACAATAGGCTAATCACCCAAAAGTATCTTATTAATGGTAGTTTACCTTCTTTGTGATTGTAAACATACTGTAATGTTTTGTTTTTCATGTATGAATAAAATTAAAACTATGTGTTCATGGTCTATATGACCCCTCAAAGACAATTTGAAAACTTTTACTCTTGTGAGAGGTGTATTGGGTAGCATGTGATGATATGTGTGAATGTTGTAAGCCTGCAGAGAGAGTTAGCCGAAGTTATGAGGAGGTTGGGCGAGAGGAGATATTGAGATAAGGCAGTTGAAGGTTGAAATAGAAGCCAAAGACACCAGATATATACCTTGGACTGAAGCTTTAGTCATCACCTTCATGCGATTCGATCTGAGAGTGGATGGAGGCGCTTTTCTGCTAAAGATAGGCGTTGATGAGAATTGAATAAATTTATCGTCAATCAAAATAAGAGACAACGATATAGAACTCTTGATTGTTTGTGTATATATACTATATGTTAATCGGGGTAACTTATGTATGTAGATGTCCGGTAAGAAAGATATGTGGAATAAGAAGGATCATATTCACACCCCAGGAGAGCTAATATCGAGGCTGACCAGATGAAATAAGCTCACTAGAACCCAAATCGGACGAGGTGGCTATCGTGGAAAAAACGTAGCATCGAGATCCGAAATGTTGGATTTGACGGATAGTGATTTAGACACTAAAGTTGAAGTCGCTTTCAAGCATCAACGGAGGTGCAGTGATTTGGAGAACAAGGTTTCTTCATTGGAAAGTTGTGGGAGATAGAAAAGTTGATGCGTCCAGGCGTTAATGGAAACAATGGAAGAGCATGATAAGCTCAAAATCCAAATTGACCAGATGGAGCCTCAAGCGACACATCTGTGAAGGACACACCTCTCCTCGTTGCCCCGACTATAAGAAAGGTGGATGTTTTAATTGTGGGATGGAAGGACATCGAGCGAATGAATGTCCGAGAAAAAAAGGCTTAGTAAATAAGTAGTATGGGTTATGTATGTAATATGTGTGATAAGTAATGAACTATTTTTAACTTTTATGTTGGTTAAGATTTTAAATCCCGACTTTCAGTAGTCACAAAGGGATATTTGTTGATTAAAAGGATGTCTTTGTGTAAATATTCAATAAATGAATATGAATCTAAGTTTGAGAAATGAAACGAGTTTAATAAATTAATCTTATGCAATAAGGTTTAAAATGTAAGGTATAATTTATGGTTTTATTTAACGAGATAATGCCGCCAAGACATCAAACTCGAAACCAAAGGATAGAAGAATCTACTAATCTTTGGGAGAACTGATTGGCCAAATCGATGCAAAACTTTGCAAACATGGTAGCTCGAAATTTGGCTAAACAGGAACACCGATTATGGAAACCAACCAGACAATCGTTTGGCAAAATTCAAAGACTTCAAAGTCAGTAGGACCACCAGAATTCGTAGAGGATCGGTGACCCTATAGAAGCCGGACTTGGGTGAACGATAGAGAGAAGGCGTTCATAATCGCTAAAGTAGATGAGGGAAAAAGACCGCTTTTGCCACTTATATGATGAAAGGGAAGCTAACTTTGGTGGGAGGCAAACAAGACTAAAGGCAGAGAAGAAGAAATTACTTGGGATAGGTTTAAGGATTTATTTTTTGAAAACTATCTCTCTGTTAGTATGCAGTCTAGAATGGAGGTGAGATTCCTGGAGTTAAAGCAGGATAACATGACTGTTGCGGAGTATGCCGTAAAATTTAATGAGTTGGCTAGGTTTGCTCCACATCAAGTGGATACAGAGGCTAGGAAGGCAAGGAGATTTGAGCTGGGCTTAAAACCCTGGCTCTACAATAAGGTGTCAAGATCTTGCAAATCAATACTTTTACAAAGACTCATGTGGAAGGCTATCATTCTTTGAGCAGGAAGTGAGGCCATGAGCCTCTACCATAAGGAGAAGAAGAACAAAAGCAAGTCAGGAGGAATAGTAAAGATAGAAAGTAGTAGTGGGAATAGGGGTGAGAAAAGAATGAGGAATTTTTCTGAGAAAATGCAAGTAAAGCAGGAAGGTATAAAGAAAGGTAGAAAAGGCAAGAATCTGGGAAGAATCACTCTGGCGAAAGTGTCTCAAGGGCAAGTTTGTATGCTACAAGTGCGGCAAGAGGGTCATATCTCTCCCAACCGCCCTAACTCAAGGATGATCGATGGATGCTTCATATGTGGATCGATCGAGCATAAGGTGAGGAACTGCCCACAGAGAGGGAATGGAGGCGGGGAACGTAACCACGGGAGAAGCGATTGGAGCGTTAGCAATTTCTGGACCAAACTCAACCAAAGAATCCAACGAAAGCAACTCCGAGGGTTTACAACATGACGGTCCAGATAATGCGGTGGCATTTGGAAGCAGAACTCCAGTGCTATTTGAATAACTTATATATCTTATATTTACGCTTAATCGGATAGAAAAGTGTTGTTATGATGAATAATTAAAGATCGATTCGATCAAGTATGATCGAGATCTACGTACAATGATTATATGCTATGTACCCTTCTACATATGAGTTTTTAAAGTGGTGATTCCTGACTAGACGGAATCCTTATAAGGGAGGTGAATGTAATAACTTGAGAATTTATATATAAAATAAATAAGAAATTTTGCGTGATAAATTTTTTTTTTTTTATTTAATGACGAGACTAAGTGTCAAGTAAAGTGAACGATAAATGCTAATACATTTATTACTTGAAAAAATTAGAAATAATTTTGGAATTATTAATTACCACAAATTATATAGTAATAAATTTTCTGTAGTTTAAATGTTTTTATGAATTATTTTCCATGAAAACATGATTGGAAATAATATATGAAGTGATAATTAGATTTATATAATAAATATTTTATTATATGAATTGTTCGTAATATTTAAGTTAATTATTTTAACTTGATTATTGATGTTGTGTCACGAAGAATAAGTCGGACATGAGATCCAAACCCCGGATTGGGATTGTGATCAAGAGATGAGAATAATAATATTATATTATTTTACAGCACCATAATTATGTACTAGGTATGTATGACAGATAATATCGAAAGCGATGACGGTCAATTAGGTCATAAGATATTACCATCTTTGTGAAACCCTAATTATTAAACTCGGTTATGGGATATTTACGAGTATGATTGTGTATATGAAGTTATTGTGAATAAGAATATCGGTAATTGAAGAAACCCTAATTATCATTTAGACGTCGATAATTAGGACAAACCCTAATTATTATAACCCTAACAGGTTGAAATTAGAAACCGTGAACGATTTGTGTTAGTAACATACATAGATAATTAAAGAACCACTAATGGTCAATTAGAAACCCTAATTGATGACGTTGAGAAACCCTAATTTTAATTACTGTGTTTAATTTCGATGTTATTGTATAAGTGTTTTAATTTACCAAAGGATAGAAGTTAATTGGTAAATTATAAGAATTAAATCTAGTGATTAAATATTACATTTAATTGCCTTGTACAAGATTGCCCATACACTCTTAAACAAAGCCCAACCATCACCCATAACAAATCGTAAGCAAGAATCAAGAATTTTTTGGCAAAAAGGGTATAAGAACACTAAACCTAGAAATCCTTTGATTCAATGTTATTTGATGCAATTGATTGTTTAAAATTGTGTAATAGAATGTTAATTGATGATATGGGTTGATAAATCAAAGACCCATAACATCAAAGTGCACGAATTTGAAGATTTAAGCAAGTTGGAAAACCCGAATTCGTTATTTTTTTCACCAAATGTCGAGGCCATAACTCTTTGCTCGATCATGAGTTTTGTTCTTCAAAAGTTGTTATGTAGCCCGATATGTGGTCTTTAATGCAAAAAGAATCAAGTCCATATCATGTATAGATTAGAAGTTATAGATGGTCAAACATGGTTGTCGATCATGATAAACCATTTTCAAGCATTCGTAATGGTGGCATTCTCGTCCACTTTTGTGCTTTAAAAGGTCTGGGCTTTTGATATGTTGTAGTGCATCTGAGTTAGGAAGCCATAGGCTTTGGAATGACCTCATTCGACCTCGGATGAGGGAATTACGGTGATTGGAAGGAAATGTGTCAAATTTCTCAAACCGAAAGTCAGCAGCGGGATGTGCTATTCGGGACATTGTTTCGATCAGTTAATGTTTCCAAAACCTTCTAGGCTTTTGGTATGTTATAGTACACCGAATAAGCTTTCCATAGACTCAAAAGCGGACTAAATCCGATATATCGGAGGAGAGAGTTATGACATTTCAAAGTAGTAGTGTCAAAATTTCCCAACAAGTGCGGTGCAGTCCATTTGAACGGAATTTCTTGGCTGATGTGTTGAATTTGGAAATGGTCAAAGAATAAAAGTTGTAGCCCCAGAAGTTAGCTTCAGCGTGGGCTCAAGAATCGCTCAAAATATTTTAAAATGAAAGAGTTATGACTGTTTTAGCAAAAGAGGGTAAAGCTGAAACGAGATTGAAAATCTGTTATGAACGTCCACTTTTGGACTTTTATTTGGGCTACCTAATGAACCCAATTGGGTAATTCGTATTTTTAAAAATAGTCTTACATACCATATATAACATATCCAAAAATCGATTAATCGGAGTTATGAGCAATGCGTTAGAAAATCACAAAGTGAGCTATTGAAAAAATTAGTATAAACCAAGTCCCACATCGACTAAATTGAGAACTTCACCATTTTCTAAACCTATAAATAGAAGGGCTTGGCCTTTGTTTCATTCACCAACAATAAGGCCTCCATTTTTGAGAAAGGCTTTATTGTGGGAGAACTTTTATAAAGATCTCCTTAGTTAAATTTTAGGCGTGGAAGTGCGTATTAGGTCTGTGGAATTCAGTATTTAGGGTATGTTTCTTATTTAATTTTTGTAATGTTATTATTTTTAATTGTTAGTTAAAGTTTGAATTTTGAAGTTTAGTTAGTGTTGTTAATAAACTAGTTAGTTTACTATGTTTATTTTGGCTTGGAATTGATTATGTAAATGAGTTATTTGTGATGACTTTTAATATTTTGTGATAAATTTCATTAATTAATAATTATTAATTATATTAAAGTTATTTAATGATTATATTAAATAATTTAGTTTAAAATGATTTTAATATTATAAAATCATTTTAAATGAAAAATAAGGTATTTAAAAATATTTTAAGTTATAAAATATAACTTTTAATATTTAAATGATAATTTCATTAATAATTAAATATTAATGATATTAAGATAATATTAATGATATTTAGTTTATTTAATGATTAATATTAAATAAATAGTTTAAAAATGGTTTTACTTATTTAAAACCATTTAAAGAGGATATTAAGGATTTAAAAATATTTTAAGTTATAATTAATGACTTTTAATATTTGGATAAATAGTACATTAATATTTAAATATTAATGGTAATTATTTGGGTAATGTAAGCGTTTTAAAAATAGTTTGAGTTATTATAAATAACTTTTATATTTTAGCGATGGTTTCATTAATAGTTTAGTATTAATTAAACTATTAATGATAATGGAATTGTTTAATGTTTAAATCATTTAATTATGATTCCGATATTTGAAAGTTTATAGTTTACCAAACTAGTGACTTGAGAACCGATTATGAAGTTACGAATTTGAAGAAGAACACCTATAGTAATGATTATATCACTATAGGCCCTTTAGTGATGATTTGAATTATTTTAAATTTTTTCAATTTCGAAATTGCAAAAATGATTAAAAATAAGATGTCCGATATTTCTGAGATGTTGGGGTATAGAATAAGAGTCTTAGACTTCAGATTTACCCGATAAAGTGTCGATACGTAAACAAATGTCGGACCTTATAAAAGAAAGAAAAGACTACTTGTAAGAGCATGGATGAGATATTTGAAAAATGTATAAAAATATTTCAAGTATAGAATAGGAACTAAAAGTATGATCACCGTGATTATGTGATTAGACTATGTGTCAATCGTAATAAGCGGACTTATGTGTTAAGATATATTGTTCTAATCGAACGAATGATCCGATTATTGATAGGTTGTGATAAAGAGATAAAACCTAAGTTGAGATTTGTAATCGGTGAATCAGTATATCTTACCTTTGCATTTCCTTTATGCAATGGACATGAGTAAGAAGTTTTAGAATTATTCTATTCTGTGCAGATTATATACGCTTTGATTATCAACATGTTAACTTTCGGATATATTACATTAAGTTGATTTCTAAATGGTTATACAAGTGTCCCCACTTGGATAATCATGGCATTTATTCACATGTTGATACACTTTTGTCAATTACCATATATATATATATATATATATATATATATATATATGTTGAATTACATATTATTGTTGAAAGCAAGATTAAAACCTTGGGTTTGGAACGTGGGCATGTATGAACATCCCTATATGGGAAGATTTTTGTAAGGAATGTATTTGAAGGTCACGTGCACTGGGAAGTAAACTTTGATGTATGTAAATTAAGTTCGAATGTATTATTATTTAGTATTATTCAAATTTTAAAGAAATGGTATCGTGGAGAACCAGAGTTAGGGTTTCAAGTACACGGATCAGGGGTCGTCACAATCTCTCAGATGCATACCTTCAATGAACTCTACGAACTCAGAGTGTGGTCTACGATCCTTGACTTAGCTTCGGCATCACTAGGCTCTACGACTCGAGTGTAGTCTACGCGTTTGGACTTGGCTCGACGGATGATCGTTCATTTCGTGAGAAAGTCTGCCTCTACGATTCTGAGCATGACTTCCTCAGCACACTATGATCCCGAGGAAGCTCTTCTCGATACACTACGATCCTTCTTCGTTTCCCCTGACAGTCTACGAACTCCGAGATCTACTATCTTGCATACTCCTATTCTTCCTCGATAGCTCCCGAGTTAACCTTGACTCACCTGGCAAACTACGACTTCTGGTGCAGTGTTCAACGATCAGACTAGCCTATCTATTGCATCATAAGATCAACCTAACATGCTTGATCTTTCTATCTTTATAGTCCTTGTACATCTTTTCTTTTTAAGGACTTTACAAAGCTGTCTTTCTTATGTCGGATCAACCTAACATATTTGATCAATTCATTCTAAGTCCTTGTACACATATTTCTATTATCTATCAGAGGACTTTACAACTTTTCTTAATGCAAGCATACTTGCATATTATTTATTCATATACATATATATCATAATCAAATCATATATAAATAGGAATAGCATTCACATGCTTATTCCTGACAATCTCCCCCTATTTGATTATGACAAAAACAATAAGTGCATATGCATGTTATGAATGAATCTTATATATAGTGAGCAGCTGTATTTCTAAAACAGTTAATCATGAATGACATTTATATTGATATGGCAATTTATACATTAAGACATTCTACATCCTGGATCCAGAACACATTCCTAACAGATTAGAGATGTACGTCCTTGGCTCCTTGTGTTTCTAGGATGCTTGCTGTTGATTAGCTATTCATCTTTTTCTGCTTTTTTCTCTTGCTCCCCCTCTGTTGATGACCTTCTATCTTTGCTTGACTCCCCTTCATCACCTTTCTGATCTGGCTCCCCTTCAGCTTCTGTGATTTCGGTATAATCATCTTCAGGCTCCCCCTCAGATGATGATTCTTTATCTGCTGCTACTATCTTCTTCTTTGGCTTCTTCTCCCTTAGCCCTCTGCTCTTCTTTGAGTGCCTTTTGCTCCTCCTCTTTCTTTACCTTTTTTTCTCCCCCTTTTTGTCATCAATCATTTGAGAGAGCTGCTCCATGTTGGACATAAGCTACTCCATCAGGTAGGAGGAGTTTGCAACTTCAAACTTTAGTTCTTGCTGGCCGAGCTCAAGTTGCACAGAGAAGGACTGTTTCAGATCGTCAATCTTGTCAGAGAGGGCTTGAATCTGCTCTTCGTTGGTCTTCTAAATTCGTAGGGCATCTGCCTTCTGATCTTGTATGGCCTTCTGATAGATGTTGTCTCTCTCTTGGAGTTTGAGAGATACATCAGCCATGATAACTTGAAGTTTGTGCAGGAAAGAATCATCTCCTGCTGCTGTCTGCTTCTGTGATTCTTTAGTGAGCATAGATATCTTCTTGCTTAGATCATTAGAGCACTTCAGTAGTTCCTGCTCTAAAGCGGTTTGATCCTCTTGATTGACAGCTTCAGGTTGAGCAATGGATTGGACTCTACGATTGTCATCTTTGGACAGATTTTCAAATGTTTGGATAATCTGAACAATCGTGGAATACCAATTGCTTGTGGAGGATGATGGAGTGTCTGATATCAGTGCTTGATCATAAGGAGGCTTACGGTATTAGGCTTGAACCGTCGCCAAGTAGAATGAGCAGAGACTCTACGATCATTTGGTTATGACCCTTCTTCCTTCAGAATCTACTCTACGATCGTAGGGGATGTAGAGATTTTCAGCTTGTCGATAGACCTTGAAGTGAGGCAGGTTGGTTATCATCTTGGTAGCATAGGTTTTCACCCTTGGGAAGTTTTGGGCTACCAGTTCCATGCTTGGAAAAGTCTTGTAACACCAACTGAAGGAGCTTCCATCCTTTTCAGTGTGGGCCTTGAGCCATGGCATCCATTGGAAGAACCATCTTTCTGGTGGAGCATCTGTCAGAACATTTGATACTTCCTCTACGATACTTCTGCCAAATCTTTCAGGAGAGGGAACTGGATAATCTTCTTGTTCGTCTGCTTCTTAAGGTGCAGAACCAGAATCTCCTTTAATCTCTTCTCTCTCGAAGCCTGAACTTTCTTGATTATCTTCAGCATGGAATTCCTCTAGCTGCATTTCATTATCAGAACCTTCTTCAGCATCTTCAACAGAAAAACCTTCTTGCTGAATTTCATTATCAGAACTGTCTTCAGCAATTCTTTCCTTAGATTCTTCTTCTTCACTACTGGCTTCTTCTTCAGCATCTTCTCCTGGGGATACAGATTCATCATCACTTAATTCAATGATGGCATTTGATTGGCTGATGTTTCTTTTGGAGTCAAACTGGGCTTGCAACCTGTAGCTCTTCCTTCTACGTGAAGGTTCAACTATTGGAGAGACAGACTCTTTTTCTTCTTCTTCAGTCTCTGACTCCTCTTGCTCATCAGATAAACTTCTTTGGAGATCAGCACTGGCAGGAGCAAATTCTTATTTCTTGGACTCATCACTTCCCGAGTCATCATGAGGGCTTTCAGGATTGGAGAATACATTTTCCTCTTCTTCTTGAGCAGTATTTTCGACCCATTCTCTCGGGCTTGTTGGGGCAAGTTCTTCTTCTTCTGAACACAACATTACTTGTCCTATCATCTTAGGTTTCTTCTTTATCATCGAATGACGCTTCGAGAATCGGCCCATTGGGTTTACATTCATTCTTCATCGTGATTCTTTGACTTTCTTTCATCACATCGACTTCACTTTCATTTCTGGATGCTGACTGTGGGGATTGGACCACATCTTCTGTTTCTTCCTCTTCTGTGACAACCTGATATTTTCTATATAAATAAATCTTAAATTTTGCGTATAAATTTTTTTTTTATTATTTTAAGGATGAGGATTTGTACAAGATTATGTGTATATGTATTTATGTGGTAAATAAAAATATATTTATTACATGAATATTTACAAGTAAATTTATTTTAGAATTATTGATTATTATAAAGTATAATTTTTATAATAATTAATTTTAAGATAGAAATATTTTTATTAATTATTTTCCATGAATATATAATCATATATTACTTAAATAATATATGAAGTGATTTTTAGAATAAATATAATAATTATTTTATTATATGAATTTTTTGTACAAATTATTAAGTTAATTATTTTACCTTAATTATTAAGGTTAAATATGAAAGAATAATCAGATATGGAATCCAAACCCTAATTTTGGATTATTGTCAAGGTATGAGAATAATAATATAATATTACATATATTTTGATTTTTCAGTGCTATGAATATGTACGGTATGTCCGTATTGATAATGGTTGGTCAATTACGGTGTATTTTGACCAAACCCTAGTAATAATGATAAACCCTAATGTTCATGTACTTACAAACTTAATTTAATTAACAATATTAATTTTGCAAAATTTTAGAAACTAAAAGTTATTTAATTTTATTTATTTAATTTTTTGTGTGCAAACCCTAAATTAGAAATCCTAGATTTTTGTTTACTTATAAAACCCAAAACGGCTCAAACCCTAAACCCTAAATCAAACCCTAACCCTAAGGGTTTGGTAAGTTACAATTTTGCCATAAAATGAATTATCAAAGGACCAAAATGCCCTTTTTAGCATTAAAGAAGCTAGCCATAGGTTTTGACAATAGGAGAGAGTTGTTCACCAAATCAACAACTCCCAACAACTTCATTGACCATTAATTGACAGCAACAAGCCTTAATCTCAGCCAATACATGCATCTTGTGGCTATATAAATGGATTAAAGGAGAGAGAAATCACTTTTGCTCACTAAATTTGCACAAAACCATACTCCACTCTCTCAAGCACCAAACCCCCGAAATTTGTTGATAATATCAGTCACAAACACAGCCCCACGAAATACAACAACAAATCAATAGCCAAAAAATCAGAATTGAGCATAAAAGGTACAAAACCCTATTCAAAAATCTGTCCAATTTTCGATTATTAGATGTTATGTTTGAGTGTTAGAATATGTTGTATTTAGTCTCTAGTGATGATCTGGGTTGGTAGTATTCAGATCCATAACATTAAAGTGCTCGAAATTAAAGATTTTCAAAATCTGGAAACTTTTTTTTTTGTGTTCTGACATCAAATGTCAGACGCTGTAGATTGTTGTGTGTTTAATATTTTTGTTGTTTAAGTGTTTAATGTTGTAGCTTTTGTATGAGATCTCTTTCATACAGAAGCAAGAATCAAGCTTAGATCATTTTAGAATTCAAGTTATTCGGTTCAAACATGGTTGTGAGCCATGACTATCGGAGTTCTGGAAAACAGATTATTCGAAGCAGTCGATCCCGACAACTGATTTGCAGTCTTAGATCGTGCAGGTGTTTTATGATATGTGTTTGTTCTTGAACCTATGTTGTAGTATGTTATATTAGCTTTCGAACCATGCTTTCATTACCTTTATATGTCTTATACAGACTGGATTTGATGGACGGATCGAACTAGCGAGGTCGAAGATGTTCTACATTTTACGGGTAACCCGGAAAACATATGAACTATGTCGACCGACATATGGTTTGACCGAAGTCGTAATCTTTTGGATTACATTCATGATAGTTGTATTTTATGTAATAGATCTACTCTCTTGCATGCTAGCTACAACTGAACCCTTTATATCACAAGAAGCAGTTCATGTGTTGACGTTATAGTCGATCGAAAGTGGTCACTGAATCGTTTCTTCATTTCGGGTAAACCACGAAATGAAGAGCGACTCTGACGACATCTTGGGAACGCTTTAGATCTAGCTTATGTTAGGTTGTTTGATCATTTTGTTTGTTAGAAAATGTAGTCTTGAACTTTGTCTACAACATCTAGCCTTTGTAATTAGAAACACAATGCGAAAAGAATTAAAGTGGAATCAAACACGCCACTTGGCCTAAGAATCTTGCTATGAAGATCTAGGTTTATGTATGAACATGAAGAACACCTATATATGACGGTTACGTCCGCTATAGGTGGCCTTTAATGACATGATGTAATATTATTTTAGGAAATTAATTAATAATTATAGAAAATTAGTTTTAAATTACGAAAAATACAAAATAAATTATAAAAAATTATTTAAATTACGAAAATTAGTTTTTAATTATTTTAAATATATTTCATAAATATTTAATATTTTGAAATATTAAAAGTAATTAATTTATTTAATTATAATATTAAATAAATTATTTAAAAATGATTTTAATTCATGAAAAATCATTTAAAATTATCTTATGATATAAGAAAATATTTTTGAGATATTTTGATAACTTTTAATATTATGTGATAATTTTCATTAATAAATTAATATTAATGATAATTAAGTTATTTATTAAATGAATTAAATAAATGAATTAAAAATGATTTTATTATATTAAAAATCATTTTAAATAATAAGAAGGTATTTAAAAATATTTTAAGTTATAAAATATAACTTTTAATATTTAAAGGTAAATTTCATTAATTAATTATGATTAATGATAATAAAGTTATTTAATAATTATATTAAATAATTTAGTTTAAAATGATTTTATTGTTATAATAATCATTTTAAATAAAAAATAAAGTGTTTAAAGATATTTTAAGTTATAAAATATAACTTTTAATATTTAAAGGATAATTTCTTTAATAATTTAATATTAATGATTATTAAATTATAAATAATATTAAATTTATTTAATAATTATATTAAATAAATAGTTTAAAATGGTTTTATTTATTTAAAAATCATTTAAAAGGATATTAATGATTTAAAAAAATATTATAAGTTATAATTATTGACTTTTAATATTTGGATAAATAGTTCATTAATATTTAAATATTAATGGTAATTATTTAATAATGATTTTAAATGTTTTAAAAATCATTTAAAGGTAATATTAATATGTTAAAAATATTTTGAGTTATTATACATAACATTAATATTTTGGCAATGGTTTCATTAATAATTTAATACTAATTAAATATTAATGATAATAGAATTATTTAATATTTAAATCATTTAATAATGATTACGATATTTCAAAAATTATGATAAATGATAAATAATTATTATAAGGCCATGAAAAATAAAGTGTGACTAATGTTTAAGTTATCCAAATGGATATTGAACTACGGTTTAGAGTCTTAGACTCGATAATTACTCGAAAAGTCAGCTTCGGTGAACCGACATATTTTAGAAATTGATCCGGACTTAGATAATTGGCTAGATAAATGTTTATTTGTGATTGATGGTTGTTAAAGATTGTGTGGCAATGTGATTAGGAATGTGATGTTCAATTGCGATAAGCGATTGTTATATGTTACGTTATGATATACTAATCGGTAAAATGATCCGATTAATGATAGGTGATTTCATAAAAGATAAAACTAAGTTGAGAATAGTAAGCGGTAGCATCGGAAGTAATATCCTAGCTTTGCATTTTCTTTATGCAATGGACAAGTGTAAGAATGTTTCAAAGTTATATTATTATCTGATTGTTAAACTTATATTATATAAGCCCATTGATTGTCAACATGCTTTAGTATATGATAATTTGGATAAATATATTACATTCGTTAATTTCTATAAATAATTATACAAGTGTCCCCACTTGGACAATCATTATTTTCATCGATGTTGATACACCTTTGATATACATATATGTTGAATTATATAAGACCTTTGTTATGAAAACTTAAGCCAGATATGAACATCCCGAAAATGGGAAAATTTTATGCGCCTAAAAGTGAGAAATGAACGATAGCATCGTTCATGTAAATGTAGTATTGATCAATACAGGTACAACAGGTGATCACCCTCCGTGTCAAGTAAGTCATGACAGTTTCTGATGAATTTCTGTTTAAACCTTTTTGAAAATGAAAAACAATGTTCATGGTATGTCACGAAACCCCATATACTGATCAATACGTAGTTTCAAAAGTTGAAAGAGGGTTGTTATGTTATTATTATTAGTACAGATTACTTCACAACTCTTGACTAGTTGTAGAAGATATTATAAAGAAAACATTTAAATTCTTCTTTTTATATATATATATATAATAATTCTTTGGGCACTCAAATGCTCATCCTTGCTTAATTTAAATGTTTTCGACTAAGTGTGAAGGACCGAAGGATTTGTCAAGAACAAGGAAAAAGAAAGTTCTTTGAATGACTTTTTATGCTCTTTGTTTGTAATAGTTTTAGATTATGAAGACTATGATATATATATATATATATATATATATATTATGACATGTAATGAATGTTTAAAGGTTACGTACTTGGGAGAATGACTACGATGTATATGTAAATTTAAGTTAAGTTTTATATTATTGTTATTATTAGTATTATTCCCTCATAGAAATGGTATCGTGAAGTCACCAGAGTTAGGGTTTCAAGTATCCGGATTTGGGGACCTCCGCAGAATGGTATCAGAGCTATAGGGTTAGAAACCTTAGGTGGGTTAGACCTTAGGTTATAACCTTAGAACAGAGGGAAACGTTGAAAATATAAATAACTCATATAGAGTTTAAAAAGAGATGAATTGAATAAATTCATCGTCAAACAAATTAAAAGATAACTTATATAAAACCTTTATGTGTTATGTGTATATATATATATGCTAATCAGGATAATTGCTGTGTGTAGATGTTAGGTGAAAAAGGATTAGGATATCCACGGATTGTAAAGAAGGAGCTACTATCGAAGCCAATAGCGGAAATAGAAGCTCACAATGAAACAAACTCGGACGAGGTGGTTATCGTGGAAAACATAGTACCAGATCCGGAAATAGTGGATTTGACAGATAGTGATTCAGACCCTAAAGCTGAAGCTGATCAAGCATCAAGGGAGATGCAAGAATTGAGGAACAAGGTATCTTCTTTAGAAGGGTTGTGGAAGATAGAAAAAGCGCTTAATGATCAATTGCGTCAGCGTTAATAGAAACAATGGAAGAAGCGAGGATAAGCTTAAACTCAAAATCAATCGGATGGGAGCCTCAAGCAACACTTAGGTAAAAACTCAGAGGATAAGGAAAAAGGAAGGTAGAAGACCATGATTTAGGAAAACACAGGGAAGAAGAAATGGAAAAGAATATGTTATCTTTTGGGATATGAAGGACATACTACTCACATCTTATCACACTATAATGAGGAGCATGTTTTGTTTGTGGAAAAGAAGATCATCGGTGAAAAATTTGTCAAAGGAAGAAGGTGTAGTGAATAGGTAGTATAGGTTAGGTTGTGTAGCATGTTTAATATAATATGTGTGTTTAGTATATACATGTAATGCATTATTATAAAACTTTTATACAAAGCGGTAAAGTAAATCCAGACTTTTGTAGTCCTGATGGGATGGTGATGTTTAAAAGCACTATGTCTTTGTGATATATAAAATATTTTGAAAGCAATGAATGAATATGAATCAAAGTTTGAGTTATGAAACAAGTGTAATAAGTTTAAACTTATATGATAAGGTTTAGAATGTAAGTTAATTTATGGTTTTACTTAACGAGATAATGCCGCCTTGAGCGTCAAACTCGGAATCAAAGGCGAGAGGAATCATTAACAATGTTGAAGGACAACAACAAGGGACCCAATCGTGATTCGCGAATATGGTAGCTCGAGCCATGCAACAAGGGAACCCGGTAGGATAATTATTTGGCAAATTTCAAAGACTTTAAAGGTTTGTAGGACCGCTTGAGAATTCAAAGGTACAAATGACGACCTGTAGAAGCCCAAACTTGGGTTAAGGAAATTGAGAAGGCGTTTATAATAGCTAGGGTGGTGAGGGCAAAGACCTCTTTTGCCACCTACATGATGAAGGGTGAGGCAAATTTACGGTGGGAAGCGAATCGGGTGAGGCGAGGAGCGGGTGTGGTAACATGGGATAGATTTAAGACCTTATTTTTGAGAATTATTTTTTCGACTAATCTGTGAGGCTAGAATGGAGGTAAAATTTACGGAGTTGAAGCAAGGGATATGTCGGTGGCGGATGAATATGCCATGAAATTTAATGAGTTAGCTAGGTTTGCTCTCGCATCAAGTCGATCTGGAGGCTAGGGAAGGCGAGGAGATTTGGTGGGATTAAAACCACAGCTCTATAATAAGGTGGCATTGTTGCGAGATCCCAACATTTGCGGCACTCATGGAGAAGGCTATAATTCATGGAAGAGGGAAGTGAGGCTATTGAGCCTCTACAATAAGAGAGAAGAAAAAACAAGGGCAAGGTCGAGGGAGGCGAGAAGGTGAGGATTAATAGTGGAAGTAGGAATGTTGATGGAAAAGGAAGGAAACTACTTTGGTAATGTTGGGTGAAGCAAGAAGGAGTTAAAGCAAAGCGCTTTAGACAAAAGCGTGTGGAAAGAACCACTGGGGAGTGTTTGAAGGGAAATTTGTGTGTTATAAGTGCAGGCAAGAGGGCTATATCTCTCCCAAGCGCCCCAATCCTAGAATGATCGATGGTTGTTTTATTTGTGGATCATTGGAGCATAGGGTCAAGGATTGTCCGAACAGGAGGGTAGAATTTGAAAGTGTAAATCTTTAGTAAGGGTAGTGGAACATTAGCAATCGCAGGAATGACATCATCGAATAAACCAACAAAGTCAACATCAAGAGTCTTCAACATGTGCGGTCCAAGACACGGTGGCGGTGTGATGCAGTTCGAGGTTATATTGAATAACTTTTATTTGCGTAATTAGAATTTTTCTATTTATAGTAAATTATTTTATAAAGAAATTTTGAGGAGAAATTTGAGTTCTTTTAGAAATCAAATTTCGTTTAATCGAAAACAAGCTTAATGTGATTAATTAAAGATCGGTTCGATTAAAGTTAATCGAGATCTATTTGCGAAGATCGTGTATGCTATGAACCCGATTATGTGTAGGTTTTTAAGTGGTGATTAGGGGACGGAATCCTTATAAGGGAGGGTGAATGTGACAACCTGATATTTTCTATATAAATAAATCTTAAATTTTGCGTATAATTTTTTTTATTATTATTTTAAGGATGAGGATTTATACAAGATTATGTGTATATGTATTTATGTGGTAAATAAAATATATTTATTACATGAATATTTACAAGTAAATTTATTTTAGAATTATTGATTATTATAAAGTATAATTTTTATAATAATTAATTTTAAGATAGAAATATTTTTATTAATTATTTTCCATGAATATATAATCATATATTACTTAAATAATATATGAAGTGATTTTTAGAATAAATATAATAATTATTTTATTATATGAATTTTTGTACAAATTATTAAGTTAATTATTTTACCTTAATTATTAAGGTTAAATATGAAAGAATAATGGATATGGAATCAAACCCTAATTTTGGATTATTGTCAAGTATGAGAATAATAATATAATATTACATATATTTTGATTTTTCAGTGCTATGAATATGTACGGTATGTCCGTATTGATAATGGTTGGTCAATTACGGTGTATTTTGACCAAACCCTAGTAATAATGATAAACCCTAATGTTCATGTACTTACAAACTTAATTTAATTAACAATATTAATTTTGCAAAATTTTAGAAACTAAAAGTTATTTAATTTTATTTATTTAATTTTTTGTGTGCAAACCCTAAATTAGAAATCCTAGATTTTTGTTTACTTATAAAACCCAAAACGGCTCAAACCCTAAACCCTAAATCAAACCCTAACCCTAAGGGTTTGGTAAGTTACAATTTTGCCATAAAATGAATTATCAAAGGACCAAAATGCCCTTTTTAGCATTAAAGAAGCTAGCCATAGGTTTTGACAATAGGAGAGAGTTGTTCACCAAATCAACAACTCCAACAACTTCATTGACCATTAATTGACGAAGAACAAGCCTTAATCTCAAACCAATACATGCATCTTGTGGCTATATAAATGGATTAAAGGAGAGAAATCACTTTTGCTCACTAAATTTGCACAAAAACCATACTCCACTCTCTCAAGCACCAAACCCCCGAAATTTGTTGATAATATCAGTCACAAACACAGCCCCACGAAATACAACAACAAATCAATAGCCAAAAAATCAGAATTGAGCATAAAAGGTACAAAACCCTATTCAAAAATCTGTCCAATTTTCGGTTGTTAGATGTTATGTTTGAGTGTTAGAATATGTTGTATTTAGTCTCTAGTGATGATCTGGGTTGGTAGTATTCAGATCCATAACATTAAAGTGCTCGAAATTAAAGATTTTCAAAATCTGGAAACTTTTTTTTTTGTGTTCTGACATCAAATGTCAGACGTTGTAGATTGTTGTGTGTTTAATATTTTTGTTGTTTAAGTGTTTAATGTTGTAGCTTTGTATGAGATCTTTCATCTGTAGCAAGAATCAAGCTTAGATCATTTTAGAATTCAAGTTATTACGGTTCAAACATGGTTGACAAACCATGACTATCAGTTCTGGAAAACCAGTTAAGCGAAAAGACGGTCGACAACTGGTTGATTTGCGGTCTTAGATCGTCTGGTGTTTTATGATATGTGTTTGTTCTTGAACCTATGTTGTAGTATGTTATATTAGCTTTGAACCATGCTTTCATTACCTTTATATGTCTTATACAATTGGATTTGATGGATGGTCGAACTAGCGAGGTCGAGCGTGTTCTCACATTTTACGGGTAACCTGAGAACATATAAACATGTCGTGACATGAATTCAATCGAAGTCGTAACTTTTGGATTACATTCATGATAGTTGTATTTTATGTAATAGATCTACTCTCTTGCATGCTAGCTACAACTGAACCCTTTATATCACAGAAAACGGTTCATGTGTTTTGCACGTTATAGTCGATCAAAGTGGTCGCTCGAATTTGTTCTTCATTTTCGGGTAAACCACGAAATGAAGAACGACTTCTGAATGACATCTTGGGCAGCTTAGATCTAGCTTATGTTAGGTTGTTTGATCATTTTGTTTGTTAGAAAATGTAGTCTTGAACTTTGTCTACAACATCTAGCCTTTGTAATTCCGAGAAACACTGATGCCTGAAAGAATTAAAAGTAGGTCAAACATGGCTACTTTCGAATCATTGCCTATGAAGATCTAGGTTTATGTATGAACATGAAGAACACCTATAGCGACGGTTCTGTCGCTATAGGTGGCCTTTAGCGACAGACAGAATATTATTTTCCGGAAATTAATTAATAATTATAGAAAATTAGTTTTAAATTACGAAAAATACAAAATAAATTATAAAAAATTATTTAAATTCTGAAAATTAGTTTTTAATTATTTTAAATATATTTCATAAATATTTAATATTTTTGAAATATTAAAAGTAATTAATTTATTTAATTATAATATTAAATAAATTATTTAAAAATGATTTTAATTCATGAAAAATCATTTAAAATTATCTTATGATATAAGAAAATATTTTTGAGATATTTTGATAACTTTTAATATTATGTGATAATTTTCATTAATAAATTAATATTAATGATAATTAAGTTATTTATTAAATGAATTAAATAAATGAATTAAAAATGATTTTATTATATTAAAAATCATTTTAAATAATAAGAAGGTATTTAAAAATATTTTAAGTTATAAAATATAACTTTTAATATTTAAAGGTAAATTTCATTAATTAATTATGATTAATGATAATAAAGTTATTTAATAATTATATTAAATAATTTAGTTTAAAAATGATTTTATTGTTATAATAATCATTTTAAATAAAAATAAAGTGTTTAAAGATATTTTAAGTTATAAAATATAACTTTTAATATTTAAAGGATAATTTCTTTAATAATTTAATATTAATGATTATTAAATTATAAATAATATTAAATTTATTTAATAATTATATTAAATAAATAGTTTAAAAATGGTTTTATTTATTTAAAAATCATTTAAAAAGGATATTAATGATTTAAAAAATATTATAAGTTATAATTATTGACTTTTAATATTTGGATAAATAGTTCATTAATATTTAAATATTAATGGTAATTATTTAATAATGATTTTAAATGTTTTAAAAATCATTTTAAGGGTAATATTAATATGTTAAAAATATTTTGAGTTATTATACATAACATTAATATTTTGGCAATGGTTTCATTAATAATTTAATACTAATTAAATATTAATGATAATAGAATTATTTAATATTTAAATCATTTAATAATGATTACGATATTTCAAAAATTATGATAAATGATAAATAATTATTATAAGGCCATGAAAAATAGTGTGACTAATGTTTAAGTTATCCAAATGGATATTGAACTACGGTTTAGAGTCTTAGACTCGATAATAATTAAAAAAATTTGTCGGTGAAATCGACATATTTTAGAAATTGATCACGGACTTAGATAATTGGCTAGATAAATGTTTATTTGTGATTGATGGTTGTTAAAGATTGTGTGGCAATGTGATTAGGAATGTCTTTCAATCGCAATAGGCGATGTTATGTGTTACGTTATGATATACTAATCGGTAAAATGATCGATTAATGATAGGTGATTTCATAAAAGATAAAACTAAGTTGAGAATAGTAAGCGGTACATGATCGTGAAAGTATCCTAGCTTTGCATTTTCTTTATGCAATGGACAAGTGTAAGAATGTTTCAAAGTTATATTATTATACAGATTGTTAAACTTATATTATATAAGCCCATTGATTGTCAACATGCTAGTATATGATAATTCGGATAAATATATTCTGTTCGTTAATTTCTATAAATAATTATACAAGTGTCCCCACTTGGACAATCATTGTTTTTCATCGCATGTTGATACACCTTTGATATACATATATGTTGAATTATATAAGACCTTTGTTATGAAAACCGAATGATATGAACATCCCGAAAATGGGAAAATTTTATGCTACTTAAGGACAGACGAATGATAACGATAGCATCGTTCATGTAAATGTAGTATTGATCAATGAGGTACAACAGTGAGTGATCACCCTCCGTGCCCGTAAGTCATGACGTTTCTGGATGAATTTCTGTTTAAACCTTTTGAAAATGAAAAACAATGTTCATGGTATATCACGAAACCCCATATACTGGTCAATCGTAGTTTCAAAAGTTGAAAGAGGGTTGTTATGTTATTATTATTAGTACAGATTACTTCACAACTCTTGACTAGTTGTAGAAGATATTATAAAAAGAAAACATTTAAATTCTTTCAGCCTATATATATATATATATATAATACTTGTTGGGCACTCAAATGCTCATCCTTGCTTAATTTAAATGTTTTCAGCTAAGTGTGAAGGACCAGAAGGATTTGTCAAGAACAAGGGAAAAGAGAAAGTTCTTTGAATGACTTTTTATACTCTTTATTTGTAATAGTTTTAGATTATGAAGACTATGATATATATATATATATATATATATATATATATATTATGACATGTAATGAATGTTTAAAGGTTACGTACTTGGGAGAATGACTCTGATGTATATGTAAATTTAAGTTAAGTTTTATATTATTGTTATTATTAGTATTATTCCCCTCATAGAAATGGTATCGTGAAGTACCGAGTTCGGGTTTCAAGTATCCGGATTTGGGGACCTCACAGAATGGTATCGAGCTATAGGGTTAGAAACCTTAGGTGGGTTAGACTTAGGTTATAACCTTAGAACAGAGGGAAACGTTGAAAATATAAATAACTCATATAGAGTTTAAAAAGAGATGAATTGAATAAATTCATCGTCAAACAAATTAAAAGATAACTTATATAAAACCTTTATGTGTTATGTGTATATATATATATGCTAATCGAGGATAATTCTTTGTGTGTAGATGTTAGGTGAAAAGGATTAGGATATCCACGGATTGTAAAGAAGGAGCTACTATCGAAGCCAATAATGGAAATAGAAGCTCACAATGAAACAAACTTCGGACGAGGTGGTTATCGTGGAAAACATAGTACCGATCCGGAAATAGTGGATTTGATGATAGTGATTCGGACCCTAAAATTTGAAGTCGATCAAGCATCAAGGAGATGCAAGAATTGAGGAACAAGGTATCTTCTTTAGAAGGGTTGTGGAAGATAGAAAACCGCTTATACCAATCGAATGCCAAGCGTTAATAGAAACAATGGAAGAGCAGGATAAGCTTAAACTCAAAATCAATCGGATGAGCCTCAAGCAACACTTCGTAAATATGCGACTCGAGGGATAAGGAAAAAGGAAGGTAGAAGACCATGATTTAGGAAAACCCGGGAAGAAGAAATGGAAAAGAATATGTTATCTTTATGGATATGAAGGACATACTACTCAGATCATTCCCGACTATAAACAGAGGATCATGTTTTGTTTGTGGGAAAAGAAGATCATCAAGCTTGAAAAGTCGCCAAAAGGAAGAAGGTGTAGTGAATAGGTAGTATAGGTTAGGTTGTGTAGCATGTTTAATATAATATGTGTGTTTAGTATGTCATGTAATGCATTATTATAAAAACTTTGTACAAAAGCAGAAAGTAAATCCCGACTTTTGTAGTCACAATGGGACGATCGATGTTTAAAGCACTATGTACTTGTGATATGTAAAATATTTTGAAAGCAATGAATGAATATGAATCAAAGTTTGAGTTATGAAACAAGTGTAATAAGTTTAAACTTATATGATAAGGTTTAGAATGTAAGTTAATTTATGGTTTTTACTTAACTGAGATAATGCCGCCAAGACGTCAAACCTAATCAAAGGGCAAGAGGAATCATAACAATGTTGAAGGACAACAACAAGGGACCCAATGCAATAGTCATGAATATGGTAGCTCGTGCCATGCAACAAGGGAACCAAATTGGATAATTATTTGGCAAATTTCAAAGACTTTTAAGGTCAGAGGACCGCCTGTAATTCAAAGGTACAATCGACCTCAGAGAAGCCCAAACTTGGGTTAAGGAAATTGAGTAGGCGTTTATAATACTAGGGTAAATGAGGGCAAAGACCTCTTTTTTCCACCTACGATGATGAGCGGTGAGGCAAATTTCCGTGGGAAGCTTAATCGTGAGGGAGGAGGAGTGTGTGGTAACATGGGATAGATTTAAGACCTTATTTTTCGAGAATTATTTTTCAGCTAGTACGAAGGCTAGAATGGAGGTAAAATTTCTGGAGTTGAAGCAAGGGGATATGTCGGTGGCGGAATATGCCGCGAAATTTAATGAGTTAGCTAGGTTTGCTCCGCATCAAGTCGATACGGAGGCTAGGAAGGCGAGGAGATTTGAGCTGGGATTAAAACCCTGGCTCTATAATAAGGTGGCATTGTTGCAGATCCCAACATTTTGCAAAGACTCATGGAGAAGGCTATAATTGCGGAAGAGGGAAGTGAGGCATCGAGCCTCTACAACAAGGAGAAGAAAAACAAGGGCAAGGTCGAGGAGCCGAGAAGGTGAGGATTAATAGTGGAAGTAGGGAATGTTGATGGAAAGAGGAAGGAAACTACTTTGGTAATGTTCAGTGAAGCAAGAAGGAGCAAGCAAGCGCTTTCAAAGTGCAAAACGTGTGGAAAGAACCACTCTGGGGAGTGTTTGAAGGGGAAATTTGTGTGTTATAAGTGCGGGCAAGAGGGCCATATCTCTCCCAACTGCCCCAATCCTAGAATGATCAGTGGTTGTTTTATTTGTGGATCATTGGAGCATAGGGTCAAGGATTGTCCGAACAGGAGGGTAGAGGCTGAAAGTGTAAATACTAGTAAGGGTAGTGGAACATTAGCAATCGCAGGACCGACATCATCGAATAAACCAACAAAGTCAACATCAAGAGTCTTCAACATGACAGTCCAAGACACGGGTGGCGGGCAATACCGCAATGCAGTTCCTGTTATATTCAATAACTTTTATTTGCGTAATTAGAATTTTTCTATTTATAGTAAATTATTTTATAAAGAAATTTTGAGGAGAAATTTGAGTTCTTTTAGAAATCAAATTTCCGCTTAATCGTAAAGACAAGCTTAATGTGATTAATTAAAGATCGGCTCGATTAAAGTTAATCGAGATCTATTTTCACAAGATCGTGTATGCTATGAACCCAGCTTATGTGTAGGTTTTTAAGTGGTGATTCCGTGGGACGGAATCCTTATAAGGAGGGTGAATGTGACAACTCGATATTTTCTATATAAATAAATCTTAAATTTTATGTATAAATTTTTTTTATTATTATTTTAAGGATGAGGATTTGTACAAGATTATGTGTATATGTATTTATGTGGTAAATAAAAATATATTTATTACATGAATATTTACAAGTAAATTTATTTTAGAATTATTGATTATTATAAAGTATAATTTTTATAATAATTAATTTTAAGATAGAAATATTTTTATTAATTATTTTCCATGAATATATAATCATATATTACTTAAATAATATATGAAGTGATTTTTTAGAATAAATATAATAATTATTTTATTATATGAATTTTTGTACAAATTATTAAGTTAATTATTTTACCTTAATTATTAAGGTTAAATATGAAAGAATAATCGATATGGAATCCAAACCCTAATTTTGGATTATTGTCAAGGTATGAGAATAATAATATAATATTACATATATTTTGATTTTTCAAAGGTCTTTATGAATATGTACGGTATGTCCGTATTGATAATGGTTGGTCAATTACGTGTATTTTGACCAAACCCTAGTAATAATGATAAACCCTAATGTTCATGTACTTACAAACTTAATTTAATTAACAATATTAATTTTGCAAAATTTTAGAAACTAAAAGTTATTTAATTTTATTTATTTAATTTTTTGTGTGCAAACCCTAAATTGGAAATCCTAGATTTTTGTTTACTTATAAAACCCAAAACGGCTCAAACCCTAAACCCTAAATCAAACCCTAACCCTAAGGGTTTGGTAAGTTACAATTTTGCCATAAAATGAATTATCAAAGGACCAAAATGCCCTTTTTAGCATTAAAGAAGCTAGCCATAGGTTTTGATTAATAGGAGAGAGTTGTTCACCAAATCAACAACTCCCAACAACTTCATTGACCATTAATTGACAGCAACAAGCCTTAATCTCAGCCAATACATGCATCTTGTGGCTATATAAATGGATTAAAGGAGAGAGAAATCACTTTTGCTCACTAAATTTGCACAAAACCATACTCCACTCTCTCAAGCACCAAACCCCCGAAATTTGTTGATAATATCACCACAAACACAAATTTTACTAAATACAACAACAAATCAATAGCCAAAAATCGTAATTGAGCATAAAAGGTACAAAACCCTATTCAAAAATCATCCAATTTTCTATTGTTAGATGTTATGTTTTGAGTGTTAGAATATATTGTATTTAGTCTCTAAAGTGATGATCCGGGTTGGTAGTATTCAGATCCATAACATTAAAGTGCTCAAATTAAAGATTTTCAAAATCTGGAAACTTTTTTTTTGTGTTCGACATCAAATGTCGACGTTCAGAATTGTGTTGTGTGTTTAATATTTTTGTTGTTTAAGTGTTTAATGTTGTAGCTTTGTATGAGATCTTTCATCCGTAGCAAGAATCAAGCTTAGATCCGCTTTTAGAATTCAAGTTATTCGTTCAAACATGGTTGATCAACCATGACTATCGGATTGAAAACCCAGATTCGCCCGTAAGCTGGCCCGACAACCGATTTGCGCCTTAGATCGTGGTGTGTTTTATGATATGTGTTTGTTCTTGAACCTATGTTGTAGTATGTTATATTAGCTTTCGAACCATGCTTTCATTACCTTTATATGTCTTATATAATCGGATTTGATGGACGGTCAAACTAGCAAGGTCGAAAGCATGTTCTTCGCTTTTCCGGGTAACCCGTAAAATATATGAATACGTCGACTAATCGATATGGTTCGAACCGAGTCGTAACTTTTGGATTCTGCTCATGATAGTTGTATTTTATGTAATAGATCTACTCTCTCTTGCATGCTAGCTACAACCCTCAACCCCTTTATATCACAAGAACAGTTCATGTGTCGCACGTTATAGTCGATCAGTGGAAACATTGAATCGTTTCTTCATTTCGGTAAACCACAAATGAAGAGCGACTCCGATAAAGATCTTGGGAACGCTTAGATCTAGCTTATGTTAGGTTGTTTGATCATTTTGTTTGTTAGAAAATGTAGTCTTGAACTTTGTCTACAACATCTAGCCTTTTGTAATTTCGAGAAACACAATGCACAAAGAATTAAAGTGGGTCAAATACGGCCACTCTAAGAATCCGCTATGAAGATCTAGGTTTATGTATGAACATGAAGAACAATTTATACGACGGTTCACGCTATAGGTGGCCTTTTTAATGATGCATGTAATATTATTTTCCTAAATTAATTAATAATTATAGAAAATTAGTTTTAAATTACTTAAAAAATACAAAATAAATTATAAAAAATTATTTAAATTTGAAAATTAGTTTTTAATTATTTTAAATATATTTCATAAATATTTAATATTTTTGAAATATTAAAAGTAATTAATTTATTTAATTATAATATTAAATAAATTATTTAAAAAATGATTTTAATTCATGAAAAATCATTTAAAATTATCTTATGATATAAGAAAATATTTTTGAGATATTTTGATAACTTTTAATATTATGTGATAATTTTCATTAATAAATTAATATTAATGATAATTAAGTTATTTATTAAATGAATTAAATAAATGAATTAAAATGATTTTATTATATTAAAATCATTTTAAATAATAAGAAGGTATTTAAAATATTTTAAGTTATAAAATATAACTTTTAATATTTAAAGGTAAATTTCATTAATTAATTATGATTAATGATAATAAAGTTATTTAATAATTATATTAAATAATTTAGTTTAAAATGATTTTATTGTTATAATAATCATTTTAAATAAAAATAAAGTGTTTAAAGATATTTTAAGTTATAAAATATAACTTTTAATATTTAAAGGATAATTTCTTTAATAATTTAATATTAATGATTATTAAATTATAAATAATATTAAATTTATTTAATAATTATATTAAATAAATAGTTTAAAAAATGGTTTTATTTATTTAAAATCATTTAAAAAGGATATTAATGATTTAAAAAAATATTATAAGTTATAATTATTGACTTTTAATATTTGATAAATAGTTCATTAATATTTAAATATTAATGGTAATTATTTAATAATGATTTTAAATGTTTTAAAAATCATTTAAGGGTAATATTAATATGTTAAAAATATTTTGAGTTATTATACATAACATTAATATTTTGGCAATGGTTTCATTAATAATTTAATACTAATTAAATATTAATGATAATAGAATTGTTTAATATTTAAATCATTTAATAATGATTCTGATATTTCAAAAATTATGATAAATGATAAATAATTATTATAAGGCCATGAAAAATAGTGTGACTAATGTTTAAGTTATCCAAATGGATATTGAACTACGGTTTAGAGTCTTAGACTCGATAATTACCCGAAAAAGCTGTCGGTAGACCGACATATTTTAGAAATTGATCTGGACTTAGATAATTGGCTAGATAAATGTTTATTTGTGATTCAATGGTTGTTAAAGATTGTGTGGCAATGTGATTAGAATGTGTCAATCTAATAAAGTGTGTTATGTGTTACGTTATGATATACTAATCAAGAAATGATCCGATTAATGATAGGTGATTTCATAAAAGATAAAACTAAGTTGAGAATAGTAAGCAGCGCATCAGGCAAGGTTCCTAACTTTTCATTTTTCTTTATGCAATGGACAAGTTTAAGAATGTTTCAAAGTTATTTATTATACAGATTGTTAAACTTATATTATATAAGCCCATTGATTGTCAACATGCTAAGATATGATAATTGGATAAATATATTCTGTTCGTTAATTTCTATAAATAATTATACAAGTGTCCCCACTTGGACAATCATTATTTTTCATCGCATGTTGATACACCTTTGATATACATATATGTTGAATTATATAAGACCTTTGTTATGAAAACCCGACAGATATGAACATCCCGAAAATGGGAAAATTTTATGCGCCTAAGAGAGATGAGATGAAACGATAACATCGCTCATGTAAATGTAGTATTGATCAATACAGGTACAACAGTATCGATCACCCTCCGTGTCCAGTAAGTCACGATTTTTGCCATGATGAATTTCTGCTTAAACCTTTTCAAAATGAAAACAATGTTCATGGTATGTCACAGTAAACCCCATATATAAATCAATAACGTAGTTTCAAAAGTTGAAAGAGGGTTGTTATGTTATTATTAGCATAGATTACTTCACAACCATCGACTAGTTGTAGAAGATATTATAAAGAAAACATTTAAATTCTTTCAAATTTATATATATATATATATAATACTTGTTGGGCACTCAAATGCTCATCCTTGCTTAATTTAAATGTTTTCAGCTAAGTATGAAGGACCAGAAGGATTTGTCAAGAACAAGGGAAAAGAGAAAGTTCTTGAATGACTTTTTTATGCTACTGTTTTTAATAGTTTTAGATTATGAAGAAGATATATATATATATATATATATATATATATATATATATGACATGTAATGAATGTTTAAAGGTTACGATTGGGAGAACGACTCGATGTATATGTAAATTTAAGTTAAGTTTTATATTATTGTTATTATTAGTATTATTCCGCTCATAGAAATGTTATCGTGAAGTACCGAGTTCGGGTTTCAAGTATCCGGATTTGGGGACCTCACATCTTCTGCTGACTCTACATCCCTTACTTCAGCAGATGCATTAATTTGAGAAGCTAAGGCTGGTTTGTCATCCACCTTAGCTTTCTTGCTGACTGGCCCTTGAAGCAACCTGTTGCTTCTTCTTTTTGTGGTTTTAGCAGTTTGGGCCTTTTCTTCCTTATCCTTGTTCAAGGAAGAGACTCTCCTTGGTGGGGCCTGGGCTTTCTTCATATTACCAGCTCTTTTCACCATTTTTGATTTCTTCCTGGCTGGTGTGATTTCAGCTGCTGCAGAGTCATCAGACTCAGAGCTCTCTGTCTTTACCGTCTTCCTCTTCTTTGTAGAGGCTCTACTGCTGGTCTCAGTTGTCAGCCTCTTGTTCTCCTTTGGGTTCTTCTTCCAGTTTTCAAATAACTGTGGAGACATTACTTTATTCACATTCAGGGCTTCTCCCTCATCATCCTTGATCTTATCCCCTAGCTTTTTCTTCAGTATGATACTCAGCATCCTCCTATGAAATACCTTGGTCAGGGGCTTCTTCTCAGCCTTCTCTACCCACTTGGAGATCTAATCAAACAAGATAGCTCCAAAGTTGATTTATTTCTTCAGAACTATTGCTGACATGATTTTCAACTGCTGGTCGATCACTGTGTCATGTGCAGTGTTCTTACACAGTATGCACTTTCCAACTATTTCAGCTAGGAACTCATACTCTTTAGGGAATTCCTTCCTCTTCATGTCTTTGAAGCTAGGGTTTCTTTGGTATCCCATCAACTCCTTCGCTTGATCGATGTTGACATCTTCAAGGTTCTTCAGCCCTTGGCTAGGAAAACCTATGCATTGATTAAGGTCCAAAGATTTCAGCTTCAGAATCTGACCTTTAACCTTGGTAGAAAGAGTTCCAGAGTTTATGGAGACGTTTGAGTAGAACTCCTTAACCAGGTCAATGTATACATGAGTACTTGCCTCGAGACATTCTGAAACCCCAGCTTCCTTTACAAGTCTAAGTATGTCCCTGAACTTCTTCTCCGATTTCTCAAACGATTTGGTTCCAAGTTGAATGTCGGTGATAACTTGCCAGTTCTCCATTTGAATAGTTCGAAGACTGTGGGTGTTTGATTTAGAGAGATTTATGCGAGATAGCTATCTGGTTGGTAAGGCTCTGGGGGTTAACTGATTTTTCTCTTGAAAAACTTTCTAGGGTTTTGAAAATGGGAGGGAGAAAGGTTCGATATCTTTTGATAATTGTCTGTAGATTTGAACTTGTCTTTATGGCAGTTCCTTCTAACTCTGCATACTCAGTGATGTGTCAACTGTCCATTGGTTGCACGTTGCTCAAGAATGAGTCAGAACTCCCACAACTTTTCAGTTATTAGAGGAGTGGACGTTTAATTGACGTGGCTTTGACTGTTGACCTTTTGATTCGTAGAGTAACATGGTGAGATAGCTATAGACTCTACGATTTCCTTTGTTGACTCAATGATCAACTTCTAAGAGATGCTACAGTGGATGGCTTTGTCTTTCCTCCTTTCTTCGATGCAGCATAGCTCAATCACTGATGAATTTGAGCTTATCTCCTTAACTTAAATGGCTTAGCAGATGACTCATTCTTCATGTTCCTTGTGAACTGGAATACCCTTTGGTAGGACTACGATTGTTGAGTTGTCCTCTACGATCGCTGAGGTTGCACTACGATCGTTTAGATAGCATTACGATCGTTGAGTTTGTACTACAATCGTTTAGTCCCCTTCAAGCTCAACTCTATGATCATTGACTGACTTGGTTCTTTTGAGATGAACTAGATCAAGCACTCCTTCTGGGATAGGGTAGCTCAGGAAGGGCCAACCTCTTAGAGTTAGCTAAGGGTCAGGTTTGTCCCTGAGGCGCTCTCCAGATGATATACTAAGACAGTGATTTTCAATGACATCTCATTAGACCTTTTTCGATGGGGAGGTCTTTCTACTGACCGGATATCCGCATTCTTTGAAATCATGGTGTCCTTCTCGCTTTACACTCACGATCATATGGTTGATCGTAGGAACTTCACGATTATGGATTGGGTGGTCGAAGGGTTATCGGTGATACGCTTTGAGGCGTTCCTACCGACTATGGATCTTCATTTGGTTCATCGACCACAAAGTTTTGGGACTCACGTGTTGGTACATCTCTTCCGGGTTTAATAGTGATGTTATTCTTAATGCAGATCATTTGCTCCCCATTGTTGATGTTGTCTTCTCAGATAGATGTGATTCCTTCTTCATGTTCATTTGAAGGTCGCTTAGCATTCCTCCTTACGATTGGAATCATCATCGTTGCTTAGTTTTCCTTGTATCGTGAGATGAGTATTTTCGGGATTGATCACTCTACGATCATTCGACAAAGACTTACTAAAGTAGTCTTCTTTGTGATCCTTTGTTTTGAGAAGTTACGCCCGTCAGAAAGAACTCCTTTTGTCATAAGCTCAATGATATTTTGTTGAGAGCTTTCCTTGAGGATTCTTTTCATAAAGCGTATCTTTCTTGATATGGGCACATAGAATCCTCTTTATCTTCTGTTGCATGGCATGCTCCCACATACATATTTGCAGCCATGAGAGCTCCATTTCAGTTAGCTCAGAGGGTCTTCAAGGACAGGCTTGGACATATAGGAACCTTATCAGACTCATCTCTGAACAGTCTATAGCCTTCTGCTGGATAAGTCCTATTGAATGAAGTCTTCGCTTCAAAGATTCTTAGTGTGGTCGATGGACCAAGTACCCTCTGTGTTTAAGTATATTTCTACTTTTGGTCCCCATGTTTGAATGGGTCCCGCTAAGTTAGTTTTCTAAACCCCCTGTTCCTCTTAAGCCGGATAATCATCATGTTTATCACCAATGAGATATATTCATGCATGCAACTATCTTGAGATAATACATTTTTGAGATGCATGATGGTGAGTGTGTGTAGGATTTGACAATAAAAGACACACTCTTTATCTATGATGGTTTCATCATTTACTGGGTTATGTTCACAATGTTTAAGTGTTCACAGAGTGTGAATCAACTCTACGATTTATGAGTATCTAGTTGATTTATGGATGTGATCAATTTCTACAAATCAGCAAGATCCTCTTGGTCTCTGTGTGTTGTCAAACACTTAGAACATAGGCTTGTATATACATACATCTAAAGCACATCAAAGAATGATTACTTAACATAATAATCATTTGGTCTCATGATACTTTTATGATCTATTTGATTTTCTTCAAGATGTCATCTTCAAATTTAAAACTTGGTTAAAGAAAGTTTGTAGACATTTGAATTTTCCATCTTCAGACTACTTTCTCTCTTCACCTTTTTAGGTAGATTATGACTTCTTGACAGAATACTGTCATAGTTCATAGAATGGTGCAAATATGATGTATACATTAATAATGGTGAGGAACCGTATCTTTTTTTGTCGCTTTCTTAAATGGTCATTTACCTTAGATATACTAAGTTCAGGTATTGATGTGTATAGCTTTTACTTTTGCTCCTTTCAGCTTAATGCTCTTGTTGGCCTTTTATCAATCAGTCGTGGTCTTGAAGATGTAGATCAAGAGAATCGTAGCATTAAGATCTTTGACATCTTTGAGTTTAAAAAGATAGTACCCAGTTGTTGGTTGGTCACTCATGCGTTTGAGAAGATCTTCTTTCTCCTCTTGATCAGCATTTCTTAGTACGAGTGACCTCTTCATCTTTTAGACTGATGAATGCTTTACTCTTTCTCACTGATGTCTTTTGCTCTCTTTCTCTCGTCTGGTCTTCAGACTACAATATTGACTGTAGGCTAGGATTGGTCTTGTTGATATAGCAATCAATGATATGGACTAACTCGTGCGACTTGTGTATATACACATTTTACCTATACACAATATTTCCAACGTGTGAGCTCTTCTGCATATAACAAGTTACTTACTGCTAAACTAAGTTTAGAACAATGTTAGTGCCTGGGATCAGACTCAAAGCGATTAAATTTTGAATATAGCATGAGAACCTGCTTTGATACCAATTGTTAGTTCCCAGAGGGCACAATAGATCTAGAAGGGGGGGTTGAATAGATCCTTTTTATTTCAAATACTTTTCTAGTTAATGTTGTATTGTTCATATTTAAGTATATGACAAACATAAGAATCTTTTCAAGCACAGCGGAATAAGTAAAAGATTCCCCTTCATTGATATATTCATAATCATACATACATTATCTGTTGGGTTAGTTTAGTTGTAAGTAATTAGAACATACATAGCAGTTATAGCAGTTATAGATATAATGTAAATGACATAATGTAAAAGACACAAGAGATTTTAAGTGGTTCAGAGACTCAAGCTCCTAATCCACTCTTCTGCTTTCAACTAGCAGGATTTCCACTACGGAAGGGCAAAGACCTCGAATCTCACGATTCCTTCAAGGCCAATGTGCCTTGGGACTTGATTCACTAAGAACTCTTCAAGGCCGTGAGCCTTGGGACTCCTCTAGTTCCCTAGAACTCTTCAAGCCCAAAGAGCTTGGAACTTCGCTTAGTCCCTCCGGACAAGGACCCTTTGGCCTCGCTTTGTTTAGTCCCCTGGGATAAGGACCCTCTTGCCCCTCGCTTCAATTAGTCCCTCTGGACAAGGACCTCTCAAAGCCCTAGCTTCGTTGAGTTGTTTGTTTGTTGTTGTTAGAGTCGGTCTTTGTCGCTAAGATGTCTTCATGCTCAACATCTTCTATCCTTAGCGACTTGGCTTGATCATCCTAGAAGAAGCGGTTGAGTGTTGCATGATGCTCGACTTCTTGGGTTGCTCAACTACTCCGGATGACCCCTTGATGAACTACCTTGAAGATCATTCTCCTTAGTACTTGATGGTTTGCATGAGAGGCTTCTAAGATGATGTAAACTCTTACCGTTGGGTACTTAGAAGCTTTCTGCTGCTTGCCACCAAGATGACTTTTTTAATGATCTCCCTTCTTGCTACTTGATGCCTTCTCATGATGGACTTGCTAAGATGATAGTAGGCTCTTCTCTATTGTAATTAGAGTCTTCCATGATGGACATCCGGATGGCATGATGCTCTTCTTTCTCTCAGGCGATTCAGAACACTCTTCATGTAGTAGAACTCACTTCTACATAGTAGAACTCACACTTCTACTTCTTGCTTGATCTGACTTCTGAGTGTTCTTGATGGATCGTAGAGTGAGCCTTCGGACTCACTATTACTCGGTTGGATCAGTCCACCTTCTCTCCAAATTCAACAACTCCAGTAACCTTGGATCTTTGAAGCTCTTTCTCATTTATACTTCTTCCAAATCCTTCCGTTGGAAAGTAACCGTTGAAGGTTATTCAAATATCTTCACAGATCTCAAGTTGCTTGAAGTAGACTGCTTAATGTGACTTGTCATACTTTTTCTGATGTTGCAGTCTACTGTTTCACCTACCTTGTCAGATGTATCACTTTACTGTCTTGGGCAGGTCGAAGACTTTACTTCTTCTGATTTCTTGATCAGAGGTTGTCCTTTTGCATCGATGCTCTCAATAAGCACTTGTCCGAATGTTACCCTTTAGATTGAATCGTTGCCAATGCTTCAGTCTTCAGGTATTCGAACTCTACGATTCTGATGCATGTCTTCAAGGACCTGATCGTAGTGTCTTGTTGATTGTTGGTCGTTGACTAGTAGAGTTAACACTACGATCCTGAAAAGTGTTGATTGGATCTTCAATGTAGAACACATCTTCCTTGTATTGTTCGAAAGCTTCAATACTTCGTTGCTTCGATCGTTTCTCGACATCGATGGCTAATTCGCTTGCTCGGTCCCCTCTCGAATATCAAGACACTTGATTTGTGGCGCGCCCAAATTGCTTTCTCTGGTGATCTTCCGCTCACTTATCATCAATGAACCGACCGCACTTAATCACTTTAGCCTTGCCCTTGGTCGCACCAAAGATCTCGGTTCACCTTCCATCAGTTCCTTCTTTGTTTAGCAAACACTACGATCTTGGTTGCTTCCAAGATCGTTGTCTTCTTTACACTTGATAGCTACTGCATAAGTTGACTTTCCTTAGTCAGCTTCTGAAGTCTTCTTTGGATCTCCTTGTGGAAGACTTCATCACGAATGGCCTTACACTTCAATCTTAATGCTGATTGGGTTTGTGCTGAGATCTTCTGTTAGCCTGCATGCCATTCGTTAAGTGCTCTCTGGTTCCCTTTATGTTGATTGCATCTTTGCAGTGCCAACCAGAGGTTTCGTACCTTTGGATATTCTGGGAGTGCTCATTCTTTGAGAACCGTATCTACTCTATGATTCTGACTTAGCATTGTGAGCACTTTTGTTGGAGTCATAGTTCTACACTCTACGATTCAGCTTTGGTTGTGCAGACACTACGATCCTGTGATTAGATCTTGACACTCTACGATTTCTGCCTTGTGCTTGTTGTATTCATCTGATCTTGCCCGACTACGATCTCTGTATGCACTCAATGAACTCTACGAACTCAGAGTGTGGTCTCCACGATCCTTGACTTGGCTTCCGGCATCACTAGGCTCTACGACTACGGTGTAGTCTACGTTTGGACTTGGCTCGACAGATGATCGTTACCGTAGTGGCATTTGCTCTCTCACGATTACGAGCATGACTTCCTCAAAGACACTACAATCTCGAGGAAGCTCTTCTCGATACACTACGATCCTTCTTCGTTTCCCCCCCTAGCTCACTGAACTCAGATCTACTATCTTGCATACTCCTATTCGCCTCGATATAGCTCCAGAGTTAACCTTGACTCACACCGGATCACGACTTACAGTGCGGTGTTCGGACGATCGACTAGCCTATCTATTACATCATAAGATCAACCTAACATGCTTGATCTTTGTATCTTTATAGTCCTTGTACATCTTTTCTTTTTAAGGACTTTACAAAGCTGTCTTTCTTATGTAGGATCAACCTAACATATTTGATCAATTCATTCTAAGTCCTTGTACACATATTTCTATTATCTATTAGAGGACTTTACAACTTTTCTTAATGCAAGCATACTTGTATATTATTCATTCATATACATATATATCATAATCAAATCATATATAAATAGGAATAGCATTCACATGCTTATTCCTGACAAATTATAACTTAACTAATCATAAAACGTTCATTCTTTTTGTCTAACTCGAATTATAACTATACTTCGTTAAATTATCACATTCATTGTCACATAAACTTCATAAATAACAAGTTAATTATGTATTCAATAATTCAATCCACATGCAATTATGTTATTTACATGTTAAACATCTATTTTATCATCTTATTATATTTCTAACATATTTCTATGTTCATTACATTAAGTTACTAACACATTGCTAGACTTAACATTTTAAAAAATAATTCATTTCTGGACATTCTGCAGAGGTATTTACTGTATTTCACTTTTATACTAGAGTCTTGGCTATATCATTACTGTAGTATACCATGACCAGGACACTTAGCCATTACATACATTGCTACATGATATCAATTGAAAGCAGATCATGAAAAATCGCGAGAACATGCCAATTTCTACCAATTTCTTATTTCTACCGAATTTAGACATACCACATGATATAATTCACACATATCATTACCCAACATTTATAGAGTGACTTTAACCAATTTAAACACTTAATTACATAATTAAAGCATGCAATTTTCACTGTTCTTGAACTTGAAGGTTTTGAAAATAATACATGAAAATTAACACTACGGATTCGTTATAACAATTAGAATTCGTTCGCTTAAGGTTTGATCTCTTCGTATCAACATGCATAATAAAATAAGGGTGTAAATTTTTTAAAACATTTATGTTTGACATACTAAAATCACGTATAAGGCCATATGGCCATAACCCAAACTCTGTAAATTTTGAAATAACAAGTCATCGTATAACGACATGTTTTATGACACTGATGATATGGTCTACATAATAAATATATAATCAAATACGATTTGATATGACATAACACATATACAACCCATAATCATTACTCCTATCCCAATTACAGAGGTTTAAATCAAAACTATGAAACTCATATTCATGAAACTTAACAACGTAAAATAGAAATTGGGAAGGAGGAGATTACCCTGTAGAGTATAAATTAGTAGGCTTAGATTCCTCACTCTCAATCTCCTTCACAAACTCATAATTTCTCTTAGAAAGTTTTATCTCTGTGATAATTTTCTAGACTTAGAATAATAAGAAAAGAAAGGAAGAGAAGACGTCGAATAATTAAATAAACTAATCGCAGAGTGGTCAGTTGGCCCAATCATGGGTTAACTGCTGATAACTCCCCCTAGGGCCTTGTTTGGCTTAGCAAGAATAGATTACAAAACCATTTAATTTACTAAAACCTCTACAATATAGTTTAATTCATGTCACACCCAATTATACAATAGCTCAATTATATTATTTAATTTAATATAAAATAATTATAATAATTTCTCATAAATTCACATAGTCACATAATTAATTTTCTCATTAATTAATTATATCAAATTATTAAGTCTCCAATTAATTATTACATTAATTAAATAACATTAGGCTTATTAAATATTTCTTTTAATTCAATAAGCTTACATAATCACATACTTCGATAATAAAACTTCTTCACATTAATTTAATAAATGTAATACATATAATTAAATTAATCTACCATAATTGCATCAATTAATTATTTAATCTAATAATTAAATCATCGAAAATATTTATTTAATCCAATAAATATTAAAATTAATTTACAAAATTCTCGTTTGTCAAGTAATACTTAATATTATTACAAAATAATATTATTAATATTTTATTACTAATATTAAGTATTAATAATATTATTTTGTAATAAGATTATAAGTATTACTAATATTTTGTAATAATATTATATTTAATATTATAAGTATTAATATTTTGTAATAATGTTATATTAATATTAAGTATTACTAATATTATTAATACTTAATATTAGTAATACTTAATATTATTACAAAATAATATTATTAATATTTTATTACTAATATTAAGTATTAATAATATTATTTTGTAATAATATTATAAGTATTACTAATATTTTGTAATAATATTATATTTAATATTATAAGTAATACTTAATATTACTAATATGTACTACTGTATGCATATATATAAGTAATAATGTTTTCAAAAGAATTATCTTACCAAAGACAAGTCAGTTGTAAATTTGGATTATTTTTTTATTATTTTAATGTAATTTTAATATGCTGAGTCATCCCATAAAAAGGAAAAAATGCGTAAAAAAAAAATAAAAGTACGGTACAAGTCGTGTAATTGAGTATTTAATATTAAAAATCATTTTAAAATTATTAAAATGACAACGATTTGACCATCAATACAATATATTAAAATAAAAGCGGTAAAGCTTAGCTTCATTTGGCAATTATGGCATTCAATCTAAGCCTTCCAATAAGTTGATCAACGATCCAAAAGTGGAGTTCTTATATAACTTGTCCATGGCAACCGTCACTTGCCATAGATGGATTCGTATATATATATATATATATATATATATATATATATATATATATATATATATATATATATATATATATATAGGTTCCAATTCATGCAACCCGTTATTAGAGTACTATTCCAAAGAACCCATGTGAAATGATTCAAACTCATTGTAGCGTCTTAGAGCGTAGATGCATAATTATCATATATATATTATTATTATAATTATTACTATTATTATAATTATAATTACTATTATTATAATTATAATAATAATAATAGTAATAATTATAATAATAATAGTAATAATTATGACAATAATATGAATAATAGTAATAATAATAGCAAATGATAATAATAATAATAATAATAATAATAATAATAATAATAACAATAACAATAATTATTACTTATCATATTTACATATTTACATCATAACGTACATATTATATCAATTATACTAAATGATGTAAATATGTAAATATGATAATATATTATGTTATGATGTAAATGATGTAAATATGTTATGATTTTAATATTTTAATGATGTAATTTGAATTTTTGTTGTTTTGATTAATTAACAAAATAATTTGAATTATAGTATTTTTAATTTTAGTATTTTTTTAATTTGAATTTTTTTAGTATTTTAGTATTTTTTAATTAGTATTTTTAGTATTTGATGCAAATATGTAATTATTATTTTAGTGTAAAGAGTAAGTGACTTTTAGTATTTTGATATGTTATACAAGACCCCAACTTTTTAATGAATAAAATCAAATTTCCTTTATTTATTATTGTGAATAATAAGGTATTAATTTGATATAATAACTTTGGTTATGGGTGAAATGTGAAAATTTTGCAAAATAAGCAAGTGGTTATAAAATATTCATTTTGTTTATGGAATATTCTTTTCGCTTGGGAATATTCGTACGATTTCGCACAGCAGCCAATCAATGGGCCCCATAACGGATAAATTCACGAATGAAGAAAACGACAAAATTGAATAACCACAGAAGTTGTTACCGCTAACATCGCTGGAAATACCCGTGGTTAAAGTAAAGTAATACGCTATTGTTGCACAAAGAAGATACCAGATTGCATAAAGATTGTTGAATTATTGATCCTTACGTAAGAAGGCACTACTCAATAATTGTCACAAGAGTTATCGCTCAATATTTTATTTTATTGATTCAATAATTCACGCATCGATATTTTATATTATTGTTGTTTCAATTATCGTCATCGCACAAAGATCTCCTTTATCGATCAAGAATTCAGATTATTTGAATAATATTATTAGATAACATTATGGCAATGTCTAGAAAGTTCTCACAAGGAGAGGTTTGGTCACCTAATCGCGCCGCCAAGAAGGAGAAATCCTTATCGAAAGCCCCTCTTTCCGGGAATGTATTTCGTCATTCATAAATGTGATTCTCGTAATATTATTTGTGAATAATTAATCATTGATTCATATGATAAGGAAATATTTATTTTATGTGGATATAAATGATGGATTTATTTATGTGGTTATAAATGAAGGAATTAATGTTGAGGTGTTTTATTAGTATTTTTGTCTGATTCGAGGTATTAAAATCAAACCAAAGGTTTTTTCGAGATATATCATGAGTTATAATTTTTAATCCCGACCGCTGATCGTTGTAATTTTTGGATATGTTATATATATATAAGTTGAGTATATGTCCACAAATTTTGAACCGTTAAAATGAGCGTATGATTTGTTATGAATTTTAAGAGGGTATTGATTCTAAAATCAAAGTTATAAATCATTTTGGTGGAAAATTTAGAATTGGTGGGCCCCACTTTTGGTTGGTGAAGAAATGTGCTGAGATTTTTATTCAAATGTGGTGGGTGGAATAGTAGTAGTGTAAAGCCATCAAAGTGTGCAAAGTTAAGTCCGCTTTTGCAATGCTAACATTTTCCTATAAAAGAGGGGCTGTTAGAATTGAAAATCACACCGTAAACAAGTTTTTTCTTCTCTCTAGATTATCGAGTGTATTTTGTGAGTATTTAGATACTTTGTGAGTTTTCGTTAATCGCTGCAAGTTTTCTTCAAATTTTTTATACCGATATTCCGATCGTAAGTAATCGATATTTTGAGGTAAGTGGATATTATCTTCTTCTTAAATGATATTTTCTTCAATATCATTATGCCAAATATTGGTATGAACTTTTATCAAATTTGGAACTTTTTGTGTTGGGGTTACTATTCACGATACCAAGACTATTCACGATATAAGACTATTATATATATACATTTAATCATGAATACTATCATTCCAAAAAAAATAAAATTTTTTCTTTTTGTCCAAGTTGTCATTATGGTTACTATCTTTGATCAGATCCATGTTTTGATCATTATTTTTGAATTTCGCTTCAAAATTGGTTATTTTTAATATTATTGAACTTCGATAAACCGTAATACTTAATCCTTAATATTTGATCTCGTTATCTCACCGGATTCGCTTTTCTTTTAAAATATTTTTCATCATCCTCACCCTAAATGATGATATAAATGAATATCTTCGCCTCAGAAAGCAAAAAAGATGAATGATTACTCTAATGAATATCTTTTGGCCCAGAAAGTGCAAAAAGATGAACAGTGTTGAGATGAATATGACCAACCGGTGATATAAAATGAATATCTTCGCCTCAGTAGCAAAGATGAATATTTGATTCAAGATGTATATCGATTGATGTTACAGGATAAAATATTGATGATGGATTTTTTAAATCTTAGAAGATAGTAGAATTTTTCTCTACTTGACTCTTCTAATGGATTGTTGTTTTTCATCGCAGCTTGTTGATCTAAAACTTGTTGTCTATTATATTTTATCGATTATTCTCGTCAAGACTAATGATAATTTGTCAGATATTATCTTAGTCATAATATTCTTTTATGGGCTAGTTGAGCTCACCCTTTTGTTCCATTTTTCTTCTCGTGAGGTGAGAACATAAAGCAGAACTAGCTGGGTAACGGAGTGATGGTTCTAGAAAAGTTGTTTTAGCAAAGCCCTCACTATTTTTAAAATAGTGTATCAATAATTGTAATGAGGACCTTTTGAGTTTTTTTATACTCTATTTGTATTTAAACTCACAGCTTTAATGAAGTTGTATTTGTTTCGCACTCATGTATTCATGCACTCGTAATGGGTGATGTATACCTATTTTGGGGGGCGCCAGCTTGGTATCAAAGCTTAGGATACGATCCCCGGCCGAGATGTGAGACAAGAACTAGAGAGAGGGAGAGACGGGAAATTCTTCGCTAAGATGACCCGACTAAGTTTATTTGGTATTTATTTGGTTTGGTTGAGTATAGGATAATATGTTGCATGACTATTAACCCTTGTTTTATGGCAAGATTTAAGAATGGCAACCGAGAACGTTAATAATGGAGTGAATCGCACCGTGGAGACACCTTTGATCACTACCTGTGGGAACGCAACAGAAGGCAATAATCCTCCCGTAAACAACGTTACCAACAAATGATGAATGATGGATGTTTAGAAGCTTTTTGCATAGCTCATGCAAAACCGCATTTAGGGAGACTCTGCACAAAATACGGTGGAAATGCTTAAGAATGCGCGGCTTTGTCACAAACCAAGCAGCTTCAAAGAGTTGGGACCACTGTAATTTAAGGGAAAGCCGGATCCGATCATGGCGGAAACGTGGGTCAAACAAATTACCAAGATATTCGATGTCTTGGGATGCACGGAGGAATGTAAGGTTCCATTCGCCACCTTTATGTTCCGCATGATGAGGAGGCGATCATCGGTGGGAGTCTGTGAAGCTGCATCCACCAAACCGCACTCAAAGATGTCTTGGGGAAACATTTCAGAACTATTCAATGACAAGTACTTTCCCGAAAGTATTCGGCTATATGAAGGAGGTGGAGTTTATCGACCGAACAAAACAACATGACGGTGTCCCAAAGACGAGGCTAAGTTTGCAGAGTTATCTGTGTTTGCACCTCATTTGGTCGAAAATGAGGAACGAATGACGAGGATGTTTTCGAGAGGTCTAAAGCCCTAGATTCACAATATCTTATCTCTCATAAATTTTCTTTATATTCAGATATGTTGTAAACATGGCTCAATTATTAGAGCGAGATAATGAGTATGTTCAACCGAGGGAACACAACTGTGGTCATACCGGTGGGGGCTGGCCATCGAGCAATGACAACCAGAGGGAAGGAAAGCATTCTGGAAAAAGCAGAAACCACTCCGTGGTAATCGGCCGTGATAATAGAAGGAGCGAAGCCTGGGAGGAGATTTCAAAAGGAGAAGGTACAACAATGATAGCAGAAAGACGCCAAAGACCAACATCAACTATTTTTTGGGGAGGAGAACGACCCACCCGGGTCAGATGTTACAAATGCGGAAAGAGGGACACATCATCACCAAATCGCCCACAACAATCCAAGGTGTGTTATAACTGTGGAAAGGAAGGTCATATAGCTAGAGATTGTCTAGTTGAAACCAAGTTCAACAGGATGGTGACTCCAAAGGTCGTTCCTGACAAGTTAAAGTCATGGTTCCCGAAGGGCGCTTTTGTCGTGGATCGCCAAAACGCGAGGAACCCAAACGAGGTGATCACGGTAAGCTAATCATAAACTCTCATGTAAGTTTATACCTTATTAGATACCTGTTCTACCCATTCTTTATCTCTCCCGCTTGTGCTCAACGCTTAAACTGATTCGAGAAATTAGACTTTGACTTATCTCGCTGAGACTCGCTAGAGAAACTTTCGTTACATCTACTATTTTTAAATCTTGCATGATTCAAGTTTGCATCATCACATTACCCGCCAACCTTTATTTCGTTGAAAATTTTGCATTTGATGTGATTTTGGGATTGATCGTTAACCACGCATCATGCTAAAATTGATTATTTTCGTAAGGTTGTTAGTTTTCATATTCCTAACCAACCTATTATGCTAATTCAAACAACCAAACCACTAAAATCACCACCGCATATCAAGCCATAAAGCTATTCGCTTATTGAAAAACTGGATGTCAAGCTTTCTTAGCCCATGTCACTTGACTTGAACAAAAACACGCCGATTTGAATACTATTTCTATTGTTAGTGAATTTCCGATGTATTTTTCAAGAACTTCCCTGCCTACCCCGTAACGTGAAGTTGAATTCTTTATCGACCTTGAACCCGTACAAAGCCCATTTCTAAAACCCCATATCGAATGGCTCCTATTGAACTTCAGAGTTAAAGGTCCAACTATGTGGAGTTGTTGGACATCGGTTTTATTCGGCCCTAAGACATCTCCTCGGGGTGCCCCCGTGTTATTCAGTAAAGAAAGAAGAAGACGGAGTATGCGATTTTTGTATCGACTACCGAGAGTCGAACCATGTCACTATCAAGAATAGGTATCCGCCACCTCGCATTGATGACCCGCTTGACCAGCTTGCAAGGAGCACAATTCTTTTCAAAGATCGATCTTCGCTCGATATCATCACCAAGATTAAAACCGAGGATATTCCAAAGACCGCCTTCGTAACTCTGCAGACGGCATTATGAATTCTTAGTCATGTCTTTTGATCGACTAATGCCCCGCCGCTTTCATGGATATGATGAACCGTGGTGTTTAAAGAATACTTGATCGGCTTCGTTGTTGTCTTTATTGATGACATCCTCATCTATTCCAAAAGCCGTGAAGATCATGAGCACCATTTGAAGTCGGTAATCGCAAAGGCTTCGTCGGATAACAAGTTGTATGCCAAGTTGAAAAAATGCGAAGTTCGCTCGAGGAAGTAGCATTCCTTGGACACGTGGTGTCAAAACATGGAGTATCCGTCAATTCGACGTAAGATTGAAGCCATACAAAGTTGGGAGCAACCAAAGTCTGCGGATCAAGACGAAGCTCGGCTTTACCGGTTATTATCTGAGATTCGTGGAAGGATTTTTCGAATCGCTATCCGCTAACTCGCCTAACTCAGAAGATATAAAATTTATTGAACGAGGATCATGAGAAGAGTTTTCAAGAACTCAAGAGAAGACTCATTTTAAGCACTGCTCGACAATACCATCCGTTCGGATGGATTTGTTATCTACAAACGATGCTTCGTGCAAAGGGTTAGGATGTGTTCTCATGCAACATGGGAAAGTCATAGCCTTTATGCCTCACTAAGAACTCAAAGAATATGAGAGGAATTATCCTACTCATGATTTGAGTGGCAGTAGCCATTTTCGCTGAAGATTTGGAGACACCACCAGATGGGGAGAAAGTGGAGATCTATACAGATCATAAAAGCCTCAAATATTTCTTCACCCAAAAGGAACTCAACATGCGCAAGAACGACGCTGGCTCGAGCCGTTGAAAGATTACGATCACACCATCCAATATCATCCCGAAAAGCAAACGTGGTAGCCGACGATTAAGTAGAAGATCATACGCGGGCACGAAAGTGCAATGTTGTTAACACAAAGGTCCATTTTGTATGACTTGCAAAGGATGGAGATAGAGATGAAGGCTCCAAGTACCCACGTGATGATATCAAACACGCGAAAGTAGAACCGACTTTAATCGATAAAGTTAAAGTCGCCAAGCTACTTGACATGGAGTCGATGCGTATGAAGAAAAAAAAGTGCAAGAAGGTGCTATTCCGTAAGCAAGAATCGATGAAGAAGGAATACTTGAAAGTCAACTCCACATTTTGTGTTCCTAACGATTCTCGATTTTGAAGCATAGAATCATGATGGAGGCACACAACACACCGCTTGTAATCCATCTCGGGAGTACCAAAATGTATCATGATCTTCACATACATTTTGGTGGAGCAATATGAAAAGAGAGATCATGAGTTTATCTCGAGGTGTTTAACTTGTCAACGTAAAGGCGAGCATCAAATGCCAAAGGGTCCATTACAACCACTTGAGATTCCAAAATGGAAGTGGGAACACATTACTATGGATTTCATTACGGGTCTTCCCAAGGTTTCTCAAGGCATAGATGCGATTTGGGTTATTGTTGATAGATTAACCAAGTCTGCCCATTTCTTGCCCATACGTGAGACTTATTCCCTTGAACGCCTTGCTAGTATATACGTGAACGAGATTGTGAGATTGCATGGCATGCCAAGATCCATAGTTTTGATCGTGACCCAAGATTCACTTCACGATTTTGGGTTAGCTTACGTAAAGCTATGGGCACGGATTTATTTATCTGGGCTTCTAAGATACCATCCTCAAACGGACGGACAATCGAGAGGACTATTCAAACTCTTGAAGATCTATTAAGACTCGTGGTCCTAGATCTCAAAGGAGTTGGGATAAGTACCTACCATTGGTGGAATTCTCCTACAACAACAGCTTATCGCGTAGCATAGGTGTGGCTCCATTCGAGGCGCCAGATGGAAGAAAATGTCATTCTCCAAAGATGTCGGGACGAGGTGGGTGAAGCAACATTGTTGGGACCAGAGTTGGTACGCATGACTACACAGAGAAGATCCAAACGATTCGACAACGATACAAACCAAGACACAGATCGATAAAAGAGTTATGCGGATCTTCACTCCAAGGACGTGGAATTTAATATCGGGGATCATGTATTGTTACGGTTGCACCATGGAAGGGAGTTACAAGATTTGGGAAGAGAGGAAAGCTCAATCCAAGATTTGTTGGTCCATTTGAGATTCTCGACCTAATAGAAATGTGGCCTATAGACTCAAGATTACCTCCAAGTATGTCTCGTGTTCATAATGTTTTTCACATATCTATGCTTCAGAAATATGTTAAAGACCCCAACCACATTATCGAAGTTAGAACCAGACGAGATAGTCAAGATTTAACGATTTGGGAGGTACCTGTTAAGATCTTGGATAGAAAGAGATGTCCTACGCACGGAAGGTTATACCACAAGTTAAGGTTTTGTGGAGAAACCATGCTATCAAGAGATGACCTGGAGTTGGAATCGTAAATGAAAGCGAGGTATCCTCACCTTTTCAAACACTGTGTACGCGACGCCAATTTCGAGGACGAAATTTCATAAGGAGGGGAGGTTGTAAGACCCCAACTTTTTAATGAATAAAATCAAATTTCCTTTATTTATTATTGTGAATAATAAGGTATTAATTTGATATAATAACTTTGGTTATGGGTGAAATGTGAAAATTTTGCAAAATAAGCAAGTGGTTATAAAATATTCATTTCATTTATGGAATATTCTTTTTCGTTTGGGAATATATCGGGAATACGCAGCAGCCCAATTGTGGGCCCCATAATGGATAACTATCGAATGAAGAAAATGACAAAATTGAATAATAACAGAAGTAGTTGTTACCGTTAACATCGCTGGAATACCCTAGTGGTTAAAGTAAAGTAATACGCTATTGTTGCACAAAGAAGATACCAGATCAGCATAAAGATTGTTGAATTATTGATCCTTACGTAAGAAGGCACTACTCAATAATTGTCACAAAGAGTTATCGCTCAATATTTTATTTTATTGATTCAATAATTGTCGCATTGATATTTTATATTATTGTTGTTTCAATTATCGTCATCGCACAAAGATCTCCTTTATCGATCAAGAATTCAGATTATTTGAATAATATTATTAGATAACATTATTGGCAATGTCTAGAAAGTTCTCACAAGGAGAGGTTTGGTCACCTAATCGCGCCGCCAAGAAGGAGAAATCCTTATCGAAAGCCCCTTTCCCGGAAATGTACCGTCATTATAAATGTGATTCTCGTAATATTATTTGTGAATAATTAATCATTGATTCATATGATAAGGAAATATTTATTTTATGTGGATATAAATGATGGATTTATTTATGTGGTTATAAATGAAGGAATTAATGTTGAGGTGTTTTATTAGTATTTTTGTCTGATCGAGGTATTAAAATCAAACCAAAGGTTTTTCGAGATATATCATGAGTTATAATTTTTAATCCGACCGCTGGATCGTTGTAATTTTTGGATATGTTATATATATATAAGTTGAGTATATGTCCACAAATTTTGAACCGTTTAAAATGAGCGATGATTTGTTATGAATTTTAAGAGGTGGTCGATTCTAAATCAAAGTTATAAATCATTTTGGTGGAAAATTTAGAATTGGTGGGCCCCACTTTGGTTGGTGAAGAAATGTGCTGAGATTTTTATTCAAATGTGGTGGGTGGGAATAGTAGTGTAAAGCCATCAAAGTTGCAAAAAAGTTAAGTCTCGCTTTCTGCAGGCTAACATTTTCCTATAAATAGAGGGCTAAGTTAGAATTGAAAATCACACCGTAAACAAGTTTTTCTTTCTCTCTAGATTATCGAGTGTATTTTGTGAGTATTTAGATACTTTGTGAGTTTTCGTTAATCGCTGCAAGTTTCCTTCAAATTTTTTATACCGATATTCCATCGTAAGTAATCGATATATTTTGAGGTAAGTGGATATTATCTTCTTCTTAAATGATATTTTCTTCAATATCATTATGCCAAATATTGGTATGAACTTTTTATCAAATTTGGAACTTTTTGTGTCTGGGTTACTATTCACGATACGACTATTCATATACTAAGACTATTCATTAATACTCAAGACTATTCATTCCAAAAAATGAAATTTTCTTCTTTTGTCCAAGTTGTCTATTATGGTTACTATCTTTGATCAGATCCATGTTTTGATCATTATTTTTGAATTTCGCTTCAAAATTGGTTATTTTAATATTATTGAACTTGATAAACCGTAATACTTAATCCTTAATATTTGATCTCGTTATCTCACCGGATTCGCTTTTCTTTAAAATATTTTTCATCATCCTCACCCTAAATGATGATATAAATGAATATCTTTTGGCCTCAGAAGTAAAAAGATGAATGATTACTCTAATGAATATCTTTTGGCCCCGTAGCAAAAAGATGAACAGTGTGTTGAGATGAATATGACCAAATCGGGTGATACAAATGAATATCTTTGGCCTCAGAAGAGTAAAAAGATGAATATTTGATTCAAGATGTATATCGATTGATGTTACAGGATAAAATATTGATGATGGACTTTTAAATCTTTGTAAGATAGTAGAATTCTTTTTCTACTGACTCTTCTAATGGATTGTTGTTTTCTCACCGCAGCTTGTTGATCTAAAACTTGTTGTCTATTATATTTTATCGATTATTCCTCGTCAAGACTAATGATAATTTGTCAGATATTATCTTAGTCATAATATTCTTTATCGGGCTAGTTGAGCTCACCCTTTTGTTCCATTTTTCTTCTCGTGAGGTGAGAACATAGCAGAACTAGCTCTGGGTACTGGAGTGATGGTTCTAGAAAGTTGTTTTAGCAAATTCTCACTATTTTTAAAATAGTGTATCAATAATTGTAATGAGGACTCCTTTTGAGTTTTTATACTCTATTTGTATTTAAACTCACAGCTTAATGAAGTTGTATTTGTTTTCGTACATCATGTATTTGCATACTCGTAATGGGTGATGTATACCTATTATGAAAATAAAATTGTTACCAATGAATGTGGTCCATATTAGTAACGAAATATTGCAACAAAAAAATTTTCGTTGCCCACGATGATGAGAGAAATCAAGTGGTTAGAAATTTTGCAACTAATTTCTAGCGAATTTTGTTTTCAAATTTTGCAATGACTTATGAATTTCGTTGCAAAAAGTGAATGCTTGACACAATCTGCAACGAAGGACAAGTTTCGTTGCTAAACATACACTTTTAGCAACGACTTATAAAGTCATTGCTTGAAAATCAATTCTTTAAAGCCCTATTTTTAGCAACAAAAAACTTTCGCTGCTCACGACGATTTAAAAAATTGGTACTAAAATTTTGCAACTAATTTCTAACGAAAATTTTTCCCGCCAATGAATTAGCAACTAAATTTTGCAATGACTTATGAATTTTGTTGCAAAAAGTGAAAGCCTGACACAATTTGCAACGAAGGACAAATTTCGTTGCTAAACATATACTTTTAGCAACGACTTATAAAGTCGTTGCCCGAAAAATCGTTGCTAAAGGCCCATTTTTTGTAGTGATAGTTGAATCAAATCCATCATCCAAAAATTGAAATAGCATTATAAGAATACAAATAAAAAGCAAAGAGAAAATAAGAAGAGAAAGTTGAATTGCAAATCTGTTCTCTTGCTCCAAGTTTGACTCTATTATGCTATCCAAATTGCTTCAAATCTTCAGACCTAATCAGTTCTAGAAAACAACTACTCTAATCTACTCTATTCTAATATTGAAAGTAAAGAGAAGAAAGTAATTAAGTTACGTGATCCCCCAAGGGGTGGAATCCCCTTTACAATGATACTACGTCTAATTTATAAGCCCTCGTTGAACCCCCCCTCCAAGTTACGCTCTAATTTCATCGTTTAGTGAAAAAAAGTCACTCTAGTCAACTAATTTTAGTGGCGCTTGTTGTGGTGTTAGAATGGCTTCGGAGTTAGCGCGCCAGCGTTAAAGTAGCAAAACATGTTTTTTTGGTCCAGGGACTCGCGCGACCGCGCAGGAAATGCACTACAAATTCGCGCGCCCGCGCCAATGGTTTTCTACTACAGTGTCCTCTGGTAAAACGACCATAACGTTTGATCCAGGAAGAGTTACGCGGCCTGCCACCTATCAAATCGAAACTCTCGACGAGCTCTACAACTTTCATTCTTTGACAATTGAGAAATGATGGACGGATGAAGGCTGAAATTGGGTTGGGAGTGACAGCTATGCAAATGGCCATCCAAAATATTAAAATTCGACGTCCGTTGGTACAAAGGTCATAACTCTAGCATCCAAACTCCGATTGGAATGATTCAAGATGTTCCGGAAAGCTAAGAAGATACTCTACATCATTATCAAAGTTCCAAGCCAAGAACATGAAATGAACATGAAAGCCCAAATGATGTCTGGATTTATTTTCCTTGCGTTTTCATACCAATAGTCGCTCGCATCGTTCCCAAGCACATGATCTCAAAATGAACACGAAATGCATGAAAAGTAACTAAGAAACATAATTTTAAGCAACTAATTTAAATAACAGGTACCGGATAAGTAGGTATAAAACCTTCTTATCAAATACCCCCAAACTTAAACCGTTTCTTGTCCCCAAGCAACACAACATAATGCAATCTACATGCTATGCAAGCTACACTACTATGCAAATGAATCCCTAGATTTCCAGCCATGTTAAGAATTCCAATAAGATATGCCTCAGAGAAATATAAAGATCCAAGAACAAAGCATCAAACTAAGCTATAGGCATAATGATATACAATCAGATAATCATTACCTGCTATAAAGATGTTGTGTGTGTGTGTTGTGTTCACAGAGAAGCTTGACAAAGGTGAAGATTTCATATACTATACTGCTTAAGAAAGAAAATTGAGGTTCAAATCAAGAACTATGCATATAAATGAAACAACAACTACTCCAACACATCAGTACAAGCTAAGGTTCCGCAATGGGTTTATTCTACTTTATTTTTACTCACGAGGGCAATTTTCGCACTTTCCCGCGGTATTTATTGATTTTTTTCCACCATGAATGTGCAATGTCTCATTCCATTAGGCTAACAGTGCTACCATTTAGCGAGCTTTTAACCAACGACTCCCAGACCATTAAGACCTTAGGGCGCTAGGTGTAGAGACAATCCCCTCGAGCGTACTTACTCAAGTAACAAAGGCCCCGAAACAAGACTAGCCACGGTATTTTTTTCATTTTTTTTCTCTATTTTTTAATAAGATAGCAAGTATACCCATTCGTTCCCAAAACTTGAGTTTCAGTGTCTTCATAGTCATTACTCACTTCCTACACAATTTTATCATTAAAAACAACATTTTCCTCTCAGCAGACAAGCATGCGAATCTTAACCAACAAGCAAAAAAAGAACATTGTCGTGCTACTCGGTAGCATCTAAACAACATGCATAAAATTATATCATGTATAACATTATAACTCAGCTCAAGATATCAACTACGCTCAAGAATCTATCAAATTTCTTAATTCATCATTGGCCAAATTAGAATTCAACTAACTAAAAACCTGGGATTATGTAAGCAAACAAAAAAAAATTTACTACAAAATTAAACTAATAACTACTAACATGCAATTAACTATATATAACATGAAATTACTCTATATGATGCAATTACACTACATGCTCTAAACTAACTAAACCCAATACCCCCAAACTTAAAATGAACAATGCCCTCATTCTAATTAAAAGTGAAAGAATACTCCCCTAAGTGGCAATGTCATCTCCATTCGCCTCCTCAAGATCCGATGGTATATCAGGCGATGGATAAGTTTAAGATATTCTATAGTTGAAAATTGAGTGTGGGCTTCTAACTGTCCGAATGCTTGAGTCAGAAATTCAAAAAATTGAGCAGTGTTTGTTTTCTATGTATGAGATATGGCGCGGCCGCGTTGTGGTTGGCTTGTAGTTGGGCGCGACCGCGCTACCCTGTACCTTGGCAACTTCAGTTTTTGACTTCTGTTTGACCCTGAATGCTTATAGCAATTTGATTGAACCTGAGAGGAGACACAATCAAACTATTATTAAGACTTATAATTATCAAACATCTACTAAATATGGAAAGCATAAAGAATTAAACATAGAAGAAGTAAATGGAAATGTTAATAAGAATTAAATAAGGAGGGAGAAAGATTGGATGGGGTGCCTCCCATCTAGCACTCGGTTTATAGTCCGTTAGCTGGACTCTTTTCTTGACATCGTTATCCAATTCCTCTACGATAAGCTAAGAACCCTCCATCCATTAGAACTGCTATGTGCTTTGGTAGGTTTCCTATCATGAGAGTCTTCGAATTGAAGCCACCTAGCATATTTCATGTATATGATGTCCCCAGTTCTATTGCATCGCTAGGTGCTTCTCTCGTTGTATCTGTGAATAGATTTTCGCATTGAGGCATAAAAGATATAACGGGCTTTTCTTCTTCTATTATCTCTTCCTCAACCCACCATGGTTTGTAAGAGGCCTCATAATCGTAGAAATTCTTGCTTTGGATGTGACTACCAAGGGGACATGGGTGTGCAAATTTCACTGAATTTATCAACTCTAACTGAGAAGGCACTTGGGGTATTATACAATTTAGCTCATGTTCTTCATTTTCCATACCCCTAGTTGTCTCCTCAATGTCCACTCCTTTCAGTTCATTCAGTGGCATGTACACTGTGAGGCCCCCAAAATAGGGTATACATCACCCATCTTGGGTCGCCACTTACATGGTACAGAATTCAAATACAAACTTAATTATACAACTGTCGTGTATAATACGACAAAACATAAACTGTGAGTTTGAATACAAATATTGTCTACTAGAGATTATACAAACTCAAAAGGAGTCCTCATTACAATTATTATCACACTATTTCACAGAATAGTGAGGACTACTAATGCACCATCTAGGACCATCACTCCATTCCCCGACTAGTCCTAGCTACGTTCTTATTTCCTAAAGAGAACAATGAAAGAAAGGGTGAGCTCAACTAGCCTAGTAAGAAATATTATGACTAAGATAATGCAGAATAAATTATCATTAGCCTCTAACAATGTTAAACTGATAAAATACAATAGACATCAAGTTTAACTGCAGCGGATCAAGCAATCCATTAAAAGAGTCGAGTAGAGAATAAAATCTACTATCTTTTATGATTTAAGAAGTTTTTCATCACTTTTATCGCTGAGACTCAGCTTAATAAATAATCCACATCATTAAATCATCCCTGCACTACAGGCCAAGGATATTCTTTAGTATCACGACTAAGAATTATCCATGCACTATGGGCCAAAGATAATCGTGTTTTCATCAACGGTCCTGATCATGCCATAAAACAATTCATCTTTGCTCCTCGGGTCAAGAGAATCCATAGCCATAATCATACCAAAAAGCGTCCATCAATGCACTACGGCCAATGAGGACTTTTAATTTTCACATCATTTATAACATTTACTACCATGATTATATTGAATAATCCTTGGTCATAATCATACCAAGTCCATCTATGCACTACAGCCACGAGATGACTTTCAACATAACATAAACATGAGGATGATGACAATGATATAAGAATTCAATTAAACAAGTTCAAGAATTAATTTATCCAGAACCAATAACGCCCAAATTGTCAACATGATAATTGCTTTGTAGAGTAAAATTCAAGAATGCTCGTAAGAATATTTCCATGAAAAGATATCGGATGAAGCGCAAATATCAAGGATATTCCACTAATTTCATGGAGTATATAAGTCAAAACTTTAACCAACCCGAGTATAATAAAGAATGGAATAACAAAAGAAATCACCACGCAAATGCAGATTCATGATATTGCAGTTATTCCAATGTAATAATAATAACGGAACCGTGTCGCGTAAATTTGCAACCGGCTGTGATCTTCCAATATAATAGTAAAGAATGGAATAACAATGAAATCACCATGCATGCAGATTGCAGACAGATAAAGTTATTCCAACTGAGAATACTAAATAACGGAACCGGTCAAGTGAAATTCACACAAGGCTGTGATGTTCCAAATGTAATAATAAATGCGTAATAATAAATGATGGAACCAGTCCGACGATATAGCATGTATGTGATATTAAACGTAATAATAAAGATGTAATAATAGAAGAATGTCACCAAGTATAGGGTATTCAAGCATACAAAAGTTATTCCAATGTAATAATAAAGAAATGGAATAAATGGAGTTCTCTTCGTGAATACAAAAGAATAATATCCCTTACCGTAAAAGAAACCGAATATAAGAGTAGGGAAGTAGCGAGAATACTTTTCTATAGTTTCTCTATATTTCTCTCTCCGAGTTTCAAAATGAATTTGTAAGAAATAATGAAGGAATGAGCTTTATTTATAGAAAAAAAATGGAATGCATAGTAACTAACTCATGAACGATCTTGATTGATTCACTTTTAATCTGGACGGTCCATAAAACTTTTAAATATATATATATATATATATATATATATATATATAATAAAATTTTCCTCCACCAAAATCCACTATCAAATATATATATATAAAATAATAAAACTTTCTTCCACCAAAATCCACTATCAAAATATATATATATATATATATAATAATAATAACACTTCCCTCCACCCAAAATCCACTATCAATTATATATATATATATATATATATATAAAAATAATAAAACTTTCTTCCACCAAAATCCATTATCAAATATATATATATATATATATATATATATATATATATATATAATAATAATAATAATAATAATAACATTTTCCTCCCCAACCCAATTTTTAGATTTCATACATCACATGTGGGCCCCATATGTGGTCCCCACATGTGGGCCCCACCTTTATAAAAATTTCTACCGATATTTTGAAAAATGGGTAAATAGGAATCCATAAAATAAGCAAACTTTATAAAAATTATCTTAATAATTTTAACAACATTTATCATCTTTATTATAATTCACAATATTAATCGACTGTGTCGCTCCCAAGAAAGAAGGGGGCTTTCCAATAAGGATTTCTCCCTATCATGCCGCAATTAGGTGACCAAACCTCTCCTCGATGTAACTTCTAGACATCGTTAATATTGCAAATAATAATATTAATAACTTTGTCGTCTCAATTATTGATTTTAACAATATATAAAATATCGACAATAATTGAATCAAATAACGTGAGATCTTATGCAACAATTACTATAGCAATAATTGAACAAGATCTGAATGACTTCTCACGTAAACATCAATAATCAATACCGTGTGCTACTTATGCAACCACGCCAGACATCGTATTTTTTTACTACCGAGTAGTTCAATAAAGATCAACGGTAAAACTTCCGCCATTATTTTTATAAAAATTCTTTTGTCGCTTTTCTCAATCCAAATAATAATTACATTTAGGGGTCCACCAATGATTGCAGACCTTGCATTATACTTAATATTTCCCGCTAAAACGAATATTCCCAACCAATCGAATATAATATGACAACTTGCATACTTTGTAAATTTATAAATATTACCCACAACTATAACATTATCTCAAATCCACACCTTAATATTAAAAAAAAAATTCGAGAAATTTAAATCTTTATTTATAAAACTGGGTCTCACAATCTCCTCCTCCTTATGGAATTTCTCTCGAAATTTACATACGCATTCGGTATGCCGTAAGAAACGGTGTGAGGATACCTTGACTTCACTTCAATTCTAACCCTCGAGGTATAACCTTTGAGTGTCGAATATAATCCTTTTTATCCAAGATTTTAACATGTATCTCCTCATACGTTAAATCATCCGCTATCTCGTCCGGTTTTAAATCAATAATGTGGTTCGGGTCATCCACATATTTACGTAACATTGATACGTTAAAAATGTTATGAGCACGCGACATACTTGGCGGTAAAACGAGTCTATAAGCCACAGTTCTTACTCAATCGAGGATTTCTAATAGGCCAATTAAATTGAGGGTTGAGATTTCCTCTCTTCAGCAACTCTTACTTCTAGAATAACGCGCTCTTGAAACTTCTTCATTCATCTGCTCTGAGTATATAGCTTGAACGGCTTTAACTTTATCGATTACAGTCGATTCTAATCGTATATTCGTTATCTTCACATGGGTTCGTATATTCGCACTTGTAAACGCATACGATCTTCTACTCAACGCGTCAGTTACTACGTTCGCTTTTCCACGATGATATTGAATGGTACGATCGTAATCTTCAACAGCTCGAGCCAACTTCTTTGGCGCATGATACGTTCATTTTAAGTAAAGAAATATTTGAGGGGTTAAGAAATGGGTTTTTAGATGGGGTCAATACAAAATTCGATTTCACGCCTGAGGGCAAGGTGCTAAGAAGTCTTCAAGAATACGTCAGGAAATTTATTAACAATAGAAATACCATTCAAAACTGTGACTCTCATCCAAGACTTGGATAGTACGTTACATTGATACCTATTAACTTGTCATCGTCATTCACGACGTCGCCTACAGAAAGTCTGGCTTTGGTGCATTCCACACAAGGAAGTCAACAACAAAAGAATCAGGGCTATTTACTTATGGCTTGATATGACCATGATTGACTTTAGTGGTTTGGTTGCTTGAATTCGCATAACAGGTCGGTTAGGAATATGAAAACTAACAACCTTACAAAAAGGATGATGAGTAGTTAACCAATTAATTCCAAAAATCACATCAAAGGCAATTATTTTCAAAGAGATACGATCGACAGGTAATGTGAAAGTGTTGATTTGAATAAGATTTATAAATAGTGGAGGTAACGAAGGTTTCTCCCAACTGAGTTTCAACAGATACATCAAAGTCTAACTTCTCCAGAGTTAAATCTAAACATTGAACACAACTAGGTGAAATAAAAGAGTGATTAGATCCGGTATCTAACACGGTATAGACTTCGCAAGAGTTTATGACTAACATACCCGTGATAATTTTATTCAGGTTCCTCGTCATGAGAAAAAAATGCCAACTCTTAAACTACCGGCTTTGGCTTGTCTGGGACATCCTTTGGCATCACTATCCCAGCTGGACTTGACTTCACCATACGACAAAATCGAGCTAGGTGACCTTCTCTTCTGCAATTAAAACACTCTTTGGATTGCTACATACAGTTTGGACGGATGTGTCCCTCCTGTCCGCATTTGAAACATACGACCGGTGGTCGTTCTTCTTCCTTTGAAACGGGTGCTGGTGCTGCTGTCTTTCCATCATTATTGAACCTTCTCTTCTTGAAATGTCCATTTCTATTATCTTGGCCATGATTACTACCGAAGTGGTTACCATCCTTGGCATGATAATTTACCCTGCGATGGTTACCATTGTTCATGTAATTAATTCTTAAGCTACCAGTATGATTATTATCGTGTTGCTGGTCATTACCTTTTGGTTGTGATGACTCATTATCGCGCTCCACTAACTGAGCCCTATTCACAATATCTGAATATAAACAAAGTTTATGAGAAATGAGGTATTGACGTATATCAGGTTTCAAACCTCGCAGAAACATTCGCGTCATTTGCTCCTCATTATCGACTAAATGGGATGCAAACCGGGACAACTCCGCAAACTTAGCCTCGTATTGCGACACAGTCATGTTGTTTTGCTCTAACTTGATAAACTCCACCTCCTTCATGTGACGAATACTTTCTGGAAAGTACTTGTCATTGAACAGCTCTTGGATCTTCTCCCAAGACATCTTGAAAAGCGTACCTAGGTAATGCTTTTCTGATTCCCACCAATGATCTTCTTCTTCACGCAACATAAAGGTGGCAAAGGGAACCTTTTGCTCCTCGGAGCATCCCAAGACATCAAATATCTTGGTGATCTACTTTAACCACGTCTCGCTTTAAGTGGTTCGGCTTTCCAAAAACTCCGGTGGTCCCGGCTCCTTGAGGCTGCTTAGCGGTGACCAACCGTGGGTTGCCATTGTTTTCCTCTGCATTATGAAGCAGGAGCCGCCTTTCACCGATGTTGCATGAATTCTAAAAAGCTCTTAAACATACCGTCGTTCGTCAATTGATCAGTGTTGTTGTTTACATGAGGATTGTCGCCTTCCTGATGCACATTCTCCTGATTATTGATATGTGGAGACTCAACGGTCTCTTGGCCGAAGAGAATCCATAGCCATAATCATACCAAAAACTATCCAGCAATGCACTACGGGCCAATGGGGACTTTTAATTTTCATATCATTTGTAACATTACGGTCATGATTATACCGAATAATCCCTGGTCATAATCATACCAAGTCCATCTATGCACTACAGGCCACAGATGACTTTCAACATAACATAAACATGAGGATGATGATAATGATATAAGAATTCAATTAAACAAGTTCAAGAATTAATTTATCCAGGAACCAATAACGTCCAAATTGTCAACATGATATCGCTTTGTAGAGTAAAATTCAAGAATGCTCGTAAGAATATTTCCATGAAAAAGATATGGATGAAGCGCAAATATCAAGGATATTTCACTAATTTCATGGAGTATAAAAGTCAAAACTTTAACCAACTGAGTATAATAAAGAATGGAATAACAAAAGAAATTACCGTGCATGCGGTACTTCGCATAGACAGGTTATTCCAACAAAATAATAATAACGGAACCGTGTCGCATTTAAATTCGCACCGGTGGATGTTCCAACATAATAGTAAAGAATGGAATAACAACAGAAATCACCATGCATACGGTGATTTGCCAGCATGACAAAGTTATTCCAACAGAATACTAAATAACGGAACCGAGTCAAGTGAAATTCACACCGGATGAGGATGTTCCAACGTAATAATAAATGCGAGAATAATAAATGATGGAACCAGTTAAGGCAGATATACTTATGCAGACAGGATATTCAGCGTAATAATAAAGATGTAATAATAGAAGAATGTCACTAAGTATAGGGTATTCCGCGTATACAGGTTATTCCAACAGAATAATAAAGAAATGGAATAACAGAAGTTCTCTTCGTGAATACAAAAGAATAATATCCCTTACCGTAAAAGAAACTGAATATAAGAGTAGGGAAGTAGTAGAATACTTTTCTATAGTTTCTCTATAATTTCTCTCTAGAGTTTCAGTGAATTTGTAAGAAATAGTGAAGGAATGAGCTTCTATTTATAGAAAAAATGGAATGCATAATAACTAACTCATGAACGATCCAGATTGACTCACTTTTAATCGGACGCTCCATAAAACTTTTAAATATAATATATATATATATATATAATAAAATTTTCCTCCACCAAAATCCACTATCAAATATATATATATAAAATAATAAAACTTTCTTCCACCAAAATCCACTATCAAATATATATATATATATATATATATATATATATATATATATATATATATATATATATAATAATAACACTTCCCTCCACCCAAAATCCACTATCAATTATATATATATATAAAATAATAAAACTTTCTTCCACCAAAATTCACTATCAAATATATATATATATATATATATATATATATATATATAATAACATTTTCCTCCCCAATCGAATTTTCAGATTTCATACATCACATGTGGGCCCCATATGTGGTCCCCACCTTTATAAAAATTTTCTACCGATATTTTGAAAAATGGGTAAATAGGAATCCATAAAATAAGCAAACTTTATAAAAATCACCTTAATAATTTTAACAACATTTATCATCTTTATTATAATTCACAATATTAATCGACCAGGTCTTTCCTAAGAAAGAGGGGGATTTCCAATAAGGATTTCTTCCTATCATGGTAGCAATTAGGTGACCAAACCTCTCCTCGATGTAACTTTTAGACATCGTTAATATTGCAAATAATAATATTAATAACTTTTTCGTCTCAATTATTGATTTTAACAATATATAAAATATCGACAATAATTAAATCAAATAACGTGAGATACTATGCAACAATTACTATAGCAATAATTGAACAAGACTGAATGACTTCTCACGTAAGCATCAATAATCAATACCGTGTGCTACTATACAACCACGCGTATTACTGTACTTTTACTACCGAGTAGTTCAACAGTATCAACGGTAAAACTTCCGCTGTTATTTTTATAAAAATACTTTTGTCGTTTTCTCAATCTGACAATAATTCTGTTGTGGGGTCCACCAATGATTGCGCCGTTGTACGAATATTCCCTGCTAAAGCGAATATTCCCCGATCAATCGAATATAATATGACAACTTGCATACTTTGTAAAATTTATAAATATTACCCACAACTATAACATTATCTCAAATCCACACCTTAATATTCAAAAAAAAAAATTCGAGAAATTTAAATCTTTATTTATAAAATCTGGGGTCTCACATACACTTCTGGATTTCCATCAGTTTCATCGTCCATGTCATAGCACCAATTGGTTGGAGGGCGATTGTTTAAGGCTTCAAACATTTGATCCATCTGATTCTGAAGATTTCTAATTGACCTCTCTTGCTCAATAATCTTCTCCTCAGTTGATGCTACAAATTTAAACCACAAATGCTCCAATCTTGAATTATCTTGTTCAGTTTTGAAATCCATGTATTGAGGACCATTCATCGAGGAGTTAATGAGTTGTTCCATCTGTCTGTTAAGATTTTGGCTTGCTAACTCCTGACTCACCATCATCTCTTCATGGTCTGCTATGCTTTTTGACATAAATTCCTTCAACCTTAAATTTTTTTTCTTGTTGCATTGGAGGTGGATATGAGAAATCTGATGGATGTGTTGGACTTGGGACATAGTATTGTTCTTGATAGTTATAACTCCATTCAGAATCTGGGTGATACCCCCAACCTTGATGATAATTGGGATTAGCATGATTGTTGGAGTAATCACCCCCAAACTGTACTTGTCCAACCCCGATGTTGCACTGATAACTCGGATGCTCGCCAACATAATATTCACATATAACTGCTATCTCTTGAGTATGTTGGGCTGCAAGAACATCCAACCTCTCCGAAAGTGTTGCAATTTGTGCTGACAGTGTAGAAAATACATTTAGTCCTTCAATTCTTGTGTTCCTTGGTTGAGTCATATTTGCATAAGGCCATTGATAAGCAAAGTCACCCATGGTACCAGAAAAGAAAGAAATATAAGAAGATAATTAAAACAAATAAAAATGTTTAAATTAAGACCAATTTGATTGAAATTAATGTTGGCAAAAATTATTAAAATAATTCCCCGGCAACGGCGCCAAAAACTTGTTGGTCGTTTACAGATCAATATATGTGTGCAAGTGTACATGGTCAACAAGTAATAAAGAGTAAGTAAAATATCGTTCCCACAGAGAATTAACTAATAAAGTTCACCAAGCACTAGCCCATAACCATTTCAGTCTTATTTAAACGAATGATTTGATATTTTATATTTAAACTATGAAATTAAATAAACCTAACTATTCCTAGAGTGAGACTAGATAATGAAGACCTGAGATCACAATTTCATCTATTGAATCATTTAAATCAATGCACTCCATGTTAAGCCAAATTACTTGCACTAGATTGCTAGTCGAGAACACGAAAGTAAAGTACAACCATATCTCAATGTACCATACCCATATCACATATAATCCACAATTGATAGAATACACATGAACACCCACATTACCTAAACCACTATATGTCTATGTGATTTACAAATAATTAGGGTTTAAGCCCAAATTCTCAATTGACTACGAGCGATGCCTCGGTATATGTCTATCCTAAGCACGAATCATACATTCCATCACCATGTAGAACATATAAATACAAGCTATCAAGATCAGATATAAACCCATACTTTGTCTTTCAAGTCCATAAGGATTATCACAGTAATTGATAGCCAATCAACTAAGAAAATAAGCATGAATATTAATAGACAATCCCATAACAATCAATAAGGCTAACAATGAAGTATATCAGATTAAACTAGGCAATAGAATCCATTGCAATCCCAAAACAAAGTTTAACTCATAGTTGAATCAAATCCATCATACACAAATTGAAATAACATCATAAGAATACAAATAAAAAGCAAAGAGAAAATAAGAGGAGAAAGTTGAATTGCAAATATGTTCTCTTGCTCCAAGTTTGACTCTATTATGCTATCCAAATTGCTCCAAATCTTTAGACCTAATCAGTTCTAGAAAAAAACTACTCTAATCTACTATATTCTAATATTGAAAGTAAAGAGAAGAAAGTAATATTAGCTACGTTATCCCCCAAGGGGTGGAATCCCTTTTACAATGACACTACGTCTAATTTATAAGCCCTCATTGAAACCCCCCCTCCAAGTTACGCTCTAATTTACTGTTTAGTAAAAAAGTCAACTCTAGTCAACTTTAGAAGTGACGCGGCCGCGCTGGGAATGGCCTGGAGTTAGGCGCGCCCACGCTAAAGTAGCAAAACACATTTTTTGGTCCAGGGACTCGCACGGCCGCGCAGGAAATGCACTACAAATTCGCGCACCCGCGCCAATGGTTTTCTGATGTAGTGTCATCTGGTAAAACGGCCATAACTTTTGATCCAAAAAGAGTTACGGGGCATTCCATCTATCAAATCAAAGCTCTCGACGAGATCTACAACTTTCATTTTTTGAAAATTGAGAAATGATGGATGGATAAAGGCTGAAATTGGGTTGGGAGTGACAGCTATGCAAATGGCCATCCAAAACATTAAAATTCGACGTCCGTTGGTACAAAGGTCATAACTCTAGCATCCGAACTCCGATTGGAATGATTCAAGATGTTCCGGAAAGCTAAGAAGATGATCTACATCATTATCAAAGTTCCAAGCCAAGAACATAAAATGAACATGAATGCCCAAATGATGTCCGAATTTTTTTTCCTTGCATTTTTATACCAATAGTCGCTCACATCATTCCCAATCATATGATCTACAAAATAAACAAAATGCATGAAAAGTAACTAGGAAACATGATTTTAAGCAACTAATTCAAGTAAAAGGTACCGGATAAGTAGGTATAAAACCTACTTATCAGTTATGCATACAGAAAAGAATGTATTTGAGAACTTATTTTACACCGTATTAGATACGAGTGGTAAAACAAAAGACAATGATAAAGCACGTAAAGACTTGGAAGAAATAAATATCAGGCGTGAATTGTGGCTTCGACCTAACACAAAATCAAAAGCTCCATTTTGTCTTACCAAGCAATAGGTTGAAAACATTTGCAAGTGGATTAGCGCATTGAAGCTCCCAGATGGATATGCTTCTAACATATCTCATTGTACTAAGGTTGAGCAGTTGAAAATTACTGGGTTCAAAAGTCACGACTGTCATGTATTCATGCAGAAGTTGATGCCAATTGCATTTCGTGAGGTGTTACCAATGAATATTAATGATACTTTTACCGCACTTTCAAATTTCTTTCGGGATATTTGCTCAACTGCTATAAGGTATAGTGATGTGGAGCAGATGGAGAAGTGTTGACAATGTGCAAGCTCAAAATGATTTTACCACCGGGGTTCTTTGATAGTATGGAACATTTGCCTATTCATCTGCCATATGAACTTAAGCTTGGAGGACCAGTGCAATATCGATGGATGTATCCATTTGAGAGGTAATATCACATACATTGTGTAATATTCATCATCTTTATATTTAAATTATCAGGTAATATTACATACTTTCATATTTCAGGTATATGCGTCGATTACAGTAGAAAGTGAAAAACAAAGCTCGCGTAGAGGGTTCTATTGCTGAACGCTATACGGAGGAAGAGCTTGTCAACTTCTGATCGCTGTACTTTGACGATGTAGTTGCAATGAAGCATAATCGTCTAAGTCGGAATGAGGTCGACGATCCGTCTGGTCGTGCTGATGATGAGTTAGTTGTATTCACTTATCCAGCTAAACCATTTGGACATGAGACAAAGACTTACTTAACCGATAAAGATTTAAAGATTGTCTCTACATACGTGCTTCTAAATATGCCTGAAGTATCGTTGTACATCAAGTATGTATTATTACAAGTTGAAAAAGATTTATCTAACCTGAATCAATAATTAAATAATTAACATATTATTGTACGCAATTCATTCGAATTGGAAGCGCATGCTTCAAACCAGGGGTTGACAGAATCACAGACGGAAGCATTCAGTAATGCAAATTTTCACCAGTGGTTTAAGAGAAGGTCGGTCGTAGAAGAGAACGCTTGTGAGTGTTTTAGAGATGTCATTTTAGGCCCGTACAAACTTATTAGTTCATTTTCAGGTTGTATCGTGAATGGGTATAGATTCAAGGTTAATGACTTGAATGAATTGACATCAATCAACTCTGGCATTGTCGTGTTGGGAAGTTGTTATGGAGATTCCGAGTCCAATTACTATGGAAGATTATAGGAAGTGGTTGTGCTCAATTATCCAGGGGCTAAAAAGGTCATTACATGTAAGTGTTGTTGGTTTGATACTGTAAATGGTGTTAAAGTTGATCATAATAGAATAAATCACGAAGAGATATAAATTGAATTTCTGATCGATGACGATATCGTGTTAGCCAGCCAAGCAACTCAAGTGTACTACGCCCCTAATGTCGTAAATTATAGAACCCCCTGGTATAAAGTTGTGACAACGAAGACTCTATCATTTGATGGTACTAATCTATCTGGAACGGATGACCCGTTGCAAGAATAAGTTAGCAATCCCAGCCACGTTATGCTATATGATGACGATGTGTTGGTTGATGATGTCGTTAACGTACTCGATGTTGACGAAGTGGAGGAAGATGTGGTTGTCAGTTCGTATGTGATGGTAGAAGATGATACTAAGGAAGAAATTGATACAGAAGAGGAAGAGACAGAATCATAGGATGAAAATGATTTTGATTCTAACAGGTTTGACGACGTACTACTTCTTCATTAATTGGTATTTTGTAAATATTATACAACTAAAATCAATCATTATATATAATAATTGCAATGAAATTTAATTAATTATACTAATCTATGTCTGTTATTTCAGTAGTATAGCTATATATGCCTCTACATAGCGGTGGAGGTGGCCGTGGTGGCGGTCGCTCCGGATCGGGTGACGGCTCCCAGGGAGGGTCGTCTTCAGATGCTAGTGAGTTGATTTCTTTTGTGGCTCAGTAACATTTTTTTCATAACTATATTATTCATCTATTTACTATTTTTTGACAATGTCATAACTATATTAAACATACAGCTGCTAGACGTCGGCGTCAACGAGGGCCTAACCTCGGTCGATTAGGTCATTATTGTGCGTAATTAGATAATACTCCCAAACTTAAACCTTTGCTTTTCCTCAAGCAAAAACACAAAACAACAATGCTATGTAATGCAACTAATCTACATGCCTACGAATCCAGCAGTAATGACAGAAACAAGTCTATTCAACCGACCTCAGCGAAATCAAGTAAACATGATAATACATCATATCAAAATTCATCAATAATTTCTCGATCAATCATCAAATCTTAAATTGTTATTATTAATATACTGCGTGTGTGCTAAACATCCATGCTAACTGGTATAATGCTAAATAAAACACATAATAGATCTCTTTAAAGGCATCATACAGTGAAAACTCACAAAATTCACGAACAAGCTAAATCCAACTAAAGTCAAACATCCACCAAATTCAAGAGTCCAATCCGGGATACTTATGTTTTACTTTGCATTACGGGGGCTTTTTGCTCTTTTCCCGTCTTATTGTTTTTTTTTTATTTCATTATTATTATTATTATTTCTTTACCATGACTGTGCAATGTCTCATTCCATTAGGCTAACAGTGCTACCCCTTAGCGAGCTTTCGACCAATGACTCCCATACCATAAAGACCTTAGGGCGCTAGGTGTAAAGACACTCCCTCGGGCGTACTTGCTCAAGTAACAAAGGCCCTGAAACAAGACTAGTCACGATATTTTTTTTCATCATTTTTTTTCTTTTTTCCTTTTTGAAGCTTATATATCCCAAATTTTTCCCCAAACTTAAGTTTTTGTCTAAATTTAGTCATCCCCGCTTTTTCATGTCTTTCATTCATTCACACTAGTATTATCCTTAAGAAGTCAATTATGTATCAATTTATACTTAATCAGTCAACAAAGTTGTCTCTAACGTGCTAACCTTGATTATACCAGTTTCAAACAGGAAAAGATCCAATTCATAACAAAAAAATCATGTCAAAGCTCTAATAATTAGTACTATACTTGTCTACTCAATTTTAATTTCATCATTGACCAAAATAAACTTAAACTATCTAACAACTGGATTCATGCAAATGAACATAGTAACTAACTAATATTTTTGATTTTTTTGATTTTTTTTTAACAAGAAATTACATATAATGCTATTCAAACTATACTACTACGCAAATACTTATGTAATTGTACTACATGAATGCAAACATAATGAACCTAAACTAAATTAACAACATATGCAAAATAACATAACATAAACATGAAACTAAACATGCAATAAAGAACTAAACTAAACTCCCCCAAACTTATCAATTACAATGTCCTCATTGTAAGAATATAGCGGTCAGTAGAAGAGAACTTCCCTGTAGTCAACTAAGCGTGAGGTGATGGTGGCGATGGCAGCAACGATCATTTTTCTATCCATTGAACCTCCAATACCTGCAATAAAGAGAGACAACATGGATTAGAATAACACTTGGATTGGTAAGAGAACTTAATAACCAAATTAATTCCTACTACTAAATAAACGAGTAAAGCATATAAATATAAAAATTCCTGGGTTGCCTCCCAGTTAGCGCTTGAATTACAGTCTTTCAGCCTGATTTTGTCTGGTCAACGCTATCCAATTCCTCTTCGGTAATTGAGGAACCCTCCATCCATCGGAAATAATGTAGCGTTTAGTAGGTTCCCATTTGTGATGGCTATCGAATTAAAGACACCTAACATGCTTTGTTTAAATATGTGCCCAATTGAAAATGTTGAATAACTAGGTGCTTTTCCGTCCGTTGAGCCTATGATTCGATTGGGGCTTTGAGGTTTGGCAAGAACAACGGGCTCTTCTTCTATCTTCTCCTCCTCATCCCACCATGGCTTTATATTTCTACTTGCTCTCATGTCATAAAGAGCCTTACTGACGACATGACTACCAAGCGGGCACCGTTTTGCAAATCTAACAGGACCCTTGATCTTTGGTGGAGAAGGAACTTGGGGCACTGATAACATCGGCTCATCCTCGTTAGTAATCATAGTTAGTTCTTCACGGACCTTGTTGTCATTATCCCCACTTGTCTCCTCTTTTTCAATATCTCGTGGCTCATCCAGTTGTAGATTTGGCTCGGGCACTTCATCAATCTCGGAATCCTCGTCATAACACCAATTGTTTTGAGGACAGTTGTTCAAGGCTTTGAGAATTTGATCCATCTGGTTCTACAGATTTTGAATTGATATCTCTTGATTAATCCTCCTCTCCTCATTTGATGCTACGAACTTGGACAACAATTTCTCCAAACTTGAATTATCTGTCTCAGTCTCGGAAGCCATGTATTGAGGACCATTGGTTGAGGTAGTGACGAGTTTTTCCATCCGATTATTCAAATTTTGGGTTGACATCTCTTGGATAATCCTCATCTCCTCTAGGTTTGCTATGCCCTTTAATATTACATCCCTCGGATTTGGCTTTTCTTCTTGTGGCAATGGAGGTGGACATGAAAATTCCGGTGTGTATGTTGGATTTGGAGCATAGTATTTGTCTTCATAAGTATAGCTCCATGACGAATCCTGGTGATACCCCCAAACTTGATGATAATTAGCATATGTATAATCATTGAGGTATTCACCACCGTGTTGTCCCGACCCAAAACTAACGGTGCATTGATGACTCGGATGATTACCAGCACAATAATTGTAATTCACTGTTATCCTTCGATTACATTAGGTTGCAACAACATCCAACCTCCTTGAAAGTGTCTCAAGTTGCGCTGATAATGCAGAAAATGCATTCAGACCATCAATCCCCGCTCCCCTTGGCTGAGTCATATTCAAATAAGGCCGTTGATAATTGCATCCAACCATGGTACCTGAAAAGAGAGAAAAATAGAAAGAGAATTAAATAAAAAGAAAAAAATGTTTAAATTAAGACTAATTTGATTGAAGCTAATATTGGCAAAAATTATATTAACTAATTCCCCAGCAACGGCGCCAAAAACTTGTTGGGTAAAATCTAATTACGCACAACACGCAAGTATACGTGGTCAACAAGTAATAAAGTGAAAATAGAGTATCGTTTCCAAGAGGAATTATTTAATAAAAATCACCAAGTATTAACCCGTAACCAACTCAATCTTATTTCAACAAATGAATCTCAATTTATAAGTAAACTAATTCTAATTACCACTAGTTAAATTAAGATTATGGAGATTTAAGATCACAACTTCACGTATTGCTTCATTTAAGTTAACACACTTCTCATCAAGTATTTTATATCATGAATTGTTAATCAAGAACACTAAAGCAGATAAAACCACCTCTCGATGCATAATACTCATACTCACTTAAATTCACAGATGATAGAATTAAGCAAGACACCCTAATTAACTAATTCACTATATCTTTATGTGAATTATAATTAAAAAGGATTTAAAGCACAAGTTCTCTATAAGATTACATATGGCGTAAAGGCATATCTCTATCCTAAACACGAATCATGAGTTCCATCTAAGCAGAAATCACAAACACATGTTATCATGATCAGATCTAAATCTATACTTCATCTCTCGAGTTCATATAGATTATCACGGTAATTGTTAGCTAGGCAATTAAGAAATTAAGTCCAAATCACAATATACAATCCTCACAATATAAGATAATAATTGATAGCGAAGCATATTAAAATAAACTACACAATAAGATCCATTGTAATCTCAAACAAAGAATTAGTTCATGATTATTGAATTAAAACTAAGAATCCACAATTGAATAATCATTAAAGGACAAAGATAGAAGAGGATAAGAAGATAGAATCTATTGTCTATAGATTTGAAGCTCCTTCCTTGCTCCTACTTTGAATCTTCAATGGTCTCCAAGTTGCTTCAATCTCCAAATCTAATAAGAACTAGTGTTTTCTCCTATTCTATTCTACTCTAATTTAATCTAATGGAATCATCCTTCTAATCTAATCTCCCCCCTAATCCTTGTGATTCTCCTCCTTTTATATGCCTCTTTATATGTCTTTAAGTCCTCTTGGAAGTCCTTAAGTCAATCGGATCGAAACAATCCTTCTCGAACTCAAATTTAGACAAAAAAACATATTTTCTGGGCGTAACCCCGCCCCGCTGGGGGTTTTTACTTGAAAAGGGCTTGCCCTGGCGGGGGGGGGGGGTCCCTACTGTTTTCTAGCTGATATGCCCACCCCGGCGGGGGTTTTGTGAAGGAAAAGCCCGCCCCGGTGGGGGTACCTTTTCTACTCTGACGTCCTTTGGGAAAACAGTCATAACGTTTGATATGGGAAAAAGTTACGAGGCCTGCCACCTATCAAATCGAAGATATCGACGCGCTCTACAACTTTTATTCTTTGAGAATTGACAGATTCGGATTGGATCAAGGTGGAAATCGGGCTTGAAGTAGATGTTATGTAAATGGCAAGCACGACAACTCTTAGCTTTGATTTTCGTTGATAAAAAGGCCATAACTCTCGCATCCGAACTCCGATTGAGAAGATTCAAGATGTTTCGGAAATCTAAGAAGAAGATCTACAGTATACTCCAAGTTCCAAGCCAAGAACATGCATCCAACTTAGTGTTAAAAGTCCTTCAATCTTCCCTTCTTGCATTTACTTGCGTATTTTGGTCCAAAAGATATACGAATTGCTTTCCCTTGCTTCTTCATGCCAATGTTATGTCATAGCCTACAAAATAACATAAAATGTATGAAAAGTAACTAAGAAACATAAGTTTTAGCAACTAATTCAAGTAATAGACACCGGATAAGTAGGTATAAAACCTACTTATCAGTCATCCACCGGCAGTGCTTGACATAGTTCCAGTTGATGTCGGCTCGTTTGTGTAGGTTTCAACTAACATAAATCACTTATGTTCAATTAGAATGATATTATTATGTGATTAATAAATTAAAATGTTCTTAATAAATTTTTTATTCTAGTATTATGGATCATGTCGCTAAGGCGACTGTGACACGCCCATCTCTCGGCACATCTCCCCACCGGGTCAGAGCGCGATTTAGCTTGAAGATGCCCACTAAGATGTCAGTTTCATGGTGACAGTGTTGTGGGAGTTTCACGTAAGTTGAATTACATATATTAAATCAAGGCCCATGTTATTTACATATTGTTCAAATAATTAATTATATGTATGTTATGTCTGTTTGATAGAGATATTATAAATACGAGGCCGACATCACTGAGGCGGATGGTGACGCCGTGACGCCGTTACCATTGCCCACATCTCGAAGAATTATGCCAGCTGGCTATACGAGATCTGACGAGAGGGCGATCAAGGTAGAAGAATCGCCGGGACTACTTTTTATGAGAGCATCACCACGGCAGATGATCGAGATGCAACATGGAACGTGATGTGTACGATTGGGATGATCTTCGCATTCAAGACCAAGTTGAGCAGATGAAGAAGAATCGTGGCAAACTGCGAGTTATACATACTTTTGGCTCGCAGTCGTTTCAGGAGGTTAAGTCGGTATGTATTTCCCTTTAGTTTAGTTTAATATTAAACTGCAATTATAGTAAATTAAGGTGATATTATTTAATGTATATGATTTAGTCCATGCAGAGTAGCTTGGGCCGACCTCCTACTATGATCGAAGTTCGGGATAGAGTCCATACGCCCAAGGGCTCTACTGGGTCGATTTATATCTCCAAAGAAAGACTAGCTATACGGGTAATACATTTACTATAATAAATATTATTTAGGATAATATTACGTAATTTATATGATGATACTAAGATAACTCACTTGTATATCAAATTACAGGAGCGGTTTGAGAAGCTCGCATGAAGATGTATATGTAGAGAGTTGTAGGTCGCTAGGGAGATCCCGAGACATTAGATTCCACCGTCCCTCCGCCCGAGATTAGTTTATCTCAGGACGAGGAGACGTCTCCTTGGGTTGCGTCTCAGGATACTCCCACTAGTACTACCAGCTGGTATTGAGTGTTGGGATTACCGATACCAGCCTATACACTGCCAGGAGGTATAATATTTTAGTTTATTTCTTGTTTATGAATAAAGTAAACTCATAATATTATTCATGTTATATTTATTTTTGTAGGCTTTAGCCAGCGTCTGCGTCCGAGAGCCCCCGTGGGACCATCACATATGGACGTTGGCTTAGACGATGCTTTGTTCCAGCATGTTATGGTTGCGGTGTCGGAGAGGTTTGAGACCGATCTGCTATTCCATCGTCAGGATCCGCCCAGCCGTTCTCGCCTCCATCAGCTTGCGCAGGACGTTGTAGCTAGTGCCACCGCCGGGAGTATGAGTATCCCTCCAGAGTAGTGGGTCGCGATACACGACGAGATTGTTCAGATGGTGGTTACCTTAGTCGAAGACGCGTTTGGGCCGATGTTGAGTCAGCGCTCGACTGCTCAAGTATAATATTCATTTTAAATACAAATATATTTTGCATGTTATTTAATTTTCATTTAGTTATCTTTAACTGAATTTATATATATGGACTAATGAGTTACATTATATTGTATCAACAGGGTGATGAGCGGGATGACGATGATGGCAATTTTCATACTCCAGAGCAACGTCGACGCCCGCCCGATGATCCTCCTCACACCGGGGGCTCTACTAGCTTGACTTAGTTTACATTTTTTTGTAGTTTACATTATTTTTGACTTAGTTTACATTCTTCTAAGTTACATTATGTTTTAGTTTACATTATTTTTGACGTATTGTAGTTTACACCTTGTCATTACTTTGGTTTGTTGCGGTTTGACATTTAGTTTAATTTAGCTTAATGGGATGTTTGATATAGTTTAGTTTAGATTAATAGGATGTTTTTGACCTTTTTACTTCTCATTTAGTTGGTTTTTGACATATTTTTGGCCTTTGTAATTGTTATTCATGTTATTGGTCATATTGTTAGCTTGTGTATGTGATGTTGGGAAAACAGGTACAAGATGTGGGTTAAATCCCTGGATATTGTAAAAATAAATAAAACATTTAAAAAACCAATATTCTCGACGGAATAGTACTATTATCGACGGATTTTCGTCGACAATAAGTCCTTAACATTTTGGTCATTTGCCACATGTCACATATATTCTCGACAGAATAGTGGTAAATATCGACGGATTTTCGTCGAGTTTAAGTTGTTTTCCATTTTTTACAGGATACCACGTGGCATGATTATCATCGACCGAATATCCTCGACCGACTATATTCAGTCGAACATATATTAACACCGACTAAATATTCGGTCGACGATAATTCTGTCGACAGTAAGTATCCCCGACCAAAAGACCGACGGACTTAATTTTGACCTGCTTATATACGACCAAATTTCCGACTGAATATTCCGTCGGAAATGAGGTTAACCTTGACGGAATATCCTTATTACCGACCAAATATTTCGTCAGAAATAAGCCTTTTGTTGTAGTGGAATGATGAAAATGATATAAAGAATCAATCAAGTGAGATCAAGGATAAATATTAAAGATTTATAATTTAATTTATCTAGAGTTCAAGAATGTCCAAATTGTTAACATAATAACTAATTGTGGAGATAGAAAGAAACTAATTTTATCGTGAACAGTACCTCGTGAATAATACCTGAATGAATAGTACCAAATGAATAATACCCCGTCATGTAAAGTACCCCGAATGAATAATATCTCGTCATGAAAAGTACTCCGAATAAATAATACCTGAATGAATAGTACCCCGTCATGCAAAGTACCCGAATGAATAGTACCCATAAATGGAGAATACGAAAGAAAATGATATTTCTTGACGAGTACAAAAAAAAATGATATATCATACGAGTATAAAAGAATATATGAAACTGTAAATGGATTTTCACTCGTTATGCGGAAATCCGCGTAGACAGATCATTTCCACAATTTAATAAAGAATGAATACGAAGGATTATTCACTATGCATGCGGTAATCCTCTTTTATAGGTTACTCCCGCAGATTTATAAAGAATGAATACGAATGGTTATTCACCATGCATACGATAATCCGCGTAGACAGGTTACTCCCGTAGATTAATAAAGAATGAATACGAAGGGTCATTCACCATGCATGCGGTATCCGCATAGACAGGTTACTCCCACGGATTAATAAAGAATGAATACGAAAGAAATAATAACCCTTACGAATACGAAAAGTAATATCCCTTACTAATACGAATAATAATATCTCTTACCTTAGTAGAAGATTGAATACTGCAATAGTGCAGTAGTAGAATACTCTTCTTCTTTCTCTCTTATTATCTCTCTATAGTTTCTCTTTATAGTTTTAGTGAATTCGTAAAAAATAATGAAGGAATGAGCTTCTATTTATAGAAGGATGGACTAAGTAGTAACTGATTCACGGACAATCCAAATTGATTTACTATTAAAACGGACGGTCCATATTGATTTACTATTAAAACCTCCACCGACGGTTCATATTGATTTACTATTAAAACCTCAACCGACGGTCCATATTGATTTACTATTAAAACTTCAACCAACGGCCTAAAAAATTAACACATCTCCCCATGAAAATAATAAGTCAAACCTACAACAAACGTCTCATGACAACCCCTTCTATTTATATCAAAAATTGAATAAATATTTACTACAAATCACTTATCTTTAATAAACACGTTTTTAATCTTTCAACAATTATTCGTCATTATATAACTTACAATATTGACAACCAGGTCATTCCCAGAAAAGAGGGGGTTTCCGATAAGAATTTCTCCTTATTGACGCGCAATTAAATAACATAATCCATTTCCTAGACAGAACTTTCTAGACATTGTCAATAATGCAAATAATAATATGAATAAATGTGTTGTCTTAATTATTGATTTAATAATATAAAATATTGTGCAGATGATACTGTGACAATAATTGAATCAATAATATGAGATATTATGCAACAACTATTGTGGCAATTATTAAATGAACTGAGTGACATCTTATGTAAGCATCAATAATTAGGGATACCGTGTGCTACTGTGCAACCACGTGTATTACTGTTCTTTTATCACCGATATTTCAACAGTTAACGGTAAAGGTTTTGCCGTTATTTTTATAAAAAAGTTATTTCTGTCGCTTTCTATATCTGACAGTCATTCCTTTCTGGGGTCTACCAATGATTGTGTCGTCGTACGGATATTCTCCGATAAAAAGAATATTCCCCGACCAAACGAATATTTTATGACAACTTGCTTACTTTGTAAAATTTTCACATATCACCCTTAACTTTAACTTTTAATCAATTTAACCGTTTGCTAAATAGAATAATAATTATAAGAAAATTAAATACTTTCATTTCATAAAATTTGGAGCCTTACAATTTGTACATATTTATTCATTATATTATAGATCATTTGTACATATTAGAAAAAAAATGTAGTTTAGTTGAGTTTGTACGAATTTTGTAAATCATATTGTATATTTTAGGGAACATTGATGTATATTTCACTACAAGAAATTACACAAAAAATGACGCTAAAATTTGTCACAAAAAATTCATTTTTCGTCACTAAAACATTTGGTGACGAGTGTTAATCGTCACAGAGACCGTCACCATATGACATGAAATTATTTCAAAATCGTAGTTGTTCAATTAGAACAACTACTAATCAATTCAAATCAAAATCTAGAAACATACCTAAAATGTCAAATAATTTCTGGCTTCAAATTGGGATTATTGAAAATTGATAATGGAGGTTCTTGACTAAATGGAGGCTGCCAATGATAAAAGGAAGACCGGTGACGTCGCTTGGATACAAGTTTGTTTGGGAAAATTTTTGCCTCCATATAAAAAAGTGACGTCATTGCATATTTTGTCACTAAATATAAAGATTTATGACGAACCAATTTTGTCACTTATCCACTAATCTAATTAGAGACCCACTATTATCTCGTCATTTAAATTTGGTATTTGTGACAATAAAAATTGTCATAATTTATTAATTTTTCGTCTTTACAAAATTTGCCTCCAAAATTTCTTAAAAATTTTTGCCTCCAAATAAAATCATGACGATATTACGTACTTTGTCACTAAATATAAGAATTTATGACGAACCATTTTTGTCACTTATCCACGCATCTAATTAGTGACGCACTATTATCTCGTCATATAAAATTGGTATTTATGACAATACAAATTGTCATAATTTTTTTTTTGTCTTTAAAAAATTTCCCTCTAAAAGATTTTAGAAAAATTTTGCCCCCAAATAAAATTGTGACGATATTACGTACTTTGTCACTAAATATAAGAATTTATGACGACCCATTTTCATCACTTATCCACTCATCTAATTAGTGACAAACTATTATCTCGTCATATAAAATTGGTATTTATGACAATACAAATTATCATAAATTATTATTTTTTCGTCTTTAAAAAATTTTCCTCCAAATAAAATTGTGACGAATTTGTATTTGGCGTCACTAAATGTGAACATTAGTGACGAAAGCACATTGTCACTAAATTTTACAAATAATTAATGACAAATTATTATGTTGTCATCGAAAGAAATATTTTATGACATTAAATATTGTCATCAATTATTACAAAATGTCATTAAAAGGTTTTCCTCCAAAATTTTGGTAGGAAAATCTACCTCCAAAATAACTTGCAACGAAATTTTGTTAATCGTCATCAAATGTGTAAATTAGTGACGATATAAATGATTAATAGTAACAAAAGTAAAAGTCGTCACAAAAGCTAAAGTTTTAGTGACGATTATGAATTTCGTAATTATTAATTAACAAATTGTGACAAAATTTTGTGCGTGATAAAAATTTCGTCATAAAATGTGTGATTTCTTGTAGTGTTTGTTATTGTTGATCAGTTACTATTCACAATAATTACTTCGTTTACATTTGATATTATGAGATAAAACAAGTTTTTATAGTTATGTTAGATGTGAAATACATTACTATATGTGTTGTTGAGATAAAGAATGTTACAGGTACAAAAATGAGGTTTAAAAACTTAAAAAATGCAATTTTTAAAAATTTAGTTAAAAAAAATCCCAGTTAAATTCGACGGAATAAGGTATTGTCGACGAAAATTTCGTCGAGATTATAGTTTATCAATTTAAAAAAAAATTCCTATTACCGACGAAAAAATGAATATTTCTGAGGCAATATTCCGTCGGAAGTAACTTGCCTTAACATCGACGCAATAATGACGACAAAAATATTGGTCAAAAATAGACTATTTCCGGCAGAAAATTAGTCAGAATTATTGTTTCGATTTAAGTTATTTTCGACGAAATTAATCCCGACGCCTGTATATCGGACGAAATGATCGACAAAATATTCTGTCGAAAATATACTAATTTCGACGGAATAGTCATTCACGAAAGAATATATATTATGTCGGAATTAATCCTTTTTCTTGTAGTGATTTTATACTGATAAAATTAAGAAAAACACAATTATGTATTTATATACACATAACTTTGAAGTTGACATAGCGGAAGTAAACATAAACTATTATCAATTGTTGAACCGCGCACGATTGCCAAACGATAACCTTTTACAACATGTTGATTCTACGAATTCTAGGAAATAGGCAACAAAATTCTAATTCAGAGAATTTTGAAAAATAAGAAAAGTTTATTATTCATCAAAACTACTACTTTTCATCATAAAAAACGTTTAAATAACAAAACCCTAAAGTCAAAATCCAAAACGGAAAAGAAAAACTAATAAGAAAAATTACAAAAGTAACCCCAAAACAGTAAAATGTATTTTTGAAGGCCTAAACGATGGAATTTGACCAAAAAATCCTGCAGTTCACCAGTATAACTGTTGACTTTTGATCGTTAACCCGTTTTCAATGAAATTAGGCTCCGAAAACGTCAAAATCCAACACTCCAAACTTGATAGAAATTATCAAATTGCCACTTAATCAAATATTCTTTTCAAATCTTTCTATAAATTGACATGATTACTCTTCAACCGCATTAGAAGTTAGTTTGCTTTTACTATTAATTATGACAGCTGATATTATCCGAGCGAGATCAAATGTGATAAGGTAGTGGTAAAGATTTTTCTATATTTAGTTATTTACTATGCAAGATCACATGTAGACTCCAGTCACTCTACCCCTCTTCTCATAAGATTAAAGTCTAGAGCAAAAAAGTATATACCTTAGCAAAAAAATGAGAATTTAGCGAGCGCTGCAGAGGATTATCGTACATTTTATGATATTTTAGTAATTATTTTAGCAATATTTATGACTTTAAACGATACTTTTTGTCCTTTAATATAAGTCGTTTTAGAGTTGTGCACAAGTATTAAAGAAATGATAATATAGCATTAAATATAATATCAATTGTCTATATTTTCTTTTTATTGAAAAAAGAGTGTGTTATTTATTGGGCAGAAAATAGTGATAGAATCAAAATTATATTTAATACTTAGAGTAATATTGAAAACTAAGCAATTAATACTTACTTGAAACTCTCAAACGATTTATATTAAGGAACAAAAACACTTCTAGACTTGTATTAAGATATAAGAGAGGGAGGGGTTACTTGTTACTATGACATTTGTTTGCTCCAATATCATATCAGTTGCATTAATTACTCGCTATATCTTTTCAATCACTATCTTTTAAACTTGCTTTTTGTTATCTTGGTCTTCGGCCTAATGGGCTGCTATATGTGATCACTGATCAGAACGAGTCCTTGAAAATACTTGTGCAAACTTCCATGTCGTAGTCATCCGAACAAGTCAAGTGTATGGTTAATGTAAAGTTTTCAATAAAGTTATGGCATTAGTGATCTTTAACTGAATTCTGTAAACAAAGAAGAAGAAATGAAGGTGTTATGGCCCATTCAAGTAAGTCAAGTACATGCATCATGTTTGAAATTGTAATTCATATCCTTAAAATGAATTTCTGATATCAAGTGTATGATTAAGAATGTGATAATTTCGATAGTTATATATATATATATATATATATATATATATATATATATATATATATATATATATATATGATCTGAAGTTTTCATAGAATATAAAAATAAATCTGTATATATTCATATATTGTTTCGGTGGTTGTGTTATTATTTTTCTCAATTCAGTTGGAGTGTTGAGTAGACAGTGAGATTTATAAAACACAGGTATTTATATATCGATGGCACAAAAGTGTGTATATACATAAACGAAAACTATTTTTGTTGCTAAAGATGTAGATTGTTGTTATGAGTAGACAAATTGATTAATTACCCATGTATTGTATTAATTTACATATTATGTTATTGTGTTTACTCACAATATAAAAATCGACATATTTTTGTCACAATATATAGGAGAATGACTCATGAAATCTTTTTTCTCAGAGGTCATTAGTCATAGAATGGGATATGTTTAAAGTATATCATATCTTTATTACAATTGTGTTCTGATTCATGTTCAAAAGCAAAAGAGTGTATGTATATTTCTGATAATGGCTTAATTAATTTACAAACTTCGTATTGGGCCGGACCGGTTGGCTCCTCCCTTGGATTATATTTATTGTGTTTTAAATGTGTTGGGCCTGTGATTTGGGCTGAGTCATTAAGCAAATAATATCTAAATTCCAACTTTGACCGGTAATGATCAAAAAGATAACATTTGACTGTTATCTTTGTCACCGTCTGCATGGCATTAATGAGGATGTGATTGTAATAGCCGGCGGTGGACAAAGGTGATGGGATAGCAGGTGAATCACCGGACGTGAGGGACTGTGTCAGTGAGTAGTGGTACTACAAAAAAAAGAGTCATTGACGACGGGCTCAATACCGACGGCACAATCCCTGTCGACAATAAAGTCATTATCGACGACCTAGCCGTCGCCAATGCTAGCCGTCGCTAATGACACCTTTTTTGGCGCCAGATATTCCCGGTGGAGGGAAAACCTCATTGGCGACGGTGTTTATTTTGTGGTCGATGGTGGTGTCGTCGGTATTGAGATAATAGCGACGGGGTCATTATCGATGAGGGATGCCGTTGAGAATGACAATTAAAACCTCTTCGATAGCAACGACTCCTTTTATGAAATTTTCTTCTCTATTTTTCTTTCCCTCTCAATATCAGCCATTTTCGCTCCTTAATTTCCCCACGAATCTCAAATTGCGTTTATTGATTCTCTAAAGTTGACCCATTTCACCCATTTCGGTTTATTCATTCTTCTCTTTTGTTTTCTACTTCTCTTTCCCTCTCGCGATTCTGACTTCTCCTCTTGCCGTCGCCGTCTTCCTTCTTGTCGTCGCCCTCCGGCTGGTTCTTGCCGTCGCCACCATCCTCTCTTCGCGCCATTGCAGTCCCTCTGTGTCTCTCTCGAGTCCAAGGCATGTTCCTAAATCCAATTTTCCCCCAAATATAACCTAATAATCTATGTTTCTACAATTTCACTCTATTTTCCCCCAAATATCAGTTGTTGTGTATTACAAATTTATAGTTTGCAAGTTTTTATGAAAATTTTAATGTGACATGAGATACCCAATTGCAGTGTATTACTTCATTCTTTCCGTTTGGTGCTGAACTGGGATTTTCATGGCTTAGTGACATATATCCAACTTGTGTTGATAAATTATTATGTTGAAGAATTTAGTTATTTCTTGAATCGAAGTTCAGGTATGCTCTGATTTTACATTAATTTAGAAATTTTCAGAGGGTATATGCGCTGACTTGCTTGGTATAATGGGTGTAATTAATTTGTTTTTAGGTATGTTCAATCTCTGTCCTATGAATATTTTAGTTATATGGCCATATCTATCTTTGTGAAGAGTTAGAGAGAGAAAAAAAAATATTTAATTTGGCTGTGGTGTTTATTGAAAAATAGAGTTAGCTATATATTTGGTGGACAGTCAATTGTAAAAGATATATATTTTTTGAATGAAAAATTTATATTGTATTGGGTTACTTGGGTAATCTAATATGTTTTCATAACTGAAGGAATATCTCGTTTTGTGTATTATTTTCTGGCGTGTTCTTGGATTGTGATTCCTGTGTTAAAAGTAGTCTTATGTGTTAGTTAGCACTTAGCTAAAATTTGATACTAGTAGTTTGTGAATATATAGGCATAAAATTTCCCAGTTAATTTATACAAATGAGATTCCCCTGAAGGACAAATGGTTATGTGAAAGGAAACACTTGATTAAGTGGCATTCTCTCCGTACTAGTTTAGAAAAATGTATAACACTTTATAATTATTAATTTTACATGTATAAAGAGCATTTGAACATCAATCAAAGTTTGATACTAGCATTTGAAGATTGCTCATGTAATGGTTGTATGTAAATGTTGTGTAATGTTCGTTTGTTGGGTTATTGAAGATTGCTCAACTTGGTAAATATAGTGATTATAATATCATTTGGGAGTCTAAGAAAGTGATCTTCTTTGTGTTTCTTTGATTTCTTATTCATCCTTGAAGAACTGTCTTTTTTTCTTCAGTGATCACTATGATCAATTAAATGTGTGTGTATATATGGGAGAGATTTAGGGGAAATTAACTGTCTTTGTTTATGGTTGTCAAGTGTTTGTGAGTATGTTGTTAAAAAAATATGAGTAAGGGTAAAAATAATAGTTATTCCACGTGACATGACATGTGTATATTTTCATATAGTTTAGGAAGCTTAGAAACCCGTTTGAGATTCACTTAGTAGGAGTGAATCTCAAATAGTCCCTGCTTTGGGATCTGTTTTGTATGTTTTGATCTCACTTAGGTTTGTTAACGACTTGAGCACGTCTTTATATTTTTGAATTTTTGGTCAAGATATATCTCTCTTGGCGTTCTTGGGTGCATATTTAGACTACGATGTGTTAGTCTATTTCGTGTACTTGAAGACCATGGGGAGGTGCTGCCGAAATTTCTGAAAAATTTAAACATGTGTTCAAGTTGTTGGCATCAGTGAGGCGACACATCCGGGAATGGGATAGAAGCCTAACCCGTTAGAGTGGGAAATGAAGTTAGAAAACTCATAAGCTTGCATATACATTAACTTTGAGACTTGATTGTGTTTGTCTAACTTTCCATATATATATCAGACAGTTGTCCAAGATGTCTGTTAATCGAAGTTGGATGGAACGTAGGGTAGCCACTGATAAGAGTGGGCTTAACTCGAAAGTCGTAGTGGGGTTGAGCAGGTTTCTCAATTTCGCGTTTGAGCAAGTCACCGGCGATGAGGTTAGATGTCCTTGTAAGAGGTGTGTGAATGAAGTGTGGAAGGAAAGGAGTGATGTCATGTGCGACTTATTTGCGTATGGGTTCAAGTAGGGTTATACTGAAAGTAGTATGCACACAAGCCAATCATGTTTGATGATAAAGTATATACTTTGTAACAATCTTATTCATTTATTAATAAAAAGTATTTATTTATTAAAGGCTTTTAATTATCTACATGATGTTGTTTTATAATATGTGATAAACCCATAGTTTTAAGCAATGCTTTTAGAATAATGATGATGATCATTCTAATGAGATCTAAATTCTTAGAAAGCTTAAAACTAAAATAGTTCCCAATCGTTGGATTACTAAATTGGGGATTAGTGAATCCGGATAGATTGGTACATACGTTGCTTGCTCATTTGATGAGGATGATTGATCTCATGATCATTTGTGTGGAGACACTAAAGAAAATATGTAGGTGCTTATTAGAGAATAAGTTCACTGAACGTGGCTCGCTAAGGAATACCTAATGGAGTTTTACTTGCCTGTCAATAGGAATTCCTGTAGTGATAGTAGTACAAGTGATCATTGGACTTGAGATCATCATAGTATCTTGTGTATGATGAGTTATACTTTGACTTATTCCTTACGACCCTTAGGGTATATCAAAGGTATGCTTGGGTATAATAAGTTGTACATGGAGATAATGTATGATCAATAAAGAATCTACCACTTCTAGTAAAAAGAGAAATGTCCTATGTGATTCGATAAATGACAACTCGAGTCCTCCTTGGCGCGTAATGAAATTAGTAAGGAGTTTCTAATTTGCATTATTAGGAGTTGTGCATTTAAGAGTCGAAATACATATAATTAAATAAAATAAGACTTGACAGTTTCCATGTCTTATATTTAATTGGGACATTGTATGGTAGAAGGATTGATTTGCACGGTAACTATTTACTCAAATGTTCTTTTATGATTAATGTTGAAATCTATATTATCCGAAAAGTCGTTGATCGTTAGGGAGGCTTATCCCTATTGTAGAATAAATATTATTTATTTAAATAAATTATTAGTTTAATTTATTTATTTAAATAAGATTAGAATTGTTCTAATTGATTTATTCTAATCGGGTTTAATATGGAGAACCTAAAGGGTCACACCATAAAAGGAAGAATAATTATTTAAGAAGTTCATGGCATAATCGTAATAATAAGTTAAGTATATTTAATTTAATCTATGGTGATAGAATAAATTAAATAGCTTAATATATATTATTTAATATTTTGGAAATATTAAATATAAATTAATAAGAGGAGTCTTATTATTATTATTATTATTATTATTATTATTATTATTATTATTATTATTATTATTATTATTATTATTATTTAATTCCTAAAGGAGTTTGAGAATTAATTAATAAAAGTACTCTCAAATATCCTAATAGGATTAGGAGGCAAATTAATTAAAAGAGTTTAATTAATTATTCCTAATAAGATTGGGAACCTAATTAATTAAAGGAAATTAATTAATTAAATAAAACTCAATTTTTTTATTGTTAAGGAGGGGTTGCCCACATCTATAAATAAGAGGAGTCTTATTATGGGTGAGGGGTTGACACTTTCACAACACGTAAATAGTTGAAAAAGTACGCCTTTTCTATAGAGATAAAAAACTAGGGTTTTGACAAATACCCATCTTCTTGAATTCTTCTTCTTCCTTGGTGGATCACCTCTAGAGGCCAAACATTTGGGTGACTAACGTTGATCAAAGGAAGGAACCAAACCCGGTGGATTCAAGTTGAAGCGAAAAGGATGGGAGGTGAACTTGCACGCGAGGAAAGTTTCGAATCTTCAAGGGTATGATTTTTGTTTTTCTTTTTTTGTTTAATTAATAATTGAAGCATAAAGGATGATCCGGGTATATGGTTTGTAAAATTTTAAACTCTAATTTTATACGCTTCCGCTTATTTTGTGCAATTTGATTGCGCTTATGTATATTACAAATCTAACAGTGGCATCAGAGCCAAACCTTTATGTGAATTATTAATTATTTTAATTTGATATATATATTGATATGTGTTTAGAACAATTTAATTGAGCATAATTCTGTTATATAGAATTTTAAAAAAAAAAATTCGTAAAAGGCGTGATTTTGTTTCCTGAAACTTTGCGAAAAGGTGATCTTGTTTCTTTATCCACGTTTTTTAAAAAAAAAAATCAAATATGCTAATGTTTGGTTCCTGTAACTTTTATATGATTACTTATATATAATACATATATATTAGTAATCTTTTATGATTCACGCGGGCAGGAAGTTACAGGTGATTTTCATTTTACACGGTTGCTAATTCGGTAATATGAATAATATACATATATATTATTCTTAATAATTTTATAATTAAGATAAAAGTTTATTTTAATTTTAAAATAAAAGGTTTATTTTAATTTTAAAATTAAATTTCATGCTAACTAATTAGAGTTGGAATTGGATTCCATGATAACTAATTAGAGTTGAAATTGGATTCTATGTTTCCTTAAATAAAGGAGTTTATTTAGATATGAAATAAGATTTCATATTATTCAAAATAAAAGAGTTTATTTGTGAATTGGAAAGAGAATTTGTATTTCCTTAAATAAAGGAGTTTATTTAGATATGAAATAAGATTTCATATTATTCAAAATAAAGGAGTTTATTTGTGAATGGGAAAAAGAATCAGTGTTTCCTTTAATAAAGGAGTTTTATGTTTTTTTTTATATGGAATTGGATTCCATAATTAATTAAAATAAAGGAGTTTATTTTGATTAAAAATTTTGATTAAAATAAAATAGTTTATTTTATTCAAAATTGGATAAATTAAAATAACAGAGTTTTATTTTGATTTAAATTTGGATTATAATAAAGGAGTTTATTTTGATTCAAAATTAGATTTTATGCTAGCTAAATTTGCCCATTAAATGATATCAATATATATATATATTAAATGTTTATTATTCATGAGATGAATGTTATTTATTGATACATATGGTGATGTGTATGATAATAAATAGGATTGATTATGGACTATTGACCAATGTGATTGGACTTTATTTTAGTTGGATGCATGAATGTATGAGTTTTATTAAATGGGGTTCACAGATTCTCGCCTTCTCTAATTTTTCTTAATGTAAATTCTATCTCCTCCTATGTACTCCCCTCGATCACGATCAAGGTTTCTATTTATTTTAAATAATTTTGTTATAGGAATAGTTAGAATTAATTTTAAAAAATTAGAGATCAAGGAGCAAGGAGCGCTTGAAGACCCGTTTGTAATGGATCCCGGGTTTAAATGTAATAGTTATATTTAAATATTAATTCTTGCACCCCTAAGGTTTGACCTTTTGGTTCACTTGGTGGCTCTAGTGAACCAAACTAGAATAAAAGTCCATAATCAATCCGGGTAGAATATAGTATTCTATATCTGCATGCTTATATTATATATTATGCAAACATGCTTCGCATGTTTATTAATATGATGCGTATTTTATATATATATATATATATGCATGCGCGCTAAACAGGATGAGAAAATTAATAACAAACCCCTCAAATATTTTATATTAAGTTGTAACGTTCAAAGATATTTGGAATATCGAACGTCGCCTTCTAGCATGATAAAAATAATAGAGTATTAAATATTTAATATGAGTTTGTTGTGCACACACAAGGCGAGTATTAAATATTTAACATGTTATTTTTATTACATATGATGTTTATAAGGAATTGAACATTACTGCTTTGTTGTGCACACACAAGGGCGGTAGTTTTCTCTTCACTTATATGGAAATGCTGGGTCTGACTTAACTTAAATCGTTTTAGTTCGGATGTGCACACACTTGACTATTATGATTTAAGAGGCAAAATACAATGAGTTACATAGTTGATGTAATTGACAAGAGTTGTCTACCTATTTATTTATATATAGTTTGTTGTGCACACACAAGGCTATATACATTTGAAATGAGATCCTTATTCTCACTAGCATATCTTTAATTAGATATTGTCGAACTATATATATTGAGGGTAATATAGTTTGATGAAAATAGTGGGAGATACCAATTTAAAACAAGACCTAATTTATTTTGGTAATTAATAAAAGAATGTATGTTAAAATGTTGTTAATTACAAATTCATTTACAGAATTTTACAATGTCTAAATTACTATCACTGTGAAGCATATTAGATGCTATTTAACCGGACCGTATTAAACGGATTGGTTAAGGAATTTTGAAATAGTTCTCATGGCTGAAAAGCTATCTTATGTCCTTAATACGCCTATCCTTGCAATGGTTGCAGACAATGCCTCTGAGGAAGATATTGCTACTTTTAGAAAGTGGCAAGATGATGCACAGTTGGCTCAATGCATCATGCATGCATCCATGAGTAACGAGCTTCAGCGTCAGCATGAAACTATGGATGTTTTTACTATATTCCTTCACATCAAGTAGTTGATGGTAAGGAAAGTAGGACTGATAGATATCAGATATCTAAGGAGCTCTTCTGATCTAGAATGACCGATGACACTACAGTACAGATAAAAGTACTTAACATAATCAATTTGATTGATCAATTAGGACAACGGATTTTTATCATGGATGGAGAGTTGAGCCGAGATTTGATCTTGCACTCACTCCCGGACTCCTTTCACAATTGTTGTGAATTTTCATATGAACAAGCTAGAAATCAGCTTCGCTGATTTGTTTAACATGTTGAAAAATGTTGAGAGTCACTTTCCAACTAAGAAAGACCATGTCTTACTGGTAGGGGCCAAAGGATCTTCTGAAAAGAAGAACGATTCTAAGAAGGTAAATAGAATAGGCAAAAACAAAGGATAATAAGAACAAAATTGATACGGACAGCAAAGGAGTTTGCTTCCACTGCAATAAGTCAGAACACTGGAAAAGAAATTGCGAGAAGCATTTTGCAGAGCTAACCAGAAGAAGCTTAGTGAAGTTTCGGTTACAAATACAATTTTGTTCATGATTTAAAATAAATTTTTCTTTAAGTCAAGGTTCTACTTGGGTATTGGATACCGACTTTGGTTATCATAAATATAGATTTATGAAGGGACCAAATAGAAGTAGAAAGCTAAACAAATATAAGTAAACCTATGTGTGGGAAATGAAGCAAAGGTTGCCACATTAGCCATAGAAACTTATAGTTTAGACAGATGTACTTACCGGCAAGTCTATTAAGTCAATAAGTTGTTATCAGTATTCCACTTCTCGTTGGAAACATTATTTCATTTTATTGTTGGACAATGAAATCTTTGGTATTATATTTAAGAACAATTGTTGTTCTATTTATAATAATAATAATGTTTTGTATAGAACTGGAATATTACTTAATGGATTTTATATACTTGACTTACGTGAAAATATTTTTGCAAATTGAACAAACTAGTATAAGAAAAAGAGATGATCATTCAAAGAGTTGACTGTATGTATTTGTTGAAATACAAGTGTGAATTATTTGAAAGGTTCAAAGAATTCAGAAGTGAAACAAATTGACAAAGTATTAAAATTCTTTGATTAGATCAAGGAATAAATACTTGTGCAATAAGTTTCTAGATCATCTCAAATGGTTTTCTCATAATGGACACATCCTGATACGCAATAATTGATTGATGTATCTGAATGGAAAAATCGTACCTTGTTCGACATGGTGCGGTCCGTAATAATTTTACCGACATTCCAGTATCCTTCTAGGATTATGTTCTAGAAATGGCTGCATATCTACGAAAAGGTAACCTCAAAATCCGGCCCCAAGACTCCATAAAAGTTATGGACAGGGAGGATTCCTAATCTTAAGTATGTTAAGACAAAGGGTTGTCCAACTTATGTGAAACGGTTTCAAAGGATAAGTTGGGAACAAAATTTGACAAGTATAGATTTGTGGGACATCCAAAAAGTAAGTTTAGGGCATATGTTCTATAATCCTACTTAGCAAAAGGTGTTTGTTCATGAAACACGCTTCCTTCTAAGATAAAGGTGTTTATCATCAAGGCTAGTGGGAGGATAATAAATCTTGAAAAGTTCAAGAACCACAAAACACTATAAGTCAAATAAGAGGAACTTGTAGATAGATTCCATTGTACCACAAACCTAATCGTAAATCTAGAATAAGATCAAGATACAGGAGGTATGGATTCATCATGGATGATGATGATGAGGTACTTATCATAGAAGATGATGATCCAGCTTATATATGATGAGGTATGATGAGGTAAGAGTCAAGTAGATCTTTCTCAGAGAAATGGATTTTTGATATGATAATCAAAAGAGTTTGATTTTATCAAAAATAAGAATGAACCTAGTGTGTACAAAAGGGTCAGTGGGAGTGTCGTGACTTTCCTAATATTATATGTTGATATATTATGGATAAGGAATGACATACTAATGCTACAATCAGTAAAGATAAAGTTGTCTAAACATTCCTCCATGAATGATTTGGGAAGAGTATCTTAATTGGGGATGCAAATCTATATAGATAGATTTAAAAGGATGCTCGCTTAACCCAAGGAACGATATTCATTTGATGCTAAAGTCGTTTAGCATGGCAAACTCCAAGAGATGTCTCATGTTGATGATCTATGGAGTGTATCTCTCTTAATAGACCCCATAGACTCCAAAAAGAGAGAGAGATCACGTGAGTTACTTATCATGTATGCAATGAAATGTACGAGACCGATGTTGATCGATCATATTCGGAGAAGTTCATGTGAGACAAAGTGAAAAACATCTTAAAGTACTTAACCCAAGACTAAGGATGTGATCATATTTATAGTGGGTCTAAATTAAAACTAGAGGGCTTAATAGACTCAAGTTTTTTCGCATGCATCAAGACATTTACGGAAAATCCACTTTAAGGTAAAAGCGTTACCTTGAATCTGGTGTAGTGAAATTGGAAAGGTTCCAAACAAAGAAAGAGTTGTTGGTTTAGTGATAAAGACAAAGTATATAGCTATAAATAAAGTCGCAAGTTGATTGTTTGGATTAAAAGTTCATTACAGAACTAGGAATAGTTCCTAAGTCTCATCTTGGATCTAAACATGTGTTGTGTCACTTTCATTTGATTATAGGAATCATTGAAAGACGGGAAATCACTATATAGATAGACTCTCAAGAACAACATTACATATCCATTTACTGAAGCTTATCCAACAGCAGGAAAATCGTCACTTAGAGAAGAAGAGTATGAGATACCATGACGATTGGCTTTAGTGCAAGTGGGAGATTGAAAGTAGTATGCACACAAGCCAATCATGTTTGATAATAAAGCATATACTTTGTAACAATCTTATTCATTTATTAATAAAAAGTATTTATTTATTAAAGGCTTTTAATTATCTACATGATGTTGTTTTATAATATGTGATAAACCCATAGTTTTAAGCAATGCTTTTAGAATAATGATGATGATCATTCTAATGAGATCTAAATTCTTAGAAAGCTTAAAACTAAAATAGTTCCCAATCGTTGGATTACTAAATTGGGGATTAGTGAATCCGGATAGATTGGTACATACGTTGCTTGCTCATTTGATGAGGATGATTGATCTCATGATCATTTGTGTGGAGACACTAAAGCAAGTATGTAAGTGCTTATTAGAGAATAAGTTCACTGAACGTGGCTCGCTAAGGAATACCTAATGGAGTTTTACTTGCTGTCAATAGAATTCTGTAGTGATAGTAGTACAAGTGATCCTTGGACTTGAGATCATCATAAGATATCGTGTATGATGAGTTATACTTTGACTTATTCCTTACGACTCTTAGGGTATATCAAAGGGTATGCTTGGGTATAATAAGTTGTACATGGAGATAATGTATGATCAATAAAGAATCTACCACTTCTAGTAAAAAAGAGAAATGTCCTATGTGATTCGATAAATGACAACTCAAGAGTCCTTGGTTAAGGCGTAATGAAATTAGAAAGGAGTTTCTAATTTGCATTATTTGAGTTGTGCATTTAAGAGTTTTAAATACATATAATTAAATAAAATAAGACTCGACAAAGAATTCCATGTCTTATATTTAATTGGGACATCAGATGGTAGAAGGATTGAATTGCACACGGTAACTATTTACTCAAATGTTCTTTTATGATTAATGTTGAAATCTATATTATCCGGAAAGTCGTTGATCGCTAGGAGGCTTATCTCTATTGTAGAATAAATATTTTTATTTAAATAAATTATTAGTTTAATTTATTTATTTAAATAAGATTAGAATTGTTCTAATTGATTTATTCACAACCTGGTTTAATATGGAGAACCTAAAGGGTCACACCATAAAAGGAAGAATAATTATTTAAGAAGTTAATGGCATAATCGTAATAATAAGTTAAGTATATTTAATTTAATCTATGGTGATAGAATAAATTAAATAGCTTAATATTTATTATTTAATATTTTGGAAATATTAAATATAAATTAATAAGAGGAGTCTTATTATTATTATTATTATTATTACTATTATTATTATTTAATTCCTAAAGGAGTTTGGGAATTAATTAATAAAAGTACTCTCAAATATCCTAATAGGATTAGGAGGCAAATTAATTAAAAGACTTTAATTAATTATTCCTAATAAGATTGGGAACCTAATTAATTAAAGGAATTTAATTAATTAAATAAAACCCAATTTCTTTATTGTTAAGGAGGGGTTACCCACATCTATAAATAAGAGGAGTCTTATTATGGGTGAGGGGTTGACACTTTCACAACACGTAAATACGTAATTTCAATAGTTGGGAGAGTACGCCTTTTCTATAGAGATAGAAAACTAGGGTTTTGCCAAATACCCATCTTCTTGAATTCTTCTTCTTCCTTGGTGGATCACCTCTAGAGGCTAAACACTTGGGTGGCTAACGTTGATCAAAGGAAGGAACCAAACCCGGTGGATTCAAGTTGAACGCGAAAAGGATGGGAGGTGAACTTGTACCTGAGGAAGCTCGAATCTTCAAGGGTATGATTTTTGTTCTTTCTTTTTCGTTTAATTAATAATTGAGCATAAAGGATGATCCGGGTATATGGTTTGTAAAATTTTAAACTCTAATTTTATACGCTTTCGCTTATTTTGTGCAATTTGATTGTGCTTATGTATATTACAAACCTAACATATACGACATGGATCTATCATGGAGAAACCTGGTTGGATGAACATGAACGTAACCGTAATCTAGAGGTGACGTAAACCTTCGATCGCATACTAACATGATAGTCGAAGTCATTTGGTTCATACTTCCAATTGGAATACGAGCGTGGATGGCAAAGAAGACACAAAAAGAGCCGAATGACGGGGCTAAGGGTTTTTATGAGTTATTGTATGAAGCAAATGACGCACTGTGTGTATTATCGCACTTAAAAGCACACCGCCTTATCCGCCGTGACTAAGTTTTTACACTTCAAGAACAGCACGCATCAGAAGCGAGAGAGGTTTTAATGAACTATTAAGTATTGTGAAGGAGTGCTTACCTGCAGATAATAAGTTACCGGAGTCGTACTATGATGTGAAGAAAATGGTCAAAAGGCTCAATCAAGGGTATGAGAAAATCGATGCTTGTGAGAAGGACTGTATGTTGTATTACGGTGATGTCAATAAAGATAAGAGGTCATGTGATATTTGTGGTACAAGTAGATACCGTGAATAGCAGTAAAGAAAAAGGGAAAAGACGCGTCTGCGAGAAAGATCTTTCGTTACTTTCCCATTGCCTCGAGGCTTCAGCGGTTGTTCATGTCAACACATACCGCTGAGGATATGAGGTGGCACTCTACACGGAACATAGTCAAAGGTCAACTGACGCACCCGACAGATGGGATTGAGTGGAAAAATTTTGATAACAAGCACCCCTCGCTTGCTGAAGAGGTTCGGAATGTTAGGCTTGGACTTGCTACGGATGGGTTTAATCCGCTTAAGCAGCCTTACACAAAGCCCTACTCAACTTGGGGCTTGATTATTGTGGTGTATAATCCGTTTAGACGCCAGATTAGAACTTACTTTTAACTCAATTCGACATACGGAGACCGAAAGTTATCGCATAGTTTGCAAAACTCAACAACACTTAGGTAAAAGCCAAAAGAGCCCAAAACCAAGACGGTCAGTCCAACGCCATAAACACACATATAGCATCGCGTGAGGTAATGAACAGCGTTACAACTTACGGACTCGATTCGACATACGGAGACCGAAAGTTATCGACAGCTTTACAAAACTCAACAACACTTGAAGAACACAAACAAAACTAATTTAAATATGCTCTATTTTTGAATTCGTTATTAATATTTTAATTTTGTAGGTCTTGTTGATGAGACTTCTTGGTGGAGGTCGCTGACCTGGCGATGCCCATGGTGGAGATGGTGATGACCACGGGCCGATGATCTTGATGAGAGACTATTGAGGTGAGATCGGCATCATCTGGGAGGTGGGACCCATGCATGGGACCCAGAAGTGGGACCAAGGCATGATGATGATATGATCTGACAGCATTCTGATCTTGGGTTGTAGTACCCATTATGTTTATATTTTGACCTTCATATATGTATATTGTTGGTCCAAATGTAAAATTAGGGTTCGCATGACCTAATTGATTTAAATGCGCAATTAGGGTTCCACGACCTCATTAAATGTGCAAATTAGGGTTTGCATAACCTAATAAAATAAAGACGGAAAAGTCAGGAATAAATGGGCTAGACCTGGGAAAAGTCTCCACGTGTCCCGAGGCAGAAGACTCGTGGAGGCGGCTCGTTTTGGGAATTGATTGAGGGATTGAACTGGTGGCTAGAAGGACAGGGCAATATGGGCATTACTCTAATGACTAAAGGGTATTTCTGAAATTTACCTGAAGGCATGTGCTCTGCACATGACTACTTTCCAGAAAACCCTATAAATACCCCTTCCATTTCATTTGGAAGGGGACTTTCTCTTCAGAATCAAGACTCAGACTCTCAGAAGATAAAAGAGACCCTTTTTGGTGACTTAAAGGCTTGGAGATTCCACCTAAAAGCACCAAAGGGGTTTGGACATTTCTCTAAATTCGAAGGACACTCAAGAAGGCTCTTGGAATCCCAATAACCCTAACACGGTTCCCGGATTCTAGGGGTTCGCCACGTCATTGAAGTAATAGCCCAGCCCACTGTCGCTCTCCCTCTTCAATCAACCAATCAATTCCGTGCTTTTTTTGTGGATTTTCTCTTCCTCACCAACACGAAACTCTACTAACCCTAGCAAGGTACGATTTCCTTGCCCACATTTATTTGGCGACTCTGCTGGGGAGGTGTAGAATTCGTGAAGGGTATGCCCACAACTCGAAGTGGGAGAACTACAGGAAGAGCTACTTCACCAACAAACAGCATTACCTCACCGGATCCAGTTCCAAGGCAAGCCACTCAAGCTTTCCAAGGTGCAAACCTGGATTTTGACCAACCACTTATTGAAGACGCTTCAGAAGGAAGTTCAACATAACCACATATGGCCAATCAACAACACACAAGCGCAGGAACCATAACCTACTATTCCATCATTTTCACAGGTGCAAATGCCAATCATTCCAAGCAATGTCCAAATGAATGAGCCAAAGAACTTCCACCAATTGCCATTGCTCATGATACAAGTGTTCATCAACCAATTTCTCTACCATACACACCGCCGATGCAGCAATATATCACAACACCCCAGAGAGTTCATGCTATAAGCCCGTATGTGACGAAGGATGATATGATTGACGTGATCAATCAACTTCGCAGATGTACATCTCGACCCTCGAGTTGGACTTACTCCTCCTTACCCCGCACACATTCGGAGGCAACCTTACCCAACAGTAGTATATTGAGCATCCCCCGTAATTTCCAAAATACAACGGGGAGAAAGGAAATGCTAGGGAACATATTGCCAAGTTTGTAGAGTCAATGTCTCCGTGGCTTGGATATGATGAAGTGAACAACCACAACTTGTTGATGCGGGAATTCAACAAGACTTTGTGGATAAGGCCTTTAGTTGGTACTACAATTTGGAGAAGGGTCACCCATGATTGGGATGACTTAAAATTACAATTTTCAAGAAATTTTTCTATGTGCGTAAACAGGTAACCATTGTGGAGCTCATGCAGTTCAAGCAGAAACCGAATGAGGAGTTGTCAGATTATGTTGACAGGTTCAGGCCCAGCACAGAAGTGTGCAGAACCGATTGAAGAAAAGAACCTAGTCAGCATTTGCAACAATGGTGCATTGGATTCTTTCAAACCCCACCTCATCACCAAGGCTTTGTGATTCCTTCCGACCCTCTCATCTTTTGCACAGGACTTGGGAGGAATCGTGACATTGCCCACTAACCATGCGATTTGCTATACATGGAAGGAAAGAGGATGAAAGAATCGTGGCTTCAATGACTCTCAGTCAAAACCACAAGGGGGCAAGAGGGAGAAACACGAGAAAAATTTTGACCGAAGTAGAGGAAAGCCTGGAGACAAATATGCAAGAAAACCAATCCCGGAAGCTATCACATGTAGTGAGAAAGCATTCTGTGGGTTTGTATGAACAATGGGTTGAATATGGAGTAGTGAAACCCCAAGGCCCTAGATTTGCAAAGTGATGTAAGAAATAAAGAGAAGACGGACTTCCATGTATTCCACCAATACACGGGACACTCAACGATGGATTGTTATAGCCTGTGGAGGATATTCCACGAGAAGCTGGCAAATGGGGAGATTGAACTTGGAAAGGAATGTAGTGTTCATGACAAGCCGCTGCCAAACCACAAAGGGAAGAAAACGTGCAACACTGTTATTCACAGCACAAGCCCAGAAGTGGAGATGATAATGGAAGAAAAGGAGGAGTGTGATCCAGGCCTGCAAGTGATGGCATTGATGAACGGAGCCAAGTTCAGAAATTTTTTCGATCGATAGATTGGCCAAGGAAGCAAGGATTGAGGCAACCAGGGCAATTATCAAAGTCTTGAGAGACGCAGGAGACTCAGTATGGCCATGAGTAAAGGATTTGTGAAGACGATGGAGGAAGAAGAAAATAAGATATCTTTTCTAAAGTCGATAAAGAGATAAGATATACCGACAACAACAAAGTCACAGATGTGACAAAGAAAGAATCAATGGCATTGAGGTGCGGAGGGCATTCATTGATAATGGAGCATCTATAAATATCATGCCCTACACCGTGTTCAAACGGTTAGCTCTTTGGAGAAGAAGATTGTGAAGGAACAAACGTAACATTACGGATTTGCCAACCAAAGCACAAGAACCCCGGGACACATTAAGGTGGACATGCAAGTTGGGAAGATTCGAGGGCCTGTAATGTTCCATGTTCACGAGGTGGATGCATCATATCATGTCTTGCTAGGAAGGGCTTGGCAAAATGACTATGGGGTAGTACCCTGGTCTTTCATCAATGGCTTTAAAGCTATTTGGAAAGGAGAGAAGTAAAGGTACCAGCAACTCGGAATCCTTTTGGACCAGAGGAGGCACACATCACCGAAGCGACTTTCTTTGATGATGTCGCTGAAGAGGGAGAGAACCAGATTGCAAGGCCTAATTCTCTAAGACTAGCAAGCTGGGAGGAAGTGCAGGAAGATAAGTTCGTGCCTGCAGAAAAAGAGAAGAAGAAGACCTCGGAACACGGAGAATGTTCCAAAAATAAGAAGCCCATGGTAGTAGACTTAGAGAAAGAAGGAAGAGAAGAAAAGAAAAGGCCAGCAGACCCCGAAGATGCCAGAAATATAATAAATGCCAAGCGGATGGCACAATCTGACGAGGGCCAGAAGACAAAATGGGAGAGGGTTGTTAAACCCGATGGAAAGGTGGTGTTTCGATTGTGACGATGCAAGGGGGAAGAGCCCTTGGAAGCGTGTGAACCCAACGGCTCAGGAGGTGTCCCCCACTCCAGCAATAATGGAGAAGAAGAAGTTGTACAACAGAAGGTAGAACCAGCTCCAGAATGTTTCGAGGATAGGCCAAAACCTCAACAAAATGAATTAGAGGAAGTTAATTTGGCAACAAAGGAAGGAATGCCAAGACCGACTTATGTCAACAAGGAGCTGGATGTTAAACAGAAGGAGGAGCTTGTACAATTATTGCAAGAATATAGGGATGTATTTGCTTGGAATTACGACGAGATGCCCGGAATTGACAAGGATCTTGTGGAGCACAATCTAAACATAAGTCCGGGAATGAAGCCAGTAAAGCAAGCACCTCGCAACTATGCACCCGAAGTAGAAACTCAAATAAAGGAAGAGATCAAGAAGTTGCTGGAAGTAGGGTTCATCAAGCCAATTCAACATCCAATATGGCTATCCAAGATTGTACCAAAGAAAGAAGTCAAATGGACACCACTGAATATGTGTGGATTTTAGAGATTTGAACAAGGCATGCCCAAAGGACATGTACCCATTACCCAACATAGACACTTTGGTAGATGCAACGGCTAATCATGAGATGATGTCATTCATGGGACGGGTTTGTGGGTTACAATCGATAAAGATGTAAAGTAGAAGATGCAGAGTCGACACTTTTCGCACCCTGCTTGGAAATTTCTACTATGTAGTAATGCCATTCGGGTGAAGAATGCGGGCAACTTATCAAAGGGAAATGCACGCCATATTTCATGACATGATTCATGATATAGTGGAGGACTATGAGACGATATAGTAGTGAAATCCAAGAAGGCGATAACTCATGTGGAGGACTGAGGAAAGTGTTCGAAGCAGTGTCAAGGTATAAGTTGAGGATGAATCAAGAAGAAGTGCGCCTTTGGGATGACCTATTTGGAAAGTTCTTGGGCTTCTTGGTACACAATAGAGGCTTAGAGGTGGACCCAAACAAGGCCAAAGCAATCACAGAGATGCCCCCACCAAAAACACAGAAACAGTTAAAGAGCTTTCTAGGGAAAGTTTCATACATGAGAAGATTCATGCCAAGATTAGCCGAAGTCACAGAACCTTTTGGCAAATTGCTAAAAGGAAAGGCACAATGGGGACTGGGGCAAGACCAACAACAAAAGCGTTTGAGAAGGTGAAAAGAATTTTGGCTTCAAAGACAAACAATGGTAAGGCTACAAAGAGGAATGCCATCATAGCTTGTACATCACATCTACCAAGAAGTCCATAGGTGGATTGATCACACAGAAGTGGATGGAGAAGAGAAACCCGTATATTACATTAGTCGGATAATCCGAGGACCGGAAACCAGGTATTCACAGGTGGAGAGGCATTGCCTAGCATTGGTATTCATTTCGCAAAAAATGCGGCATTATTTTTTAGCACACGAAGTAAAGCTTGCAACAAAAACTGATCCAATCAAATACCTATTAACTAAGCCAGCATTAGTAGGAAGACCTGCCAGATGGATGATGATTCTTTCAGAGTACGACATCAAGTGTGTAACACAGAAGGCGATCCGATGTCAAGCCTTCGCGCACTGGGCCGCTCAATTTCCAAATGGAGAATATGAACCCCCTTCTGAAGATCTTCTAGGTGAAGAAGTAAAATCAATCGAGTTGATGAATGAGAACCCAGAATGGTGGAGTTTGGCTTTTGATGGATCATCTGCAGAAGGTAAAGGTGGAGCAGGAGTGGTATTGACCACTAAAGAAGGAAATGAAGTGGCCTTGTCATACAAATTGGATTTCTCTTGCACAAACAATGAAGCGTAATACTGAGGCGTTCATACTAGGGTTGTCAAGCGGCTCAAGAATTAGGAGCCAAACATCTTAAAGTAAAAGGAGATTCAAACCTCATAGTGCAACAAATAAGAGGCCAATTCGGAGTGAAGGAACCTATCTTGGCGCCTATATCGAATCAGAAAGCACAAAAAGGTGATGGAGGCTTTCAAGAAGGTGGTGATTGAATATGTGCTAAGAGGATGTAATAAACAACCCGATGCACTAGCAACAAGAAGCTGGCGTCTCGAGTCTATGTCCAAGGTGAGGATTTGGATGTAAAGGTAATGAAGAGAACCCTCCCAACCACGGTAAGCTAAATTTGTTCCCCAAAGATATGATAGATGATTGGTGATACGACATCTCCCATCAATTGCAAACAAAGGAGAGGAACAATACCTACTGTGAAGTTCTGTAATACAACATCATCAAAGGTGTCTTGTATCACAAAGAAGTTGCATTTGTGTTGACACGATGCTTAGGGAGGCAGGAAGCGAGATAGAGTATTGTAAAAAGTGCATGGCGACGAGAGCTCGCATGATTAGCGCGTATATAAGCTTGTATCGTGAGGCTGCAGCGCCAAGGGTATTATTGGCCCGAAATGAAGAAGGAAGCGGATGCCTACAACGCCAATGTGTTTCATGCCAAGAATACCACAGGGGGAGGATGAATCGCCTTCATTGAAGACATAGTGGATTGGCGAATCCCTTATGTGGAGTTCTTACAAAGCGGGACTCTTCCGACCAAAAAGAAAGGACGCAATTATAATCAAGAGGAAGTCACAACGCTTTCTTGCAGTAACGCGAAGAATTGTTTAGAAGGGATTCAATGGCAAACCTCTACGATTATGCGGAACTAGGAGAAGCCAAAGATTTGGTTTACCAAATGCACAAGGATGAACACCAAGGAGCCAAGTTGTACAAACAACTTATCGATCATGGTTACCACTGGCCAAAGATGGAGGGAGATTGTCTAGAATTTGTTAAAAAGTGCCACATTTGTCAAATACATGGAAACTTGATCCATGCTCCCACCGTGGATTTGCGAACCTTGGTAACACCATGGCCCTTTCATACATGGGGAATGGATCTTATAGGTCCTGTTTCACCCTAATTCCAAGGGTAACATATGGATTTTAATCGCCACCGAGATGTACACAAAGTGGGTGGAGGCAATACCTTTTGAAGAAAGCCACAATGGACCAAAGAAGTGGCCAATTTTATCAAGGAGCACATCATTTACCGTTTTGGGATCCCGAAGATAATTTTGTTGGATAATGGAACTCCCTTCATCAATAGGGACGTCAAAAATCTAATGGAAAGATACAGGGTGAAACATTACAAATCATCGCCCTACTACCCGAAAGGCAACGGACAAGCAGAGGCTACAAACAAAACCTTGACAAAAATTTTATCAAAAACCCTAGACAATCATCCGAAGACATGGGCAGAACAATTACCAATAGCGTTATGGGCATATCGAACTTCAAAAAGGAAGCCTACTGTGTGAGACCCATATGCTTTGGTTTATGGTGAAGAAGCTATTTTGCTCATTGAAATAGAAATACCTTCTACCGAATGAGACTTCAATCTTGGTCGAGGAAGAAAACCGACCAAGAGTTTCGAGGCCTTAGTTGAATTTCGAGATAAGGCTAAAGAAAAGCTTGAACTGCAGTACCATGAAAGATCGCGACGACAATACAATACCGCAAGTAGTACCACGATTTAATTCGGTGGGGACCGGTACTCAAAACGACAACTCAAGTCATGAGAGGACCCCAACCACTAAACTTTACCCCAAATAGGAAGGCTCAGATAGGTACGAGAGATCTCCAAAGCGGGTATTGCAAGATATCTCGTGTGGGATCGGGATCTTCGTCTCGTGCCCATTGAACTTGAAGTGGGTAAAGAAATATTACACATGAGAAGAGCATCACAAAAAGTTATACTTTCAACTTCAAAAGTAATCAAGGCACCTGACTAAGTAAAACCCTTGGAAGTTACACTTTCAAACTTCAAAAGTGATCGAGGAACCTGATTAACAGCCCTCGACAGTTACACTTTCAACTTCAAAAGTGACTGAGGCACCTGAGTATAAGCCCTCAACCCCAAAAGTTATACTTTATCTTTAAAAGTGGCAAACGTTATGCTTTATTCGACAAAAGCAAGAAAGTTACACTTTACCTCTAAAAGTGGCAATCGTTATGCTTTCTTCGACAAAAGCAAGATTTACTAATGAAACGTTATGCTTTTCGTTAAAAGCAATTTTATTATCAATAAATTTACAAACTTTCACTTATACTTGAATGTTATTTTTAAATTTCTTTTAAAAAAAAAGGAGTATAAAGTCAAGTTTTGGTTTGTGAAAACTATATATACATATTTTTGATAAAATTCATATTTACTTGTGGTTGTTCTTGTAATATTAATTTGAATAACTTGAGATTCAATGATAAATATTGAATTTTAAGGAATCATTCAAATTAAAAGCAATCAACAAGGTTGAAGAAACTACATTTTGATAAATGAAACATGTGTAAATGAGTTTCAAAACAGAAATCGAAAAGAAAAAACTACTACAACAAGTTATGATCTAAAGGCCAAGACATATCAAAATGAAGTGGAGGCACAACTAAAGCTTCTAAATCAAAGAATTACAAAGATCTCGAATCTTAAGATTTATAAACTTTTCGGTTCCCTAACTTGTTGGGTAGTTGACTCTAAGTCCCGTCATTGGCGCTTCTACCTCCCAAGTCGACCCCCTCTAAATCTTGAGACCTGAATCTTCAATTTGTTGGCGGCTTCATCAAGCTCGAAAAGTTTGATTTGAAAAGGATTCATCTTCACACTTACGCATAAAGAACCTCTCGAACGTAATGAAACAAGATCAAAATTTGACTTGAGAAGAGTCAATCTATCACTTAAACGGAGACATGTCAACACCTATGGCTGTAAGGTCGTCTACTTTACCATTAAACTTCTTCAAGTCCTCGACTCGCAAAGAATATAAAGAAAGAGTGTGCAATCTACAAATAAGGCCTACGAGCTGATCTAGGAAGAAGGTTTGGGTGGAAGTCTCCTTAATAATTAACCGGTCAAGTATCTACGGGAACCGAGCTAGGAGACGCTCCAGACTTTCCCGACTAGAAGATGATATCTGGAAACCCCTCCAAGAAATAAGATCCCCATTTGGATTGAAGGAAGCTCGGGTAGCAGCTACTTTAGAAGCCACCATTGAATTTATCAAGTCAAGGGGTGGAGGAGCAGAAAGATGCTGTATGGCTGAGGATTCTTCGAAACCTTGGTCACCTGGAGGATAACCAAGGTCACTATATGGCGAGTGGGAAACATCTGGATGGAGAGCATCAAATAAAGCGAGTGCCTCAACAGACAAAGGCAAGTCTTTCATTTTCTCGCTTTGAAAAAACAAAATGTCAAAACACAATATATTAAAAACAAAGAAAGAAAGGAAATTCAATACAAATCACATGTTGATTAAAGAAGGATACTCACAATATAGTCAATGGAAAAGGAGCCTGGAGATGCCACGTAAAGGGAATGTTATTCAACCCACCCGAATGTTATCAACACCGCCTCCCGAAAGCAATCACAAACTCGGTAGAATCCTTCCGGGAGGATGAGCATCACCAATAATTTCGTAAGGATTCCCCTGAGAAAGAAGAGCCTCATCAACATCTTCACACTCATCATGAGGAGCAATCATAGGAGAGGTGTGAAGAAATAGTCAGATCACCCAAAGCAGGACTCGAGCTCACATCGGATAAGGTATCCTTAGCATCCGTGCTAACACAATCATCACGAGGAGTAGACGACTCAATATCAACAAGTACTGAGTTGGGAAGGCTCACGACTAGTGGAAACACACCATGACCGCCTCATTGGCAAGACTACAAATAAGCCCAAGAGGAACGTCATCATCATCATCATCTTCATCCACTGTGGTAACCTTAAAAAAAAAAAAAAAACCCAATCAATTACTTAACGATGTGTGAAAGTAGTAATACAAGGGATGAAAGAAAAATGAGAATAGTACAAAAAAAAAGAAAATTAATTATTACCAAATTTCTACGGCGTTTCTTGGTTGGATCCTCACCGCGCAAGATATTAGAATCAGCACTATCAAGAGGGCGTTTTGCCAATGGCTTTATGATAAGCCTAATAGGAGGAAGACGACTGACTGGAACCACAGCAGAAGCAATAGGAGGAGCTACTTCAGAATCAGTAGTAATAGCCGCTCTCGTTTTAGAACGAGTAACTCTCATTGCCTCGGCATCAAAGGATCCCTGGGGAGGAGCTGGAGGAGACACCCGAAATGGAGCCCGTGGTGGAAGACTCGTGGAAGTAGTGGGAGCTTGTACATGAAAAGTATTCGGATCACCTCGAGGAGGAATGTCTGCTAAATGAGGAAGAGAAGACTTAGGCATCAAGACCTCGTGCTCAACCAATCGGCTACTGGCTGGCCAAAGTGTTGGACGGATATTAGTCTTAGGAGAGCATAGCAGTCGGCACCATTGGAGACGTTTTGGAATAGAAACTGGCAATGAACAAATCAAGGTATCATCCTCCCATCTTTTAAGATTGATTTGCCAGTAATTACGTTCGCCAGTAGTATATCGTCCGTTCCGGGAATTATCTGGTATTACAAAAGGAAGGGATCTATGAGGATCACTTTGTAGCCTCGGAAATGCCCATGTAAAAGAGGGGGAGGTACAGACGAAATTGAGAAGAGCAGCCTCATAACTTCCTCGGCAGGTGTGACCAAAAGGGCGTTCCTGGTCATATCCGAATTGTCTCATGACCCGGTGAGGAGAATACAGTACAGTGCCAAAACTATTATTCTCGAGGAAGTAAGGAAGCTCTGTAGACCGAAGAAAGACGAACCAAGATAGTGCAGAACCACTCAAGCTGGTTCTGTTGAGGCTTGAGTATGTATTGAAATTGGCGCTTGTAAAAAGGAGGTAGATGGGCCGTACCCTCTGAAACAATGGTATCGAGACGGGCAGTGAACAAAGTATAATCATCAAGAAAAGGCCGCAGATCCGCACTATCGAGTCTAAGTCGGTGATCAATCCAACGTGTCATGCGAGGAATTATGTTGGGTGATGAAAAAATAGGAGACTTCTTCTTCTAAGAGGAATAGCCCGAAAAGCGTTCAAAAAGAAAAATCTGAAGAAAGGAGCATGGAATGAAACAATTGACATCATACCTGAAGGAATAAAAAATCAAATAAGAAAAAGGTTAAAGGAAAATAAGTGCGGTTGGGAAGACAAATAATATATATATATATATAGGAAAGTGATTACCTCCCAACAGATTCTTTCATGGAAAGGATTGTTTCGTCTAGGCGACGATATAAGGACCCTAAGAAGAGAGAAGCTAAGGGAATCTCGAGCCTCGGGATAATAACGCCGCTAAGTTGAACACACTGCGCGAAGGACCGTCTGCATGGAGATCCGGGGAAGATGAAGCGGGATACCACATAGTCGGATAAGTCGCTGCCAAAGGAAAAGGACAAGTCTCTCCATGGAAGGCAAGAACAGATTTGTCATGAATAGAGCTGTCCCATTGGTTGGTCTTGTAGTCACGGAAGAAGTAGCGTACCCAGGATAACCAAGAATTTTTTTTCGATTGGAAGTCTCAAGTCTGGAAGGAGTGTATCGCCTCAAGCGGAGATGAAGTGAAGATTGCTCAAGGCTTCCATCAAGTAGGCAACACATTTCGTTATCTCTAGTGGACATGTTAGAAGGGCCGCAGGAGTTCGAAGCAACAACGGGAAGGCTACAAGATGAGATTTAAAATAAATATATATGTTTCAGAAAAATGAGAATGAATGAAAGGAATAAAAGAAGAGAACTTACTGATAAAGGGCATAGACATCCTCTAGAGTAGGGGTGAATTCCCCAGCAAAGTAGATTTAATGTGCAAGTAGAGGAACACCATCGTGAGATCAACACAGTAAGAGCGTTATGGTCATGGTGGATGCGTAGGTCTCTACACAGTTGAACACAACGAAAGATGCTTGTGTTTTTTAGTATTTCCACATATTCAGCATTTCCAAGGATTTCGTTGGTCCAATCCTGCCATCCTTGAAGGCTTATTAGATGAATCGGATAGAAGTGAAGAGGATCAAAGGGTATTCTTTCTTCTCTATGACAGGCGGGGAATGCAATTAAGACGAGGAAGTCACCCCAACCCCCGTAAGTCAGGGGCATACAAAAAATAGGCCTTCTTTTCTCAGTGAAGAAGGAAAAGTTACCATTACCATAGTCCTTAACTCTATCCCGTAAGGTGTCGGAAGGACCAAAGAGGGAGCCCTTCCCAATCAAGTGATGAAGGGGACTCCCGAGAGTGGTTTTAGTTCATGGAGCATTCAAAGTGAAAGGGCCTACAAGCAAGGAAAGTTCATCATAAGAATTCTATAAAAAAATGCAAATGTAAGGATGTCAAAGGAAAAGAAATGCTCACCATGACAAAGAAGAAGGTTTGATACGTAACCTCAAAGACACCCTAAAAGAAGAAAGAAAAAAATGTCAAAAGGAGTCTAGACATTGAATGTTTTCTCCTGTGGTTCTAAGACCCCTAGTATTCGGTCCTCCAAGGATCGGCCAATTGGAGTAATTTTGTTGTATACAAAGAATTTTTTCTTTCTCTGGGTTTTCAAAAAAAATAAAAAATAAAAAATAAAAAATAAATAAAATAAAAATAAAAAAAATAAATAATATATATATATATATATATATATATATATATATATATATATATAATAATCAATGCATGTTGTACCCAAATAAAGTGATGGTACTGGCAGTACGTTGGACGCAAAAGTGAAACTTTTGGTTGACTAATGAGAGAGTAGACGAATGGGTCATGGATTATGATCAATATTGTAAAAAGTTGCACTTGGCTAATTAAGTAATCCGTATTGGTTAAAAAAAAAAAAAAAAAAAAAAACCTTGCTCACATAACTCAGATAAAGACTTTGGCTATACATGACAAGACTGTGAATAGAAGGGTTCAAAGATAAGCTTTGATTGTCATTGAAGAGAGAACAACACCTTGCTTATCCTTTTTTATGGCAAATAAAAGCTGGAAGCATGTGAAGACTTTCTCATACAAGAGGTGTCAGAATTATCAAAGCTACAGTCATCTTTGCCCAAAGAATTATCAAGGCTTCAATTTGGATGCGAGACGTGCTCATCAACAGGACCTCCCAAAAATAAGATAAGTAAATATTTTATTTATTTATTTGGAAAAATAAGATAAGATTTTATTTTATTTTATTTAAAAAAAATAAAATAAAAATAAAATCATATGCTATTGTTTGTTTAAAACTAGCGAAATTATCAAATTAGTTAAACACAGGCATGTGTTATTGCGATATTGTTATACATGATACGTTAGTCTAATAAAAACATCCTAGCATCATGTATATTTTCTTTACATGCTGCACATTGAAATCTCTTTTCAAATTAAGAAAGATTTGATTTGATTCCAAAAAATAAAAAAAATAAAAAAACAAAGAAAGTTTTAATTTCCAAAATAAAATTAAGATTTGATTTTATTTTAGAAATAAAATTAATATTTGATCTTTTAAAGAAAGTTTTAATTTCCAAAATATTTCTTTTGCAAGGGTTCTCTTTTTTGTTTTCATCTTTGGCATACTACAGCTTTTTCTGCTTTATACAATTATATTTGTAATAAAAAACAAAAGATGCTACATTTGAAGAATACATTGTTTTTCATGCTCTTAAGCCCTGAATGTATTCCAAGATTGTATTATGGTTGGCACCTCATAATAATTACTCACTACTACATTATCAAGAAATTTGGGTTCTCGAACTTTATATATAGATTACAAATATACCTTAAGTTCGAGTCCTCTTTTCAGTGGTTCAAGTACCAACATTTTTATTTTCCATTGGGTTGCTTGGGAAATAAATGTTGGTTGATTTGGAAGACGATTTTGTATTGTGAATGGTTCTGTTGCAACTTGTTCGATTCATTCAGTTGACAAGTTACCAGATTTTAAATACTTTGCCAACCTAAATTAAGACTGAAAGTAATTAATAATGAGGGTGAAGAAAGGTAATCTTCCTATGAAAATCACAAGCCAAACACCGATGAGGTCGATCAATTACTAGGCGTTTAATATGGCAACGTTTACTCTCTTAATGTTCAATTATGGTGATTTTCTCTTGTATTATTATTATTATTATTATTATTATTATTATTATTATTATTATTATTGAAACACATCCTTTTTTTAAAAAAAAGTGTTTTAATTTTATTTTCAAAATCTTTGAAAGGATTTGATTTTTAAAATAAAATAAGATTTTTATTTATTAATATATAATTTAATTTATCTTGATTTTGTTTCCAGGAAACAAATATTGGGCAAGATACAGAAAATTTTAGAAGATTTTTCAATATGTCCAAGGAAGAGCCTCGCTAGGTCTTGCTTTCCTAGGGTTTAACTCTAAGGGTTTGGCTCCCTAAGAGTTCCCTCTTCTAAGACCATTGTCTTCAAGACATGTAAAGTGAAATCCCGCAAAATCGTTCAAAGAATTGCAGTCTTCTTGCACGATCGTCTATTTGGAAATGCGACTCGCATTGTGGGGCAAATGTTGGTCCAAATGTAAAATTAGGGTTCGCATGACCTAATTGATTTAAATGCGCAATTAGGGTTCCACGACCTCATTAAATGTGCAAATTAGGGTTTGCATAACCTAATAAAATAAAGACGGAAAAGTCAGGAATAAATGGGCTAGACCTGGGAAAAGCCTCCACGTGTCCCGAGGCAGAAGACTCGTGGAGGCGGCTCGTTTTGGGAATTGATTGAGGGATTGAACTGGTGGCTAGAAGGACAGGGCAATATGGGCATTACTCTAATGACTAAAGGGTATTTCTGAAATTTATTCGATGGCATGTGCTCTGCACATGACTACTTTCCAGAAAACCCTATAAATACCCCTTCCATTTCATTTGGAAGGGGACTTTCTCTTCAGACTCAAGACTCAGACTCTCAGAAGATAAAAGAGACCCTTTTTGGTGACTTAAAGGCTTGGAGATTCCACCTAAAAGCACCAAAGGGGTTCGACATTCTCTAAACTCGAAGGACACTCAAGAAGGCTCTTGGAATCCCAATAACCCTAACACGGTTCCCGGATTCTAGGGGTTTTGCCACGCGTCATTGAAGTAATAGCCCACCTGTCGTTCTCCCCTCTTCAATCAACCAATCAATTCCGTGGTTTTGTGGGTTTCTCCTCCTCACCAACACGAAACTCTAACCCCAAAGAAGGTAATGCGATTTCTTGCCCACATATATTTATCTGACTTTTGAGTTGTACAGACTAGAGTTTAGTATCTAGTTAGGTTGATGGTATATGTATCTAACTATATTGATTGTTTATGATTACATTTTGTATTTACATCGTACGACTTTTATTTATAAGTCATTACGTTGTTTACATATTTGATGGTTCATATATCAAAAGCTATTATTGTTATTGATATGCGTTTGTGAAGAATTCTTTATTTTTCTTTAGTTTATTACAGGTATAATTATGTATATGTAAATGAATAGGGGTATTTTGATATTCAAAAAAAAAAAAAATTAAAAACCTCATCGGCGACGGGGGGTTGAGGGTCATAGGCGACGGCTATGCCGTCTGCAATGACTATTTTTAATTTTTTTAGTGGTGACCATTACTGACGGTTTGTTCATCGCCACTACCGTCATAATAAATCATCGCCGATTGTCTGTGGTGCCGTTGTCGCTTAATCGATCCCGTCGGGAATGACTAGCTTTGCCGACTTACCATGAATGACGGAGATGGGGGCTGACGCAACCCATCTGACGGCTGGGAAGGGCTGACGGACTCTGCAAGCAATGATGTCATTCAAGCGGCAGAGGCCGTCGGTAATGACCTGTTTTTTTGTAGTGTGGGTGGCACGATAAACTGGGTTTGGAGTGTATATGGGGCAAGGATCACACAATCTAAAGGTAACAACACTTAACCAAATTATTATCTCTCTCAAGCACTATACATTTTATTCCTCCATTGTTAATCTTGTGATTGCATGTACTGACTCTCACGCCGGAGTTATCTCCCAACGATCAAGCTGTCAAGCTTTGGGTGTTGACTTGTTGAACTGTGCAGGATTTGGACGAACTTTAAGTGATTGAAGTTCATGGAAAGATCTTGGCGTTAACACAAACATTATCTGTGTCTATTGGCAACAAAAGCAATATATTTTTGTCGAAATACATAGAACCACGACCACATGAAATCTTTAGCTCTGAGGTCATAAAACCAGAAATGTTTAAACTATCTTATATATCTATATTACAACTATTTCTAATCACAAAAATGTACTTTCATCACGTTCTTAGAGACTGAGCAATGTTCACCATATTCATGGCAGCATTTGTCCAGTCCAAGGTGGTAATCTCTTGCGACCTCAACAAAACCCCTCTACCTTTATCCAAAAAGTCAAACCCTTTTTTCGAAATTTGAGCTGTCTTTGGACATTTAAGCAACCTAATATATGTTTCTAAATCATGAACACAAGAAGGATTCCTCATCACAAAAAAGTCAAGCGCTATTTCAACCCCCACGTGAGCATAACATGAACAACTCCAAGGAAACTCAAATTTCCCACCTAAAACCCTAAAATTCTCATTGAAAACGACCCCAGGTAATTTTGTAATCGGGTCGTTTACATTCACTATTCTTAAAACTTTTAACCCTAGTTCATCACACCGTTCTTTAAACCCGGAGTTTCCAACTCGTGGACCTCCGAATGAAAAGACAGTTATAGGAATTTCATGATTTAGATCGTATCTATTAATTCCAAGCTCAGCGATATCATAAGCAAGTAATATGGCTAAAGAACTCCCCATACTATGCCCTGCCAAAGTAATACTAATTTCTTCGCCTTTATATTTGTTTAACAAAAGCGAAACCTCAGAAAGTAGCTGCTCACGGCAGCTTCCTGGGCCAAACTTATTGTCATTTTCTTTTGAAGTATATAAGCTCAAAAATCCAGCTTCAACTTTCACCTCAGGCCGCAAATTGTGCGGATCGAGGCTAGCTGGAGTTAATGAGCTCATTAAATTTGCCACCCACTCGGGATTCGTGACGGTGCCTCTGAAAGTAACCATAATATCTCTCCTCCCAAGCCTCTTCACCTCGTCATCCGACGAGACAGCGACGTAGCCAATCCAACGGCCAATAAATGCATCGTTTTGCGTTGGAATGTTGATGTCCGGGGTGGCATAAATGTACTTTCTCACCTCATACCCAGAGTTCCCCAGACCAACTTCAGTCAGCATTTTATTTTTTCCATACTTGCAGTTCAAGTATCTTTTGCTGTTGGGGTCTAGGTCAAACGCTTTGTAGCATGCGGTGACAAATTCGCCGTACCGGATGATTTCATGCTGGAGGAGAGGGTCCAAAGGTTCAACGAGATTTTCCCAGTTATTTAACCCTTGGACCTCTCTCCATAAACGAGCCAGGCACGAGCTCGTCTGGGCAATCTTTTTTGCGGCCCTAGGTGCAATACCCGAGGTAACAACGGATTGCCTAGTGGAAGTTTTAGTTGTTTTTGTCAAAGGAAGAGAAAACGGTCTCGGAACATGGTTACCAGAAAATGCAACACAGTTCATGATAGTAGGGCTTGTCATGTTTATCACTCTAATAGCCATGACTAAGAAGAGAGATAAATAAGAGAGTGAAAGAGAGAGAAGTAAGTTGTAGAATAGAGGCCAAGAGGGTAAGAGAAATATATATAAGAGGAAGAGGGAGAAGTTTTTAGATATAGAAAATTCTAGAGTGATAAAGAAATTAAGAGAGAGAGAAATGTAGGTAGTTTGTTTGATATGTTGACACGGAGAGCTGAGAAATAATAAGAAAAAAAGGGCACGATATGCGCGAGTATTGACTGAGATTTTCAAAATTATAATGATTTTAGCTTAAGTGCACACATATGGATTAATAAAAATATGTATTTTATGTGGTCGGTTGGGGTTAAGTTCCTGCGGCAGAGTTGAAAAGAAAAGCAACGCCATACAATGATACAAAATAACATAGATTAAAAAACCATTTTTTTCCTGGCCCCCCAAGTATGGTTGACTTCAAACTTTAAAGCTTTGTAAACAGTGAGTAAGAATGTCTCTACAAGAGGGGGAGAGGATGTGTGTGGGGGGTGAGGGAGTATCAGATTTTGTTTGATAATTTGTTGGCAGTGATTTTCATGAGAATCAATTTTTTGACCATTTAGAATGGAAGTTTAGCTTCAAAATTTACATGAATGTGAATGATTGGAGTAACTGTGCGGTGGGGTAAAAATATTTTTAAATTAAATATATAAATATTTAATGTTTGGGAATCTTTGAAGAGTTTGTTTGGAAGTGGTGTAGAGTAAAAGTATTTTTGAATTAAAATGAAAAAAAAAAATATCGTCTTTGGTGACCCTCTAAATATGTTTGTATTGGGAGAGATTTTGGCTAAAAACATAAAATTTATATTTTTACCCCAAATAAAGTATACATATTTGTCCTTAATTTGTTGAAAAGAAAAAAAAATGTTTACATCACACAATTTTGTCTTTTCAAGTTATCGCTAACTTTTAAAATCTGACCTTAAAATTTATTTATCGTTAATTAAGTTCTTAAAGTGATATTTTATGTTAATTTCATTTTATTTTTTAATTTCACTGAAACTCGCATAAATTTTTACCTGAGCCTACCTATTTGGACCCAACCCATTTTATTAAGGATAATTATGTCTTTATTATTATTATATGTATTCTTAATATTAAAAATTTTAGAAACAAAAACTAAAAATTAAAATAAATAAAAAATAGTAAAAGATAAATAAAAATAATTCAATGTTTTTTATAAAAAATAAGTTTAAAAAATAAATATTATTTTAGGAGGAAAAAAATTAGTAATTTTTATTATTTAAAAATGAGTAAAGTTCTATAAAATATAGATTCAAAAATATTAGTTTAAAATTGTAAAGTTTTAATTTTGTTTAAGTAATTTTTTAATAAAGTTTGAATTTTTGAATTTTATGAATTATTATTTTCTATTTACATATTTTTGATTTGATTATGATAATATATATGAATGAATATGCGAGACAAAAGTATGTTTGCATTAATTTCAAAAGTCAGAAAGTCCTTTGATAGAGTAACAACTTAGAAAAAACATGTGTACAAGGACTAGTTTTTCAAAATGAATGACCGATCAACTTGTAAATTAAGTTTAAAGAAATATTATTTAATATAAGTTTTTATTAATTAATAATATTATATGTTGATCCTACATAAGCAAGAAAAACGTAAAAATTTTGAAGACCTAAAAATAAAGTCCGAAATAAACAAAAGAAATGATGAATACAAGGACATGTGAATGTTATAAATATAGAAATATATGAATGAAAGCATGTTAGGTTGATCTTTATGATGTAATAGATAGGCTTAGAATTGTCTTAGTTGATCACATAAGCAAAAACGATTTTGTAAAGTCCTTAAATCGAAATGTACAAAATCGTAGAAAGATCAAGTCATGTTAGGTTGATCTTACAGAGAGTCAAGGAAAACTCGAGAGTCGCCGAGGCCGAGGCGTAATCGTAGTCCGCAAGATAGTAGATCCTGAGTTCGTAGATCGCCCAGAGAGACGATGAAGGATCGAGTGTGTCGAGTAGAACTTCCTCGAGATCCGAAGTCCGCCGAGGAAGTCATGTTCGTAATCGAGAGACAACCGCCATACCACGAGCCGATCAACATCCGCCAAGCCAAGTCGAACGTAGACTACATTCTTGAGTCGTAGAGTCTCATCGATGCCAAAGCCAAGTCAAGGATCGTAGACTACACTCGAAGTCGAGAGTCTATTGATTACATGCAGAGATCGTAGTCGAAAGCAAGATCGATGAAGACAACAAGCACAAGGCGTAAATCGTAGAGTGTCAAGATCTCGATCTAGAGTCGAAGGTTCGTGCACAACCAAAGTCAATCGTAGAGTGCGTAATACACCCTCAACAGATTGTGCTCACAATGCCAAGGCGTAATCGAGAGCAAATACGATTCTCAACAAATGAGCACTCCTAATATCCAAAGGAATGAAGCCTCTGGTCAAGTAATCGCAAAGATACATCCCATCCAAGGAAACCGTAGAGAGCACTCAACTAATGGCATGCAAGCTAACAGAAGATCTAAGCACCAACCCAATCAAGATCAAGATTGAGTTGTGAAGCCATTCGAGATGAAGTCTTCCACAAGGAGATCAAGAAGACTTCAAGAATCGACTAAGGAAAGTCGCAAAAGTGCAAGAGCTATCAAGCATAAGAGGACAACGATCTTGGAAGCAACCAGGATCGTAGTGTTTGCCAAACAAAGAAAGAACCGATGAAGTACATACAGAGATATTGGACAACCTTCTCAAGAACAAGGCTAAAGTGATTAAGCATTCGGGTCACCCATTGATGATAAGTGAACGGAGATCACAAGGAGAAAGCGAGTCGGACACGCCACAAATCAAGTGTCTTGCTATTCGTAAGGGCCGTAATAAAGAAGTCAAGTCATCAAGATTCGAGAACCGCTGAGGCAAATGTAAGTGTTGAAGTAATCGCATAAAAGAAGGAAGAGGTGTTCTACATTGAAGATCCAATCAACACTCTTCAAGATCAGTAGTGTTGTCTCTACCAACCAACATGACACTACGATCAAGTCCTGAAGACATGCATCGTAATCGAGAGTTCGAATAGTCAAGACCAAGCATTGGCAACCGCTCAAATCAAGGGTAATATTCAACAAGAGCTTATTGAGAGCATCGGCGTAAAAGGACAACCTCCGATCGAGAAATTAGAAGGAGGAAATAAAGTCTTCAACCGCCCAAGACATTAAAGTGACATCTCCGATGGGGTAGGTGAAACAAGAGATCGCAATGTCGTAAAAGTTATGACATGTCACATCGCTAGCCTACCTCAACCAACTCGAGATCTGTGAGAAGATATTTGAATAGCTTTCAACGGCTACTTTCCAACGGAAGGATTGGGAAGGAGTATAAATCAAGAAGAGCTTCAAAGATCAAAGGTTGTTGGAGTTGCCGAAGTTTGGAGTAAAAGGTGGACTTTTCTAAACCATGTAAGATAGTGAGTCCAAGGCTCACTCTACGATCCACCAAGAACACTTAGAGTCATACAAAGAAAGAAGTAAAAGTGAGAGTTCTACAATGTAGAAGTGAGAGTTCTACTACATGAAGAGTGTTCGAATCGCCGAGAGAAAAGAAGAGCATCATGTCATCTTGGTGTCCATCATGGGAAGACTCTAAGTACCATAGAGAAGAGTTCACATACCATCTTAGCAAGTCCATCATGAGAAGACATCAAGTATCAAGAAAGGAGATCACAAACGCCATCATGGTGGCAAGCATGAGAAAGTTTCTAAGTACCTAGTAAGAGCTTATACCATCTTAGAAACCCATCATGCAAGTACCATCATGTATCAAGAGGAATGATCTTCAAGGCAGTCATCAAGGGATCATCCAAGTGGTTGAGTAACTGAAGAAGCTGAGCATCATGCAACACTCAACTGCACTTCAAGGGTGATCACGCCAAGCTGCTAAGTATAGAAGATGTTCAGAGCATGAAGACATCTTAGCAGCTCAGCACCAACTCAACAACAAACAAACAAACAACTCAACAAGAAGCTGTGTATTCGAGGGGTCCTTGTCCTGAGGGGACTAAATGAAGTTCCAAGCCTCATTGGGCTTGAAGAGTTCCTAGGGAACTAGAGGAGTTCCAAGGCGGCCGGCCTCAAGAGTTCTTAGTGAATCAAGTCCCAAGGTCAGCCGGGCCTCAAGGAATCTTAGTGATTCTGTGGTGCCGCCTTCCTTAGTGGAAACTCGCTAGTTGAAAGTAGTAAGAGTGGATTAGAGCTTGAGTCTCGAACCACTTAAAACCCTCAGTGTCTTTTACATTATGTCATTTACATTATGTCTATTAACCGCTATAATTGTTATGTATGTTTTAAACGCTACAACCAAACTAACTCTATTTAACAATGTATGTATGATTATGAATATATCAATGAAGGGATCTTTTACTTATTCCATGTGTGTTTTGAAAAGATTCTTATGTTTGTCATATGCTAATTTAATAGCAATACAAAATAAAAGAGAAAAGTATTTGAAATAAAAAGGATCTATTCAACCCCCCCTTCTAGATCTATCAGGCTTACCGGGAACTAACAATTGGTATCAGAAAGGTGTTCTCATGCTATATTCAAAAGCTAATCGCTTTGAAGTCCGATCCTGTGCATAAACATTGTTCTAAACTTAGTTTAGTAGTAAGTAACTTGTTATATGCGATGAGCTCACACGTTGGAAAATATGTGTATAAGTTAAATGTGTATATACACTCAAGTCGCCAGATTGGTCCATGTTCTCAAATATTACATCAACAAGACCAATCCTTACTCGCAATAATCTTGTAGTCTCAAGACCGACGAGATAGCTCAAGAGACATCAATAACAAAGAGTCAAGCATCCACCAAATTGAAAGATGAAAAGGCCATACATGCTAAGAAACGCTTATCCAAGAGAAGAAAGAAGATCTTCTCAAACATATGTCCGCCAACCAAAGAAATTGGTGCAAACTTTGTAAACTCAAGGATGTCAAAGAATTTAAAGATGCCGAGATTCTCAGATACATCTTCAAGACTACGATCGATTGATTAAAGGTCAACAAGAGCAATAAGTCGTCAGAGTAAATGTGAAACTATGCACATCAATGCCTAAACTCAAAGATATTAAAGATAAATGATTGTTAAGAAACCGACAAAGAAAAAAGGTAGGTTGCTCTCACTATTACATGTGTACATCATGAAAGCACCTTCTTATGAACTATAACAGAGATCTCGTCAAGAAGTCATAATCTACCTAAAAAGGTGAAGAGAGAAAGTACCGAGGATGGAAACTCAAATGTCTATAAACTTTCTCTCCATCCAAGTTTTAGGTTGAAGATGACATCTTGAAGGAAATCAAATGGGTCATAAGAGCATCAAAGGATAAATCAATTTTATGTGAAGTAATCTTTGCCGATGGGTTAGTATGTATGTACAAATCCTATGTTCTAAGTGTTTGATAACACACGTGAGTATGATCAAGTTCTACAAGAGTATTTTGATGATTTGTAGAAACCGATCACCTCCATGAATCAACTAGATACACATAAATCGTAGAGTTGATTCTCACTCTGTGAACACTTAAACATTGTGAACATAACCCCCGCAAATGATGAAACCATCAAAGAGGAGAAACCATCAAAGAGTGTGTTTTTAAATGACAAATCTTACACACACTCACCTTCATGCATCTCAAAATGTATTATCTAAAACTAGTTGCATGCATGAATATGACTATTGGTGATAAATGTGATGATTATCCAAATATGAGAAACAGGGGTTTAGAAAACTAACCTAGCAGGAACCACTTAATTGTGGGTACCAAAAATAGAAATATGTCTAACCGCAGTAGTACCGGTCTATCCTACCACACTAAGGAATGTCAAGGTAAGACTTACCAAGAAGACTAAACCAAAGAGAAGGCTAAGGACCTGCTCGTAAATGATTCTCGATTAAACTCCTATATGTCCAAGCCTATCCTTGAAGACCCACTGAGCTAACCTGAATGAAGCTCACATGGTTGCTAATCTGTATATGGAAGCAGGCCATGCAACCAAAGATGAAAAGGGTTTTATATGCTCAAATCAGGCAAAGCATGCTATATGAGAAGAATCCTCAAAGAAGCTCACATCAGAGGATCATCGAGCATCAGTCAAGAGGAACTCATTACGGGAGCAGAACTTCACAAACACAAGACTGTCAAAGAAGACTACATTCAGAAGGTTGTCAAAAGATCGAGAGAGTGATCACCCCTAAAATATCCATGCCTACGATACAAGGAGATTTAAGTGATAATGATGATTCCAGTCAGAAGGAGATATGCAAGGTTGCCTTCAAATGAGTCTAAAGTAAAGGGAATCACATCTATCTGGGAAGACAACATCAACCATGGGGAGCAGTGATCTGATTAAGTAACAGCAACACTAAGATATACTATGAAGTAATGTACCAGCTACAGAGTCTCAAAACTTTGTGACTGATGAACCAAATGAAGATCCATAGTTAGTAGGAATGTCTCAAAACGTACTACTGATAACCTATCAGCCACCCAACTCAAAATCGTGGAGTGCCTACGATCAAACATCTGATCGCAGTGTAGAACCAGGAGGACACCACGATTACAACAAATGCAATTGTCCAAAGTTGGTAGAGGACCTCCCCACCAGAAAAGGTCAAATGAGATATCATTACAAATCACTTCTAAAGTATTTCATCTGGAAAGCGCCTCAAGGACAAACCTGACCCTTAGCTCACTCTAAGAGGTTGGCCCTTCCTGAGCTACCTTAACCCATAAGAATTTCTTGATCAAATTCATCTCAAGGACCAAGACATTCAACGATCGCAGAGTAGAGTTTGAGAGAACTCAACGATCGTAATGTAACTTCAACGATCGTAGTGCAACCTCAGCGATCGTAGAAGCAGACTCGACGATCACAGTCCTGTCTGAGGATACTCTAGCTCACAAGGAGCTTGGAAGAACTGGACAATTGCTCAACCACTCAGATTATGAGGAGATAAGTTCTAATACAGTTTGGAAAGAAATCGTACAAACGCACATCAGAACTTAAGTGTCCAAATTGGCTTGGAGTATATTAGTGATCAAGATATGAGTTTCAAAATAAGGATGAATGTCAAACCATCCACGCAAAGATCTCTCAAAAGTTGATCATTGAGTCAACAAAGGAAAACGTAGAGTCCATAGTCGCTTTTACCATGCTACTCTACAAACCAAAAAGGTCAACGGCCAATCCACGCCAATAAAACGCCTACTCTTTTTAAAAGAAATATCTAATCGAAAAGTTATGAGGAGTTATGACTCATTATCGGGCATCGTGGCAACCAATGGTTGGTTGACACATCACCGATCATGCAGAGTTAGAAGGAACCGCCATTAAGATAAATTCAAAATCTGCAAATAGTTATCGTAAACCATCGAACCTTTCTCCTCCCATTTTCAAACCCTAAAATCCTCTCAAAAGCCAAAATCAATTAAACTTCCGTAATCTTACCAAATCACAATCAACCATCTCTCATAAACCTCTCTCAATCAAATACCTCATTCTTCGACTATTCAAATGGAAAAATCTGGTAGTAATCACCGGCATTCAAATTTCGAGAACCAAGTCATTTGAGAAATTGAAAAGAAGTTCAGAGACATTCTCGAACTTGTGAAAGAAAGTCGATTCTCGTAATGCCTTGAGGCTAAGCACTCGAGTATATGTTGACTCGGTTAAAGAGTTCTACTCAAATGCTTCCATAAACTCCTAACCCTTTCTACCAAGGTCAAAGGTCGGGCCTCTAAAGCTAAAATCATCTGACCTAAATCAATGCTTAGGCTTTCCTAACCAAGGACTGAAGAGCCTTGACGATATCAATACGGAACAAGCAAAGGAGATCATGAAGTACCAAGGAAACCCTAGTCTAAAGGACATGAAGAAGAAGGACTTTCCAGAAGAGTTCAAGTTCCTTGTAGAGATAGTGGGCAAATGCATATTATGCAAGGATACTGCACATGATACTGTGCTTGATCAGCAGTTGAAGATAATGTCAACAATAGTTATGAAGAAACAAATTAACTTTGAAGTTATCCTGTTTGACCAAATCTCCAAGTGGGTAGAAAAGGTCGAGCTAAAGAAGTCTACAAAAAAACCTCTGACAAAGGTGTTTCATGGAAGACTGCTGAGCATTATAATAAAGAAGAAGCTAGGAGGCAAGATCAAGGATGATGAAGGAGAGCTTCTGAATGTTCACAAAGTAATGTCTCCACAATTATTTATAAATTGGAAGAAAAACCCCAAGGAGAACCAAGGTCGATAACCGGGAGCAAGAAGAAGGCCTCTATAAAGAGAAGAGGAAGGCAGAAGAGGTAGAAAGCTCCGAGTCCGATGATTCTGCATCAAACAAAGAACCACACCAGCCAAGAAGAAGTCCAGAGGTGTGAAGAAAACCAAGGCCCCACCAAGAAGTCTCTCCATCAAAGACAAGGTTAAAGAAGAAAGAGTCCTAATCGTTAAAACAACAAAGAGGAGAATAACAGATTACTTCAAGGGACATCACAGAAGAAAGCCAAGGTGGTAAACAAACCAAATTTCGGCTTCCCAAGACAAAGACATCCGATGAAAGAAGGATGTAGAATCGTAAGAAGAAAAAAGGCAATCGACAATCTCAAGGTGAATCCCCATGCACCAAATCCAAAGAAAGAAGGTGAAGTCGATTAATAAATGAAAATGCAAAGATCTCACTAATGAAGAGGAATACTCAAGCCCTGTGGCTAATCCTCAGAGCAGTCACTCTGCTAATGAAGAAAAGATTCAAGATAACCCAATTCAATCCCCAAATGCAACTGCCCCAATAAGCCCAGATAATGGGTCAGACAATGCTGATTCAAGAGAAGAAGAACATGCCTCTTCCAATTCTGAAAGCCACCGTGATGGCTCAAAAAGTGATAAGTCCAAAGAAGAAGGGTCTATCCCTACCCTTGCTGAACCCCAAGGAAGTCCATCTGATGAACCAAAAGCTTCTGAGTCTGAAGAAGAAGAAAAGTCTGACTCTTCCAAAATTGAACCTCCAAGAAGAAGGAAGAGTTACAGACTGCAAGCCAAATTTGCATCCAAAAGGAGAAGCGATCACTCCAATGCTATCATTGAACTAAGTGATGATGAGTCTGTATCAAAGGATGAAAGTACTGAAGATGGAACCAGTGGTGAAGAAGATGAAGTAGAAGAAGATCTTGCTGAAGAAGGTTCTGAAAATGAAATACAACAAGAAGGACTCACTGTTTGTAATGATCAAGATAGTTCAGGCTCTAGAAGAGAAGAAATGGAAAATGATTCCAATACTAAAAATCAGGAATCAGAGGAACCAGAACTCTATCATGTCTTCTCTCCAGCAAAATTCACCAGGAGAATAGTGGTAGAAGTCTCGAATGAACCACCAGAAACACCTCCAGAAAGATGGGTGAACTATGGAGATGAGCAGCTCAAAGTGGTGAGAATGACTACCTTTGAGATAGTTAAAAACTGGAATAACATGGAGCTAGATTGCACAACCATTCTCTATAATCCTGATGACTTGCTGATGAGATGGTTCTTCTAATGGATGCCATGGCTAAAGGCCCATACTGAAAGAGATGGAAGCTACTTCAGTTGGTGCTACTCTCACTTTCCAAGCATGGAGCTGGTGGCACAAAACTTCCCAAGGGTAAAGAGTTTTGCTACAAAGATGATCACAAACCAGCCCCACTTCAAAGTCTATTGCCATGCTGGAAATCACTATATCCCCTGCGATCGTAGAGTGGACTCTCAAGGAAAAAGGAACATGATAAAGGAGATGATCGTAGAGTCTGTTCACTCTACTAGTGATGGTGTTCAAGTTCAATACCGTAAGTCTCCATCCGCTCAAGCACTATCGACAGACATTCCTTCATCCTCAACTCAAACGATTGAACTCAACGATTCTTCGATTCTCAACACCTTTGAAAATCATTCCAAAGATGCGCAGACCGTAGAGTTCAATCTAATGCTCGAGAGAGGTCGCTTTCAACCAGATGATTAAGATATCTCGTGGAGAAGGAGTCGATGAAAACTCGATGAACTCGATTGAGAAAATATCTCTATTCATCAAAAGTCACGAAGTTAACAAACAAAGAGGAGATATTTCATTCCAGAACAAGCTTCAAGCTACTATGGCTGATGTATCTCTCAAACTCAAAGAGAGGGATAACATCTATCTGAAAGTCATGAATGATCAGAAGGCAGATGCTCTACGAGCACAGAAGGCCAATGAAGAGCAGATTCAAGCCCTCTCTGACAAGATTGACGACATGAAGCAGTCTTTCTCAGTGCAACTTGAGCTAGGCCAACAGGAACTCAAGTTTGAAGTTGCTAACTCCTCCTACCTGATGGAGCAGCTTATGTCCAACATGGAGCAGCTCTCCCAAATGATTAATGACAAAAAGGGGGAGAAAAAGAGGCATAGAAAGAGGAAGAGCAAGAGGCACTCAAAGAAGAGCAGAAGGAAAGGAGAGAAGAAGTCAAAGAAGAAGACAGCAGCTGCAGAAAAAGAATCATCATCTGAGGGGGAGCCAGAAGATGATGAGAAACATGATCGCATCCGAGGGGGAGATGTTCGTAAAGAAGTCGAAAAGGTCCAAAGATAGAAGATCAGGGAGGAGGAGCAAGAGAAAGAAGAACAAACTGATGAATAGCTGATCAACAGACATCCTGGAAACATACATGGAGCCAAAGAGGTACATCTCTAACTAGTTAGGTATATTCTGGATCCAGGATGTAAAATGTCAATGTATTAAATTCCACATCATTATAAATGACATTCATGATTATCTATTTTAGAAATACAGCTGCTCACTGTATATAAGATTCATTCATAACATGCATATGCACTTATTGTTTTTGTCATAATCAAATAGGGGGAGATTGTTAAGAATAAGCATATAAATGTTATTCCTAATTATATATGATTTGATTATATATATATATGAATGAATATATACAAGTATGCTTGCATTAAAAAAAGTCATAAAGTCCTTTGATAAATAATAGAAACACATGTACAAGGACTTAGAATGAAATGATCAAATATGTTAGTAGATCCTACATAAGCAAAAAATAGCTTTGTAAAGTCCTTAAAAAGAAATGATGTACAAGGACTATAAATGTAGAAAGATCAAGCATATTAGGTTGATCTTATGATGTAATAGATAGCTTGTCTCGATCATCGAGCACCGCACTGTAAATCGGGTCTACGCCAGAGAGTCAAGGAAAACTCGAGAGCTATCGAGGCGTAATCGTAGTCCGCAAGATAGTAGATCTTGGAGTTCGTAGACTTCCAGAGAGAAATGATGAAGGATCATAGTGTGTTGAGTAGAACTTCCTCGGGAGTCAAGTCCGCCGAGGAAGTCATGTTCGTAATCGAGAGACAACCACGCCATGGAGCCGATCAACATCCGCCAAGCCAAGTCAAAAACGTAGACTACACTTTGAGTCGAGAGCTCATCGATGCCAAAGCCAAGTCAAGGATCGAGACTACACACCGAGTCATGTAGAGTCTATTGATTACATGTAGAGATCGTAGTCGAGTAAGATCAGATGAAGACAACAAGCACAAGGCGTAAATCGAGAGTGTCAAGAGATCGATCTAGAGTCATAGGTGTTCGCATGTACCAAAGTCAATCGTGAGAGTGCGTAACTACGACTCTCAATCGTTGTGCTCACAATGCCAAGGCAGAATTGTAGAGAAAATACGATTCTCAATAAATGAGCACTCCCAGAATATCCAAATGAATGAAGCCTATGGTTGACACTACAATGTTACATCCAAGGAAACCAGAGAGCACTCAACGAATGATATGCAAGCTAACAAAAGATCTAAGCACCAACCTAATCAGCGTCAAGATTGAGTTGTGAAGCCATTCGAGATGAAGTATTCCACAAGGAGATCAGAAGAAGACTTCAATAACTGACTAAGGAAAGTCAGCAAGTGCAGTAGCTGTCAAGCAGATAGAGGACAACGATCTTGGAAGCTACCAGGATCATAGTGTTTGCTAAACAAAGAAAGAACTGATAAAGTGCATACAGAGATACTGGACAACTTCTGAAGAACAAGGCTAAAGTGATTAAGCATTGGGTCAGTCCATTGATAAGTGAACGGGAGATCACAAGGAGAAAGCGAGCTGGACACGCCACAAATCTGAAGTGTCTTGCTTTTCAGAATGGGCTAGAACAAAGAAGTCAAGTCATCAGCATCTGAGAACTGTTGAGGCAAACAAAAGTGTTGAAGTACTGCACAAAAGAAGGAAGAGGTGTTCTACATTGAAGATCCAATCAACACTCTTCAAGATCGTAATGTTATCTCTACTAGTCAACATGACACTACGATCAGGTCCTTGAAAACATGCATCAGAATCGTAGAGTTCGAATAGCTGAAGACTGAAGCATTGGCAACGGTTTAATCTGAAAGGTAATATTCGGAAAAGAGCTTATTGAGAGCATCGAAGCAAAAGGACAACCTCTGATCGAGAAATCAGAAGGAGGAAATAAAGTCTTCAACCTGCCCAAAACATTAAAGTGACATCTCTGATGGGGTAGGTAAAACAGTAGACTGCACTGTCAGAAAAGTTACGACATGTCACATCTGCAGTCCACCTCAAGCAACTCGAGATCTGTGAAGATGTTTGAATAGCTTTCAACGGCTACTTTCCAACGAAAGGATTGGGAAGGAGTATAAATCAGTTAGAGCTTCAAAGATCAAAGGTTTTTGGAGTTGCCAAGTTTGGAGTAACGGTGGACTATTCTAAACCATGTAAGATAGTGAGTCCAAAGGCTCACTCTACGATCCACCAAGAACACTTAGAGTCAGACAAAGAAAGAAGTAGAAGTGAGAGTTCTACTACATGAAGAGTGTTCTGAACTGCCGAGAGAAAGAAGAGCATCATGTCATCTTGGTGTCCATCATGGGAAGACTCTAAGTACCATAGAGAAGAGCTCACAATCATCTTAGCAAGTCCATCATGAGAAGACATCAAGTATCAAGAAGGGATATCACAAACGTCATCATGGTGGCAAGCATGAAAAAGTTTCTAAGTACCTAGCAGAAGAGCTTACAGTCATCTTAAAAACCCATCATGTATAGCCATCATGTATCAAGAGGAATGATCTTCAAGGCAGTCATCAAGGGATCATCCGAAGTGGTTGAGTAACTGAAGAAGCTGAGCATCATGCAACACTCAACTGCACTTCAAGGGTGATCACACCAAGCTGCTAAGTACATAAGATGTTCAGAGCATGAAGACCTCTTAGCAGCTCAGCACCAATTCCAACAAACAAACAAACAACTCAACGAGAAGCCAGGGCCTGAGGGGTCCTTGTCCGGAGGGACTAAATGAAGTTCCAAGCCTGCTGGGCTTGAAGAGTTCCTAGGGAACTAGAGGAGTTCCAAGGTCTTTGGCCTTGAAGAGTTCTTAGTGAATCAAGTCCCAATGCTCACACGGCCTTAAAGGAATCTTAGTGATTCTGTGGTGCTACCCTTCCTTAGTGGAAACTCGCTAGTTGAAAAGTAGAAGAGTGGATTAGAGCTTGAGTCTCGAACCACTTAAAACCCCTTGTTCTTTTTACATTATGTCGCTTATATTATATCTATTATGCTATCATTTATATTATATTTTATTAACTCGAACTAATAACAATGTATGTATGATTATGAATATATTAGGGGATCTTTTATTTATTCCGTTGTACAAAAGAACTAATGCTAATTTAATAACAAACAAAATGAAAAGTATATTCAACCCCCTTCTAGATCTATTTGGGAATATATCAGAGAAATTGGTATGATCATTTATTTCAAGATTTTGGGTAATATGTCATGGAAAGACATAATTTCTTGAAAAACGTGCAAAAACGTGATGAAATAAAAATGATAAAAAATATTTTTATTAACTTTTCGATCGTTTATTTTTATTAAGACAATACAAAATAAAAGATAAAAGTCACAAAACATTTGAAATAATAAAAGGATCTATTCAACCATCATTACTAGATCTATTCATTACAAGTTTCAACCAACTAAGAATCAAAATTGGGATTCATAAATTACTTCTTAGGCGGTCAGATTTATCATTCAATGTAACTACTTCTATAAACACAACAATACAAGCTAAAATCACATATTGATCAAGTTCAAAGGGTCCATGAGATTTTATTTTCTACTAGCACGTTATGTAAGCTTGACTGTGCAATGTCTAATTCTTTTAGGCGTTTCAATGTCACCCATGTAGCAAGCTTTCGACCAACAACTCCCAAACCAGTAGGTGTTAGGGCATTAGGTGTTGAGACACCCCTACGTATCTAATAACTCAACTAACAAAGGCAACAAAATTAAACAAGTAATGTGATTATTATATTTTTTGTAAGACCCAACTTTTTTGAATAAAGATTTAATTTTTTCTAAATATCATTTTGAGTAATAAGGTGTGGATTTGATATAATGTTATAGTTGTGGGTAATATTTACAAATTTTACAAAGTAAGCAAGTTGTCATACAATATTCGTTTTATCAGGGAATATTCGTACGACGACACAATCATTGGTGGACCCCACAATGAAATTACTGTCAAAAATAGAAAATGACAGAAATAACTTTTTATAAAAATAACGATAAAAGTTTTAACGTTAACGGTTGAAATACCCGGTGATAAAAGTATAGTAATACGTGTGGTTGTAGTAGCACACTGTATTGTACAATATCTTTGATTATTGATGCTTACGTGAGAAATCACTCAGTTTTAATTTATTTAATTATTGCCACAATAATTGCTACATAGTATCTCACATTATTGATTCAATTATTGTCACAGTATCATCTGTACAATATTTTATACTATTAAATCAATAATTGAGACAATAAAGTTATTCATATTATTATTTGCATTATTGACAATGTCTAGAAAGTTCTATCGAGAAAAGGAGTTTGGTTACCTAATTGCGCGCCAATAAGGAGAAATCCTTATCGGAAAGCCCCCTCTTTCCTGTGAATGATCTAGTTGTTAATATTATGAGTTATAATATTAATGATGAAAAAATATTATTAAAAATATGTTTAGTGAAGCCAAGTGAATTCAGATAAATAGAGGGGATTTTCATGAAGTATTTGTTGTAAATTTGACTTATTATATGGACCCCCACTTACCCATTTTTCAAAATCGTCGGTAGAAAGTTATCTCAATTTTGTTTTATTACTTATATATATATATATATATATATATATATATATATATATATATATATATATATATAATGTGTCATAGTGTGTGAGTGGGTACGTGTGATATATATATATATATATATATTATACTTTTATATAAAATAGAATATATTATATTTTATTGTTTGCATAGTACTGTATAATGTTTGCATAGTGCTGCATAGTGCATCATAGTAAAAATAAATTTTTAAAAAAAGTTTCAGCCGAACGCCCGTGAAGAAATTTCTGTTCACCCGTGATTTTCTAAATTCAAATAGTGCCCTGCCATTCTCCTATAAATATGATGCTTAGTTTATAATTAAAAATCACACCAGAATTAGAGAATTCTTCTTCTATAATATTGAGCGTATTTCTTTTGAGTTTAAGGAAGTTTTGAGTGTAGAAAACAGTATAAGTTTTCTTCAAGAATATCCCCGCCCTACCAATCATAAGTACTCTCCTTTTATGGTAATGAGTATTATTTATTTCATATTCTCTTACGATATTATTTTTCGTATTCGTAAGGAATTTTATTTTCGTTCAATATTCGTTAGGAATATTATCTTCGTTCAATATTCTTAAGGAATATTATTTTCGTTCAACATTTGTAAGAGATATTATTTTTGTTCAATATTTGTAAGAAATAATATTTTCTTTCATACTCTGTAGTATGTAAGTAATATTATTTCGTTTCATATTCCTAATTCTACACTCATGTTGATAAGTATTGCTTCTATACTCCTTGAAATTAGTAGAATATTCTTGAAATTTGCGCTTCATCTAGTATCGTTTCACAAGGATATTTTTCTTAACATTCTTGTTAAATTTTAATCTTTTCATGTCTGGGTAATATTCACGAAGTGTTATTCACTCGGGTACTATTCACCCGGGATACTATTCAGGACAAAAATTAATTTCTTTTCTGTCTAAATTATTTTTGATACTTGAATATTATTCTTGAATTTTACTCCACAAAGCAGTTATCATGTTTGACAATTTGGACATTTTTAAACTCTTGATAAATTAAAAATCTTTAATATTTATCCTTGATTTCGTTTGATTGATGCTTATATCATTGTCATCATCCTCATGCTTATATTGTGATGAAAGTCATCTTTGGCCCGTAGTGCATAGATGGACTATTGATTGGTATGATTATGACCGGGAATTATGTATCAGTATAATCATGACCTATAATGTTACAAATGATGTGGTAAAAGTCTTCATTGGCCCGTAGTGCATTGATGGACAGTTGTTTGACATGATCATGACCATTGATGATAATAACGAATATCCTTGGGTCGTAGTGCATGGATAATTCGTGGATGTGATACTAACGAATATCCTTGGCCCGTAGTGCATGGATAATTCGGTGATGTGGATTATTTATTGAAATGTGTTACAGAGATAAAATATTGATGATAAACTTTTAAATCATAGAAGATAGTAAACATCATTATCTACTTGACTCTTCTAATGGATTGCTTATTCTGCTGCAGTTAAACTTGATGTCTATTGTATTCTATCAGTTTTACACTGTTGAAGGCTAACGATAATTTGTTCTGCATTATCTTAGTCATAATATTCTTTACTGGGCTAGTTGAGCTCACCCTTTTCTTTTATTGTTCTCTTCAGGAAATGAGAACATAGCTGGGACTAGTCGGGGAATGGAGTGACGATCCGAGATGGTGGCTGTTGTGACGATGCCAAAATAGGTCATGTCGATGTCGGGATTTTTATTTCTCCCTTTTCTGTTCTTGTTCTTTGGTGTTCTCATATTAGGTGAGATTTGTTTGAAAAAACAAGTTGTGAAAAGGTCCGACATGTTTATGTCGACGAATGGACTGCAAGAGTCTCTAATTAATTTTTTATATGGTTGTACCAACATAACCAATAAAAGGTTCGTACATTGACCCAGTGTTGTGACACTGCTAAACGGGTTTGTGAAATCGAGATTCATTAGGGTCCGGGGGCTTGGTTATGCGGAGGGAAGGTGTTAGGCACCCCCCCGACATCCGTGTTACCACAGTGACCGCCACTTTTCAAGAAACTGTTATATGAATATGTGTGTGGGTGGGTCAATGTGTTGTTATTTGGAAGTAGTGCGAGGCCTCGTTCGCACCTATATACACAGGGTTTGAATTTATGTAAAAAATCAGTTTTAAACAAGATATAACATTGATGTTTTATAAAATAGGTTTTGCAAACCGTTATGCTCAATAGTAATTGAGACCTTTTACACTTCAATTTTTATTAAATGTTCGGCTGGATTGCTTTTATTTTCGAGCTGCGAAGCATCTTCGAGAAAAATAATGTACAAAGCAGTGCCGAACTCCTCGTGGGCATGAAAACCATCTGAGGAAATCCAAACACTGTGAATAAATTTACAAGCTGCTTACAGTGAAAATGTCCATCACGGGAACCGAATCTAGATTCAGTAGACTGAATCTGTGATCACATGATTCCAAGGCTCACATGATGCCGCAATTTATATGAGAGCAGTAAGCAGTTATATATATAAAATCGGTAAATATATATATACAGACATGATCAACCACCACGAAGCACCTCCATGGGGGATCAGAAATTTAATAAAGCTGTAAAAGCAATCAATCGCCATTTAAGTATACTCCAAGGAGATTTAAATGTAAAAAAGTCATAAAGCGATCAACCGCCATTTAAGTAAACTCAAATGATTTAAATGTAAAATATATATATATATATATATATATATATATATATATATATATATATATATATATATATATATATAAGAGAACGCATTTAGGATGTAAAATCTGTGCTCATCGAATGTAGTTCGACAATGAGTTCATATATACAAGTATATATATAAGCAAATAAACGCTCAGAATGTAAAATTCAGGCTCATCAAACAAAGTTTGACAACAATAATATATATATATATATATATATATATATATATATAAAAGTAAATATACGCCTCAGGACGTAAAATCCAGGCTCATTGAATAGAGTTCGATAACAATTCATATATATAAGTGTGTGTGTGTGTGTATATATATATATATATATATATATATATATATATATATAAAGCAAATAAACGCCTACCGATCAAGTCCTGCAGACATGCATTAAACACGACTCTCAACATGAAGAACGGTGTGTGCAAAGATGAAGAGAAGGGCTTTAAGGTGTGTAAGAAGGCTTACAGTGGACTGCCAAAGAAGACTTTAATGACTTTAAAGGGATGAGCACTCAGCTCCCACCGGTAAAAATATAGCAATATATAAGCTCACAAGTGTTTAAAATGAGAAAGCACTCAATTTATAGTGTGTACAGATCAAATTGGACAGGGCTTCGTCGCCTCTTCTCCATATAAAATGGCCACCCAAGCCCTCTATTTATAGAGGGGAGCCAGTGTACTCATGGCTGCCCGGGTGCCCGGCAAAGGTGAGTCCCGCCGTCTCAAAGTACGTGCACTCGGACAATGCGATGTTCGCTCGAACCTTCATAACTTTCAATCCGGGAGTCCGATGGAAGCGTGCTATACCATTCCGGAAAGCTCTTTCCAAGAGCTATGTAATGAAATATGATTTGCCATTTTTTGATGCCGGGAAGATGGGTCCATGATCGAAATGGCATTTTTGAGTTTTCGTCAGGTAGTCCGTTGAGTCATTTTGCGTAGTTTGCACTTGGAAGTTTAGATATGGTTTTGTGGGACTTCTTTTAAATCAATTTGATTTGAAATGAGTGCTTTTGATTTGAGTTGAAGTTGAGTTAGCAAAATGACCATTTTGCCCCTCCCGGGGTTATCTCTGGTCTTCGCACAGTTGTAGCGGGTTTTTCCCAGGGTTATCTCTGAGGATATCATTTTGTTGAATCTGAATGTCCTCAGGGTCATCTCTGAGGTTGGATTAACCACCCGGGGTTGACTCCGAGAATTGAACTTTATCTCCCGGGGTTATCTCCAGGGTTGGAACTGCTTTTCCCGGGGTTATTTCCGGGGTTGGAAACTTATTTCCCAGGGTTATCTCCGGGGTTAGAAACTGGATCTCCCGGGGCTATCTCCGGGGTTGGAAATGATTGTTGTTGTCCTCCAAGGTTATCTTTGGAATGTGAAAAAGACATTTTTGTCCTCCTGCATAGTTAGTAACAGGAAAACAAAATTTTGAGTGTCTACAAATGCCCCTCTTTATCACGTTCATGCAATGCAATGGAATGAAGTTGATAAAGATTACTAGACACTTGAAATATGACAAGGTATTTTCAATGATGCAGATCGCAATGTAATAAATGTTATGATGAATGTTAAAATATTTTTGTGAATCGTAGTTCGCAAACCGCACATCGCATTTTGCACTTCGCTTTTCGCATTTGGCCAATCGCACTTCGTAAATCGCACATCGCATTTCGCATATCGCAAATCGCAATGTAATGAATGTTATGATGAATGTTAAAATGTTTTTGCAAATCGCTTTACCTTTACCGGGGATTACTGATGCCTATGCTGGTGTTGACTACAACGGTTTGGCTTTTTGTTGGTGTCGCTGATGCCTGTTTGATGAAGAGAAATTGAGATATTTTCTATATCTCTACTGGGGATGACGTTCTAAAATCACCAGACCTTCTCGATGTATACGCTTGGTAGTTTACAATGGTGCCTACCCTGATGGTAGTTTGACAACGGATCCTACCTTGCTGGTAGTTGAATATGCTGACATCGCCAAACTGTTTTGGTTCCCACTCGAATGGTGGTATACAAAGCTTTCATCGCTGAACTGTCTTGATGTTGCGCTAAATTGATGCCAATGGTTTAGAATACCGGATCCTCCGACACCTTCGCTGAAGTAATATTCAAAGGTTTGCTTCACCAGACTCTGTCTGATGTTACGCTGGATTGATGACAACCACCAGATGTCTACTATGACACCCCCAAAATAGGTATACATCACTCATTCTGAGTTGTCAATACGATGTAAACAACTACAACTTTATTATTACAACAGTAAAACTGTGAGTTTAAATACAGATATTGCCATCTAAACAATATCCACATACAAATAAATCCTCATCATAATTATTAATACATTATTTTACAAAAATGGTGAGGACTACTAAACAACTCTCTAAAACTATCATTCCATACCCCACTGCACTCGCTACATTCTCGCCTCCCGAGAAGAAAAATGGAACAAAAAGGAAAAGGGTGAGCTCAACTAGCCCGAAAGAAGAATATTATGACTAAGATAATATACAACAAATTATCGTTAGTCTTCAACAGGAAAAATTTAATAGAATATAATAGACAACAAGTTTTAAATCAATACCGCAATGAAAATATTAATTCATAGAAGAGTTACGTAGAGGATGAAATCTACTAATATCTATGAATTTAATAAATCCATCATCAATAGTTTTATCCCCGTAACATCAATCAATATATATCCGGAATCATATATTCATCCTTGCACCTGCAGTCAAGGACATTCACCAGTTGGTCATGTTCATCTAAACACCTGTTCATCTTTGCACTACGGGCCAAAGATATTCATCAGAAATCATTCATCTTTGCACTACAGGCCAAAGATATTCATCAGAAATCATTCATCTTTGCACTCTGTGCCAAAGATATTCATCGAAATCAATCATCTTGCACTACAGGCCAAAGATATTCAATAATATCATCATTTAAGACTGAAGATGATGAAAATATTTTTTTTTTAAAGAAATGAATCCAGTGAAACAAAATGACAAGGATTAAGGATTAAGGATTCGTACTTTGTTTTATCCATGTCCAAAAATACCTCAAAAATAATCATAGTGGTGTAAAATTCAAGAATGATCAAAACATGGATACAATCAAAACTAGTATCCACGATAGATATTTTGGACGAAAAGGAAAATTTTCATTTTTGATGAATAAAGGAAAATATTCGTGAATAAAGACCGTGACACGTAAATAGTAACTCCGACACCAAAAGTTCCAAATTTGATAAAAACTTCAGATCAATATTTCAGCATAATGATATTGAAGAAATAATATCATTACGAAAAAAAAATAATATCCCTTACCTCGAAAGATTTATACTTCTAAATTGAAACAGGATATAAAGCTATGACTTGAACTTGCACAGATAAGCAATACTCAAAGTATACTCAAAATACTCACAAGAATACGCTCGATAATATAGAGAGAGAAAACTTCAGTTTCTGGTGTGATTTTCAATTCTAACCTAAGCACCCTATTTATAGGAAAATGCTTAGAACACCAAAGTAGAAAATTTAATATAATATTATTATATAATTTAAATTTTCCTACGCCATCTTTTGTAGAACTGAATTCAGCCACCTTTGTTGCCCCACAATAATGACAAAAACAAAAAAAACGTTTTTGTTATTAAAAACAATTAAAACTTCCAAAAATCAATTATTTCGGAGCTTCGGAACTTCAATAATTCACAATAAATAGCCCTTTTGTCAAAAAATTCGAATCTCATGACTTTTTATAGGAAATTCAATTCTCTACAACTTTACAGAAGAAAGTTTTTCCAAATTCCAAATGTAAATTGACCAAATCCACAAAACCAAGCGATTTTACAAAGCTATAATCAAATTTCGGTCAAGAAATAGGGTCCACCGACATGTTTAACATGTTTTAAACATTTATTGCAACAAAAATACTCTTCCTCCTCAGATACTCATATATCCCACATTCGTTTGTAAAAATATCACCATTGTTATATTATTAAATATATATATATATATATATATATATATATATATATTTAAATGAATTATTTTATCGAGAAAAAGATAAAATTTCAATTTTCAACAATTGTCACATTAAAATTTTCTCCATCTATATCCACATAAAATCAATATTTTCCTCATCATATGAATCAATAATTAATTATTCACAAATAATATTACGTAATCACAATATCGACAACCTGTGCAGGCCTCGAGAGAGGGGCTTTCCAATAAGAATTTCTCCTTACTGGCGCGCAATTAGGTGACCAAACCTCTCCTTAGACAGAACTTTCTAGACATTGCCAATAATGTTATCTAATAATATTATTCAGATAATATGAATTATTGCTTCGATAATGAAAAATACTGTGTAATGACAATTATTGAAACAACAGCAATATAAAATATCAACACAACAATTATTGAACCAATAAAATATTGAACAGTAATTACTGTAACCATTATTGAGTAGTGCCTTCTTACGTAAGAATCAATAATTGGTGCAATACCAGGTGTACATCGTGTTTTAACCAATTTAGTATTTTAATAAAGATTAATCTGTAATAACTACGCCGTTATTTTTAAACAACTTATATTTGTCGTTTTCTTCATCCAATCGCTCGTTATGGGGCCACACATGGTCGCTACTGCCGCATTTAATATTCCCCGACAAAGATTTAATATTCCACGACCAAACTAATATTCCCAAACAACAATGAATATTTTATAACCACTTGCTTATTTTGAAATATTTGCGTGATTTTACCCATAACTATCCACATTAATCACATCAACCATTACTATTTCAAAATAATAATTAGAGGAAATTAAATTTCATTTATTAATTATTTGGGGTCTTACAACCTCCCTCCTTATGAAATTTCGTCCTCGAAATTGACATACGCACTCGGTGTTTCAAAAGGTGAGGATACCTCGCTTTCATTTCGCTTTCCAATTCCCTGTGTCATTTCCTCTATAGCATGGTTCCTCCATAAAACTTTAACTTGTGGTATGACCTTCGCGTGGGATATGCTCCTTCCTATCCAAGATCTTGACAGTATCTCCTCATACGTTAAGTCTTCAGCTATCTCGTCCGGTTCTAACTCAATAACGTGGTTCGGGTCTTTCACATATTTATGAAGTACAGATATGTGAAACACATTATGAACACGAGACATACTTGGAGGTAAAGCGAGTCTATAGGCTACATTTCCTACTCGGTCAAGAATTTGAAATGGACCAATAAATCGTGGATTGAGCTTTCCTCTCTTCCCAAATCTTATAACTCCCTTCCATGGGGCAACACGCAACAATACATGATCCCCTATACTAAACTCCACGTCCTTTCGATGAAGATCCGCATAACTCTTTTGTCGATCATGTGCCATTTGTATACATTGTCGAATCATTTGGATCTTTTCTATAGTAATACGTACCAACTCTGGTCCCAATAATGTTGCTTCACCTACCTCGTCCCAATACACTGGAGAGCGATGCTTCCGTCCATATAATGCTTCAAATGGAGCCACACTTATACTTTCCTGATAACTGTTGTTGTAGGAAAATTCCACCAATGGTAAATACTTATCCTAACCGCTTCTTGAAGTCAGGACACGTAGTCTTAATAAATCTTCAAGAGTTTGAATAGTCCTCTCTCGATTGTCCGTCCGCTTGAGGATGGTATGTCAATCAATCAGAATCTGCACTCCATAGCTTTTTGCAAGCTAACCCAAAATCTTGAAGTGAATCTTGGGTCATGATCCAAACTATAGATACTGCATGCCATGCAACCTCACAATCTCATTTATATACATACTAGCAAGACGTTCAAGAGAATAAGTCTTCCCAGACGGCAAGAAATGTGCAGACTTGGTTAATCTATCAACAATAACCCAAATAGCATTTATGCCTTGAGAAACCGTGGGAAGACCCAGAACTAAATCCATGGTAATGTGTTCCCACTTCCATTTCGTAATCTCAAGTGGTTGCAATGGTCCCTTAGGCACTTGATGCTCCGCTTTTTACACATTGACAAGTTAAACATGTTGAGATAAACTTTGCAATCTCTCTCTTCATATTGTTCCACCAAAATGTATGTCAAGATCACGATACATTTTAGTACTTCCTGTGATGGATTGCAAATGGTGTATTGTGTGCCTCCATCATAATCTTGTACTTCAAATCGTAGTCGTTAGAACACAAAGTCTAGAGTGGACTCAAGTATTCCTTCTTCATCGATTCTCGCTCCTAATAATAGCACCTTCTTGTACTTTCTTCTTCATATGCATCACTCCGGCCTGGTGGCTTGAGCAACCTTAACTTTTTCTATTAAAGTTGGCTCTATGCGATACTTGACATCATCGCACTGCTCCTCGTGATATGATCTTCTACTCAACGCTACCTACCACGCTTCGCTTCCGGGATGGTATTGAATAGTGTGGTTGTAGTCTTTCATTAGCTCGAGCCAACGTCGCCGCCAAGATGTTGAGTTCTTTTGAGTGAAGAAATATTTAAGGCTTTTATGGTCCGAATATATCTCCACTTTCTCCCCATATAGATAGTGCTTCCAGATCTTTAGCGAAAACGATCGGCCGCTAACTCTAGATCATGAGTAGGATAATTCCTCTCATATTCTTTAAGTTGTCGCATGAGGCATAGGCTATGACTTTCCCATGTTGCATGAGAACACATCCTAACCCTTTGTTCAAGCATCATTGAGATAACAAATCCATCCGAACCGGATGGTATTGTTAGAACAAAAAGCCAAATAAGTCTCCTCTTAAGCTCTTGGAAACTCTTCTCGCATTCTTCACTCCAAACGAATTTTTTGTAGATCCTTCCGAGTCAATCGAAAGTTAATCTGAGTAGCGATTCGAGAAAACCCTTCCATGAATCTCCGATAATAACCAAATTTAGACCGTAAAGTTACGACTTCAACCACCGCCTTGGTTGCTCCTAACTTTGTATTGCTTCAATCTTCACGGTCAACAGATACTCCATGTTTTGACACCACGTGCCCAAGAAATGCTACTTCTCAAGCCGTAACTCTCATTTCTTTAACTTGGCATATAACTTATTTTCACGAAGCCTTTGTAGTACCAGCTTCAAATGGTGTTCATGATCTTCATGACTTTTGGAATATATGAGGATGTCATCAATAAAGACAACAACGAACTGATCCAAATATTCCTTGAATACTCGGTTCATTATATCCATGAAAGCCGCAGGAGCATTAGTCAATCCGAAAGACATGACTAAGAATTAATAATGCCCGTACCGAGTTCTGAAGGTAGTCTTTGGAATATCCTCAGTTCTAATCTTTAGCTGATGATATCCGTAATCTAAGATCGATCTTTGAAAAGAATTGTGCTCCTCAGAATCGGGTCAAACAGTCATCAATACGAGGTAGGTAGAGGATACCTATTCTTGATAGTGACATGGTTCAATTCCCGATAGTCAATACAAAGTCGCATACTCCCGTCTTTCTTCTTCTTTACTTAATAAAACAGAGCACCCCAAGGAGATGTACTAGATGAATGAAACCGATGTCCAACAACTCCTCGTAGTTGGACCTTTAACTCCTCAAGTTCAATAGGAGCCATTCGATATGGGGTTTTAGAAATGGGCTTTGTACCAGTTTAAGGTCAATAAAGAATTCAACTTCACGCTCGGGGTAGACCGGAAGTTCTTCAGAAATACGTCAGAAAGTCAATAACAACAGAATATTATTCAAATTTGACGTGTCTTTATTCAAATCCATAACATGGGCTAAGAAAGCTTGACATCCATTTTTAATAAACGAATAGCTTTATGATTAGATATGACGTTGATTGATTTTAATGGTTTAGTTGCTTGAATTGCACAACATGTTGTTTAGGAATATGAAAGCTAACAACCTTACGTAAAACAATCAATTTTGGCATGATGAGTAGTTAACCAATCAATCCCTAAAATCACATCAAAAGCAAGTATCTTTAAAGAGATAAGGTCAACAGGTAAGGTGATGGTGCCAACTTGAATCAAACAAGATTTATAAATAGTGGATGTGATGAAAGTTTCTCCTAACGGAGTTTCCACAGATAGGTCAAAGTCTAATTTCTCCGGAGTCAAGTTTAAACGTTGAGCACAAGCAGGAGAGATAAATGAATGGGCAAGACCCAGATTCAAGTAAAGTATAAACTTCACAAGAATTTATAAATAGCTTACCCGTGATCACCTCGCTTAGGTTCCTCGTGATTTTGACTACCACAACAAACGCTCTCCGTAAAAACCGTTGATTTTGACTTTTCGGGATGATCTTTTTGAGTCACCGCCCTCACTGAACTAGGTTTCGCTCTACTGCAATCTCGAGTGATATGTCCTTCCTTTCCACAATTATAGCATACCGAACTGCTAGGGGGCTTTTGACCGATATGTCCTCTTTCCCAGATTATATAGCATATGATTTGGTGGTCGTTTCTCTCCCTTGGAACCAGTTGCATATGGCACTGCTGCCTTCACATGGTCGTTGTTGAATCTCCTCTTTTAAAATCTCCTCCCCACTCGCTTCTTCTATTTTCATGGCCATGATTACCACCAGTAGTGGTTACCATTTTGTCCGCCTTTTTCTTTCTCCATCGGGTTATTGTTGTTTTGTTGATCGCTATCTCCCAGATGATCCTCGATTGTGGTACTCCTGGCCGACCTGCATTTCGTTATCTCGCTTCTAACAATTGAGCCCTCGTTAACAACATCCGGTCAGAGAGAAAATTTATGAGAGATGAGATATCGACGTATGTCGGGTTTCAAACCTCTCGTAAACATCCGCGCCATGCGCTCCTCATTCTCCACCAAATGAGGTACAAACTCGATAACTCGCAAACTTCGCCAGACCGAGACACCGCCATGTTGTTCTCGCTTCCGCCTAATAAACTCCACTTCCTTCATATGATTTAACACTTTCGTGAAAGTATTTATCATTAAATAGTTTCAAATGTCTTCCAAGACATGCCGAAGCAAGGCCGGATGGGTACGCTTCATGACTCCCCACCAAGAGTCCGCCTTGCCACGGAACATAAAGGTAGCGAATGGAACCTTCTCGTTTCCTCGCATCCCAAGACATCGAATATCTTGGTAATTTGCTTAACCCATGTTTTCGCCATGATCGGATCTGGCTTTCCTTAAATTCTGGTGGTCCCAACTCTTTGAATCGATTGGTCGTGATAACCCGTGAATTGCTATCATTTCCTCCTATGTTTTGAACACTAGTCTCCCTCGTCGATTTTTTGCATGAACCGCAAAAAGCTTCTAAACATTGCGTCATTCATCGTCTGATCAGTGGTGTTGTTCACAGGAGGAACATTGCCAGCCTGTTGCACGTTCTCCTCGTTGGTGAGTACAGTGCATCTCCACGGTCTCATTTCCATTGTTAATATTCTCAATCGACATTCTCAACATCATCATAAAACAAGGGTTAATTAAGGAAATCAATATATCACATAATATCCCTATATATCGACCAACTATCAAATAAGCTTAGGTAGGACACACTAGCGAAGGATTTACTCGCTCTCCCTCCTAGTTCTATTCCCGATCTCCGCCAGAGATCATATCCCTAAGTTTCTCGATACCAACCGTGACACCCCCAAAATAGGTATACATCACCCATTCGAGTTGTCAATACACAAGATGTAAACAACTACAATTTTATTATTACAACAAAGAAACTGTGAGTTTAAATACGAGATATTGTCATCTAAACAATATCCACATACAAATAAATCCTCATCATAATTATTGGTACATTATTTTACAAAATGGTGAGGACTACTAAACAACTCTCTAAAACCATCATTCCATACCCCGACTCGCACTCGCTACATTCTCGCCTCCCGAGAAGAAAAATGGAACAAAAAGGAAAGGGTGAGCTCAACTAACCCAAAGAAGAATATTATGACTAAGATAATATACAACAAATTATCGTTAGTCTTCAACAGGAAAAATTTAATAGAATACAATAGACAACAAGTTTTAAATCAATACTCTAGCAATGAAAAATATTAATTCATGAAGAGTTACGTAGAGGATGAAATCTACTAATATCTATGAATTTAACAAATCCATCATCAATATTTTTATCCCCTGTAACATCAATCAATATATATCCGAATCATATATTCATCCTTGCACTACATGTGCCAAGGACATTCACCAAATTGGTCATGTTCATCTAAACACTGCTCATCTTTGCACTACGGCCAAAGATATTCATCAGAATCATTCATCTTTGCACCATGTGCCAAAGATATTCATCGAAATCAATCATCTTTTGCACTATGTGCCAAAGATATTCAATAATATCATCATTTAAGATCAAGATGATGAAAATATATTTTTTTTTTAAAGAAATGAATCCAGTGAAACAAAATGACAAGGATTAAGGATTAAGGATTCGTACTTTGTTTTATCCATGTCCAAAAATACCTCAAAAATAATCATAGTGGTGTAAAATTCAAGAATGATCAAAACATGGATACAATCAAAACTAGTATCCACAATAGATATTTTGGACGAAAAGGAAAATTTTCATTTTTCGATGAATAGGCCAGATTCGCGGAATAAGATCAGATACGTGAATAAGACCAGATACGTAAATAGTAAATCGACACCAAAAGTTCCAAATTTGATAAAAACTTCAGATCAATATTTCAAAGATAATGATATTGAAGAAATAATATCATTACTTAAAAAATAATAATATCCCTTACTCTTAAAGATTTATACTTCTAAAGTTGAAACACTTGATATAAAGCTATGACTTGAACTTGCACCGATATAGCAATACTCAAAGTATACTCAAAATACTCACAAGAATACGCCGATAATATAGAGAGAGAAAACTTCAGTTTCTGGTGTGATTTTCAATTCTAACCTAAGCACCCTATTTATAGGAAAATGCTTAGAACACCAAAGTAGAAAATTTAATATAATATTATTATATAATTTAAATTTTCCTACGCCATCTTTTTTATAACTGAATTCAGCCACCTTTGTTGCCCCACAATAATGATAAAAACAAAAAAACGTTTTTGTTATTAAAAACAATTAAAACTTCCAAAAATCAATTATTTCAGAGCTTCAGAACTTCAATAATTCACAATAAATAGCCTTTTGTCGTAAAAATTCAATCTCGCGACTTTTATAGGAAATTCAATTTCTACAACTTTACGGAAGAAAGTTTTTCCAAATTCCAAATGTAAATTGACCGAAATCCACAAACCAGGCGATTTTATTGTGCTATAATCAAATTTCAACCAAGAAATAGGGTCCACCGACATGTTTAATATGTTTTAAACATTTATTGTAAACAAAAATACTCTTCCTCCTCAGATACTCATATATCCCACATTCGTTGTAAAAATATCACCATTATTATATTATTAAAATATAATAAATATATATATATATATATATATTTAAATGAATTATTTTATCGAAAAAAGATAAAATTTCAATTTTCAACAATTGTCACATTAAAATTTTCTCCATCTATATCCACATAAAATCAATATTTTCCTCATCATATGAATCAATAATTAATTATTCACAAATAATATTATTGTAATCACAATATCGACAACCGTGCAGCTCCTGTGAAAGAGGGGCTTCCAATAAGAATTTCTCTCATCATGCAAGCAATTAGGTGACCAAACCTCTCCTTAGATGTAACTTTCTAGACATTGCCAATAATGTTATCTAATAATATTATTCAGATAATATGAATTATTGCTTCGATAATGAAAAATACCGTAATGACAATTATTGAAACAACAAGAATATAAAATATCAACACAACAATTATTGAACCAATAAAATATCGAATAAGTAATTACTTCAGAACCATTATCGAGTAGTGCCTTCTTCACGTAAGAATCAATAATTGGTGCAATACCGCAGGTGCTACTTCGTGTTTTTAACCACCGAGTATTTTAACAAGATTAATCTCAGAATAACTACGCCGCTATTTTTAAACAACTTATATTTGTCGTTTTCTTCATCCAATCGCTCGTTATAGGGCCCACACGGTCGCATACTTGTCAGCATTTAATATTCCCGACAAAGACGTAATATTCCACGACGATCAAACGAATATTCCCTAACAACAATGAATATTTTATAACCACTTGCTTATTTTGAAATATTTGCGTATTTTACCCATAACTATCCACATTAATCACATCAACCCTTACTATTTCAAAATAATAATTAGAGGAAATTAAATTTCATTTATTAATTATTTGGGGTCTTACATCTACGATGAATTTTTTCTCTAATCTAGGCATTTAATTTGCACGCATATTTAAATCTAATAGAGATGCATGCTAAACCTTGATAGAGATGTACGTTGATGTAGCGCCTTTACAGATATGTAGATCATGCATGATGTGATGCTCTAGATTTCCTTAGGAGTCTAATGTCCTAGGTTGATGCAGATTATAAATTATATGGAGTAGAATTTTACCTCACCCTTTTTGAGGTGATTTGGAGTCTCCTTTTGATGTTGGGTACTTGTGCCCCATTTCGAAAGCGTTTGATTCGCAACCAACCGAATCGATGACTCGAATGTCGCTAACACCTCGGAGAGGGTGCAAAGCATTGTTCTTTCACGCCTAGATTTGAACTTCGGTGTAGAGGTCTCGAGTTGTGAGAATTTGAAGCCGGTTAGCACATTTGATGATGAGGATTTCATTCGCTAGACCTTTTGTCATTGGGATTCTCCTTTTGAGTTAATGACTTTCTTGAGAATTTTCCCCTTCTTTTGTAGGGGCAAGCTAAAGTCGCCATAATTTCTTTCAGGAGTTCTCCCCTTTCTTTTGCTGAGAGGCTTGATCCCGCCTTAAGCTCCTTCCATTTCTTGGAATTGAACAATGCCCCAGTCCTTTCACATGTTGATGCTGAGGGTTCATATGAGAAACTCTCTTTGTTGATGAAGTCGCAATTAAGTAATATCCAAATCGCTAGTGAGATGATGTGAGAGAAGCTCTGATGATGATGTACCATGCTGATGGTGGTGACTAGCGCATTTTCCTCTTTAGGATGGTTGATAAATGCCCCAGTGTTGAGTTGTCGTTGTTCCTGAGATTGCCCCAGTCTTGTTGTACGAGTTCCAATATCGGGTTATCGCCAATTTTGAAATTGCCCTAGCCTTGCTTGTTGTCTGGGATAGTTTCTTTGACAGATGAGCTGATAAGACGCCGAGATCGCAAGAGGCTTTTACTTCTGTACCAGATGGTGAACATGTAGTGGATTTGGGCTTTGATGCCCTCAATCATTGTTCCTGACTTGTTCTCGCAATCGGCGTTGATGCTTTTCTTCTGATTTGAAGAAGACTTGTGATTGAGGGTGTCGATTCTTTGAAGGTCCTTTTTGCTGGTTGTCTTAGTGTATCTTTGTTTCTTCCTTTCTGGGATTTGTGCCAGATTCGATGGAATGACATTGAAGTGTTGTTAGGTCTTCTCGACATGGGTCGCTGACTTGGAGGGTTGTTCTTGGGCGTAGACTTGGGATTGATGTTTGGGTTTGGATGTTTCTTTTGAGGGTCGACCGCGCACCACCGATGGTCAATTGCTCACGTATTTCACGTGTATGTGGGAGATCAGGTCGACGCAGTTCCTGCTATATAAGATAAACGATTTCAGAAGTGTTTGTTTGGGTTTTTGTTTGGTTTAACCGCACCATAAATGGCTGCCTACGTACTCCCATTGATGAGGGGAGATCAGGTCTTTCATAGTTCAGGCTTAATGAGCTGAAACCCGACTGATTTGATTTGTGATTTTTGATTTTTCTTTTTTTTATTTTTTCTTTTTTGTCTTCTTTTTTTTTTCTTTCTTTTTTTTTCTTTACATGCATGGAAAATAAAAGGCATACTACGAAGAAAGTGATATCGTCCCAACATCTTTTGGAACTCGTAACTTTATCCCCTAGATCTACATCTTCTTGGCTAGCTGAGGCCCGATAGTCCAATTGTTAGTGGTTATGTTGCCTTCGAGGCTTGCGATAGAGGTTACCTCTTGATTCTGAATGTCTTCACTTATGGCCATAACTTGATCGCTTCCTGATTCAGTACATTCCTCAGGGATGCTTGAACTGGATGCATCGCAAAAAGGGATGAACTCCTAATTCTTTGATGAGTTGGTTTCCCCGATATCCTCACAACCTTTTCCTTCATTTGTTCCTTCACCTTTTTCTTGGGCTTGAGAGGATTCAACCATGAAATCTCCCTCGAACTATTATCGCATTTCTTGCAAGGAACTTTCCTTTTTATCTTTTTCTTCCTTGGAAAGGATTAGTATTTCCTCCGCATCATCCAAGGTGATAAAATCAGGAACGTGGTTGTATCTTTGGACCACAGGATGTTTGATGTTGGCGGAGGAAACTCCTTTGGGAATTCCCTTGTCTCCTCTGTCATTCCTTGCATTGGGATTAGTCCACCTTGTATTCTTCCAGAATTGGTGCTCATTGCCTTCACCTCCTCTGAACTGCCTGTCTCGAGTGGACATCTTAAGCTTTTTATTTCCTTTTTGCCTTTTTTGGTCATGGGAAATTCTATCTCCAGCTCCCCATTTTCAATAAGATCCTGGATTTTATGTCGCAAAGACCAACATTCCTCAATCATATGCCCAAGTGAGTTAGAATGGTAGAGACATATCTTAGTGGAATCATAACTCTTCATCTTTTGATTTATAGAAGGCAACAACTCAGTAATCCTTCCTTCGCTTATTAGAAAGTATAGCATTTCTTCATTGGATTTGCTTAGAGGGGTGAATTTTTGGACTCTTGTGGAGGTTGTTTGATCTTTCTTCTTTGAGAATTCGCATTCCCCCGAGCGATTTTTCCATTGGCGAGATCTTCTAGAAATTTTATCATCCCCCTTTTCTTGGCCTTCTGATAGTTGAGTGAAAAATTGCCTCGTATCCTGATGTTGGCGCACTATCAGCTTAGCTAGCGGACTTACTTGATTCTGGATCGTCTCTAATTTTTGCATTACTATCATACCCTCCTCTGAGTTTTCCCACTTTAGGACATTTGTTTGGTGCCTTTGGGGGTATTCCACAATCCTTCGTATGTACTTACGATTTGGATACATTTCAGCGCTTCCTGACCTGATCATGTTAACTTCTTCCATATCATGCTGCAACGGAAGGTTTATGTTGACATTTTGTTAGTCAGGTTGTTGGACCACAATACTGCCACTTTCGATCAGATTTTGAATTTTATGCTTTAAGGACCAACAATCTTGTGTATCGTGTCCTGGAGACCCTGAGTTGTAAGTGAATCTTTGGCTTGGATTGTATCTTTTGCTCCCTGGTTCCAGAGATGGAGCCAGTTCGGTAATTTTCTTGTTATCCATTAATATCGCCAATACATTTTCAAGGGAATCGCCTAGTGGAGTGAACACCCAATTTTCAGTTCTCTCAAATTTTCTTTTCCTCTCTGGGCATTGGTAGAATGCAGGCAGTTGTTGAAATGGCAGATTATCTTGTTTTTTCCAAATGGGGGGACAATAGGTTGGTCTCATATCTTTCCCCTGTACAACAAGGGATACATCTTCAGTGCCTTTATCGGGTATACCATTAGGATCGCTTCAGATACTTGTCGATCAGATATATCTTGGCGATTGCTTCCAAGGCAAAGAAGTCTTTAATCTTGCTCGCCTTTCAGCCCATCTCGCCATTTCGCCATGTTTGATCATTTGAGAATGGCTTTCCTATGCCCTCGCTAGGATCCTCTCATAGTAAGGAGCCTCTTGGATATCAATAAACGTCATTACCATCTCAGTTTCTGTCATTGATGGAATGACTTGCGCTGCTAGATGTCTCCACCTTTGGGAATATTCTCGAAAAGATTCAGTACTTTGCTTTTTGACTTTAATCACTTGGTATCGATCTGGTGCCATTTAAAACTGAAAACTGTACTGATTTAGAAAGGCATGGGCCAATTCTTCCCAGTTGTGGATTTTGGCATTGTCAAGTCGGGCATACCATGCTTTAGCCTCTCTAGTGAGACTCCTTTGGAAAAACTGCATCCTGAGGCTTTCATCTTCAGCATAAGACCCTAATTCGCCAATATATACTTTTAGGTGCATATAGGGATCGCCTGCCCCATTGTACTTTTCAAACTCTGGGACTTTGAATTTGTCAGGATATCGAGCCCCTGGGAATATGCAGATATCTGAATAGGTAACACTTCCATAATTTCCAGTCCCTTTGATTGACCGGATGGTTTCCTCCATTTGTTGGAATTTCTTTCTTATATCCCCAGTTTCTCGATCATCCCTGAGTTTTGTGATTTTAGGGGTTTTGTTGGTTCTTTTATTGGAATGAGGTTCAGGTATCTGGGTTTCTATCTTTTTGTCAATACCCTGACTTCCCCCTGGTGTGAATGACTCTGGTTAAGTAGGCATTGTCTGACCCCAAGTGTCTTTACTTTGTTATTTTAGAAAGACAACCAATTCTGCTATCTAATTCCTTAATCCTTCAAACTCCTCTCGGGAAACAGGAGTAGGATCAGGCTGGGCATTTGTAGCCATGTCTGACGGTGGGCTTAGTGCCTTCTTGGACTTTAAACGGGTAACGAGACCGATTGCTTCCCTACAAAAAGACTTACATAGTTTAGTCTTAGGGAATGTGGAAATGTTACATGCTATGTGATGTGTCCGTTTTAGGAGTATTATCCTGCAAAACGGATGTCAGTTGTTTGTATGACAAGATAGTATGCTAGATAAAAGGGAATGCATGTACACATTCATTCATATTTTTCCATTACATTGAGATTGACATGGAAATGAGATTACAAGTAATTGTAATTACAAGTAATTGAAATGGGAAAGTATGAAGAGACTTTCCTTCGCGTTTGGTTTATCAGAGGTTAGCCTATCTTAGGCTACTCTCACGGATTTTTGGCATGAAGGTTCCCAACTCATCGCAATTTACTTGATGGGAAGTTAATCCGGCCTTTTAATTGGAGCGAATTTGGGTGGTGCCTTTCCTGAGCCTCATTGGAATTAGTCTTCCTACGAGTCCAATAATCAAATACTGACAGGATAGCCTCCTGGTGGAGGTACCACACAACATACATTCACATACGACGTGTCTCACCGTTTATGAAAATGATGACATATGCGAAGCACTAATATCACGAGCAGATATAGTGTAAAGCATTAAGTTCGGTAATTATATGCATTCGTACACATTCATCATAAATGTAAATGCAACATCCACACACAAGCATATAACAATTTTGAAAAGATTATAATAGCGGCTTAAGCCCTCTTACTGGTGTCCCCAGCAGAGTCGCCACCTGTCGACGTCAGAATTTTTATTTGTCCATTTTCTGTTCTTGTTCTTTGGTATTCTCATGCTAGGTGAGATTTGTTTGAAAAAATAAGTTGTGAAAAGGTCCGACATGTTTATGTCGACGAATGGACTGTGAGAGTCGCCAGTTGATATTTTATAAGGTTGTACCAACACAACTGAGAAAAGGTTCGCACATTGACCCAGTGATGTGACACTGCTAAACGGGTCTATAAAACCGAGATTCATTAGGGTCCGGGGGCTTGATTATGCGAAGGGAAGGTGTTAGGCACCCCCGACATCCGCGTTACCACGGTGACCGCCACTTTTCAAGAAACTATTATATGAATGTGTGTGTGTGGGTCAATGTGTTGTTATTTGGAAGTAAAGTATGCAGGCCTCGTTAGCATACATATATACTGTGGTTTGAATTTATGTAAAAATTCAGTTTTAAACAAGATATAGCAGTGATGTTTTTATAAAAGAGGTTTTTCAAACCCTTATGCTCAATAGTAATTAAGACCTTTTACACTTCCATTTTTATTAAATGTTTGGCTGGATTGCTTTTATTTTCGAACTGAGAAGCATCTTCGAGAAAAATAATGTACAAAGCAGTGCCGAACTCCTCGTGGGCATGAAAACCATCTGAGGAAATCCAAACACCGTGAATAAATTTACAACCTGCTTACAGCTGAAAATGTCCATCACGGGAATCGAATCTAGATTCAGTAGACTGAATCTGTGATCACATGATTTCTAGGCTCACATGTTGCCACAATTTATATGAGAGTAGTAAGCAGTTATATATATATAAGCGGTAAATATAGATATATATATATAGACATGATCAACCACCACGAAGCACCTCCATGGGGGATCAGAAATGTAAATAAAGCTGTAAAAGCAATCAACCGCCACGAAGTAAACTCCAGGCGGGACAAAATGTAAAGAAAGCCATAAAAACAATCAACCGCCACGAAGTAAACTCCAGGAGGGACGAAATATAAATATATATATATATATATATATAAGCGGTAAACGCACCGGATGTAAAATCTAGGCTCATCGAATAGAGTTCGACAATAGTTCATATATATAAGTATATATATATATATATATAAAAGCAAATAAATACTCTGAATGTAAAATCCAGGCTCATCGAACAAAGTTCGACAACAGTTCATACATATAAGTCTATATATATATAAAAGCAAATAAACGCTCCGGACGTAAAATTCAGGCTCATCGAACAGAGTTCGACAACAGTTCATTTATATATTTATATATATATATATATATATATATATATATATATATATATATATATATATATATATATATATATATATCGCTATCGATCTTAAGCTCACCTTTATTGACTCACTGAGCTCACCCCTCTTTAGTAGCGGACGAAGCGACGGATTTGTCAAACAATTGTTAAATCTATACTTTTAGCGATTTATATGTTGTTCGTCACTAAAAGTATAGACGACTTGACAGTTGTATGATCCGAACCGTCACGTGTCTAAGATTGCTAAAGGAGGGTGAGTTCGGGTGAGTGGATAAGGGGTGAGTTTAAGATCCGGACTATATATATATATATATATATATATATATATATATATATATATATATATATATATATATATAAAGCAAATAAACGCTTTTGGACGTGAGTCTGTGCTCAATCGAGGCATAACTCGATAATGTTAGTCCATATATATAAATATATATATATATATATATAAACAGAAATAAAACCACTGACCGAAGTCCGGGCATACACACACTACACGACTCTCAACGTGAAGAACGGTGTGTGTAAAGATGAAGATAAGGGCTTTAAGGTGTGTAAGAAGGCTTACAGTGGACTGCCAAAGAAGACTTCAATGACTTTAAAGGGAAGAACACTCGGCTCCCGCCGATAAAAATATAGCAATATATAAGTTCACAAGTGTTTATATTTGAGAAAGCACTCAATTTATAGTGTGTACAGATCAAATTGGACAGGGCTTCCTCGCCTCTTCTCCATATAAAATGGCCACACTAAGCCCTCTATTTATAGAGGGTGAGCTGAATGAGCCGATGAGATGTACTGCATGTGCCGGTGCCCGGCGGTGTGGGTCCCTTAGTCTCGGCACGTGCACTCAAACAACGCGTTATTCGCTCGAACCTTCATAACTTTCAATCCGGGAATCCGATGGAAGCGTGTCATACCATTCCAGAAAGCTCTTTTCGAGAGCTATGCAATGACATAGGATTTGCCCATTTTTGATGCCAGAAAGATGGGTCCATGATCGAAATGGCATTTCTGGGTTTCCGTCAGGTAGTCCGTTGAGCCGTTTTGCGTAGTTTGCGCTTGGAAGTTTAGATATGGTTTTTGTGGGATTTCTTTTGAAGAAATTTGAGTTGAAATGAGTGCATTTGATTTGAGTTGAAGTTGAGTTGGCAAAATGACCATTTTACCCCTCCCAAGGTTATCTCCGATCTTCGCACAGTTGTAGCGGGGTTTTCCCAGTGTTATATCTGAGAATGTCATTTTGTTGACTCTGAATGTCCTCAAGGTCATCTCTGAGGTTGTCTTGACCACCCGAGGTTGACTCCGGGCATTGAACTTGATCTCCTGGGGTTATCTCCGGGGTTGGAACTACCTTTCACGGGGTTATTTCTGGGGTTGGAAACTGATTTCTCGGGGTTGGAAACTGGATCTCTCGGGGCTATATCTTGGGTTAGAATTGATTGTTGTGGTCCTTCAGGGTTATCTCTAGAATGTAAAAAAGACGTTTTTGTCCTTTTGCATAGTTAGTAACAGGAAAACAAAATTTCGAGTGTCTACAGGTCCACACATAACCCATTCTGAGTCGCCAAATACATGGTACAGAAAACAACTACAAGCTTCATTATTACAATTGTCGTGCAAAATACGACAACACATATGCTGTGAGTTTTAAAAATTGTGACTCTCATCCCAACCTTGGATAGCACCTCATAGTGATACCTTACATAAAGGTACGGTCAATAACTGTTTTAGAAATTAAAATCTTTGGAAAATGCTCAAGGAAACCTTCTTACATGGGAGACCATGCATCTACGTTATAATAGATATCATATGACTTGAGAATTATCCTTGGTTGACCCAATAGACCCCAAAGAAAAACGAGAAGATTACTATCATGTTCTTTCCAATGGTGAGTCTTCTTTTGACATATAATTATCTCCATTGTCTCCAATTGAGAACTATATTTCGACAAAACTGCAAGATTATATAGGTAGTGCTTGGAGATATACTCAGCAAGTGGATGTGCACAATCCTGTCTTATGATAACACGAAGTCGTATGTAACGCCCCAAAATCCGGTCTACTTTTAGACCCGGACTCCGTGTGTCACGATTCCATTTCCTTCCAAACATACCTCATTATATAGCTAAATATAATGACATACATTCTCAAATCCCAGGTTCTCGAAATCTTATAACCTCTTTCATTACAAATAATGATAATTACATTATTCTTTATATCTTACACGAGTGACTTTCATCCGCCACCAAGGATTCATAACTGTTCATTAAACTAGTCTATAGTTTAATTCTATCATTCTATATTACAAGTCTTCACTTGCTTTCTTCACGCACATTCATATATCTTTGAATGACACTTCGTCTGGATACCGCAAATTTTGATCTTTACGGATCCTTAAGTTCTTTCTAACATTGTTTGCAGAAAATATTTTTCATTTAAAGCAAGTGTGAGCATTCAATTGCCCAGTTGAAGTCATAATGATTGAACAAACAACTTCAAGAGTTTAAACATTTTTCAGAACTTCGATAACCGAACAAAGGTTATGAAGCGGCTTTGAATAATAGGAATAGTCTCGATTTCTATCATCTTAAAACATTAGTCATATTCACTTTGAAATACTTTCATTTCCTCTATCTTTTTCATACACATCCTGTCTGGCTAGAATCATTAGCACAGACCTAACAATAACGATTCATGTATAAACCGAGCATACTTGTATTGAACAGTTCAATCATAGAACAGTTCATCTCAAAGAAACACCAAAGTTTTCAAATTGTGGCACAAGGCCTCATACGTTCTACCACATTGTACAAATATTACACATTCGCACATAGACATAACTTCTCAAGTTCAACATCTGAGAAGTTTAAGAAACTAGCATTCATATAGCATGAATGAAGTTAGAAAACTTGCGCTACACGCATTACCACAGTTTTACGATGCTTACGCCGAATCGCTCATTCCAAATCCCTATATAACACATAAGGAAAATCACACGTACACCAATTAGTCATATACTTGACTTACACATTGGTTTACTTAACTTTACTTCTTAGGGTTCGCGCTCTTGTAATCTAAGCTTACGCGACTAACTTTCTTCTAACGGTTTACGGCTTCATGACATATGGAGATGTCTTAACTTAACACGTTCATCATCTTTGATGATTTACATTCCTACCTTATTCTTATAACTTTTCTAGGACACGGTAATGACATCGCTTCTCCCGCTAGTAGTCCATATGGTACTGAGTGGTTTCCACAAACAACCAACAAACAAGTTCCCATCTCATCTACACTACCCACACAGTGAGTTAGATCGGTTTCCAGTTTTGTATATACCTTCGCTCTCTGAAGGAATTGTTTAGCCCAGCTCCTATATGTCAACCATCAAAGGTTACGATTGTACCACAACCTAACTTTATCTTAACTTATACGAACCATTAAACTATAATGTTCGTTAAGTCAACTTCTTATTCCTTACGGCTTTCTGGCAACTAAATGCCATACCTCAAGATTCATTTTTTATCGTCTAAGTCATACAGTCTTTTTTATACTCAAAACGATCATTCAATGTCAATACTATAAGGTCATAGTGTTAAACATTTCATATGAACTTATTCATACCTTACAACGTCCAGTTCCTTCAACTCAAAACGTTTATCCAAGTTATACTTATTAACTCGGCTTCTTAACGTTATACGTTATTATCTTTAACTCAGTTTCTTTACCGTTCATGGTTAAACAACATTCTTCATTATCTTACGGTCAAACCATACATGGAGTGTAGGTTATGCCCGTTTAATATTCATATACACTCAACCTTTACATTGGTTAAAGCGTTTAACACTTACCTTTCATTCTAACATTCTCTATCCGACTCACATCGGACTTTCATTACTCTTATTACTGTTCGCTACGCCTTTTTACGATAATTCATATCTCCCTTACTACTTTTGTCAACGACTAAGTCATACTACCATTGTACACTTAGAATATTCATCCGACGCAACTACGATTCACGAGGATCGTTTACGTATTCGATGTTCACGTTGCTCGTCTCTTAATCTCTTATTCAACCTTTACTCAAGGTTTCAATTGCATTCATCGTTATCCATCCCATGAACCCCATGTTCATTATTCATTCTTAATGTCGAAGCCATACCGTTCGTTGTATGTTAAGACCGATCGTTCATCACAACAACGTTGCGTTCACAGCGTCTATACGCTTTAAACTTATCTCTCATTATCACAACATAACATCGAAATGTTACTTGTTACCTTCGTCACTCAACGCCTAAGGAATCACAATCATAGTAATCCCTCACGCTCGCTCATCGTGACTACGGCCCCGGATATTGGTTCAGAACCCGCGATTTGTATTCTTTTTAGTCTCGCTTAATCCTTCCGCTCAACCTTTACTAAAGGTTTAACTTGCTTGCTAGCTGTTATTTTAGGTGAACTATATGTTCATACTTCTTTCTTTGCACATCCTCCAAGAATTGAGAAATAAAATCTCATTTCGGCATTGACCAGACCGGCGGCTGCGTCGTGCGTGCTCTTCCTCTCTCTGGCATGGCGGCTGACTGACCACGCTCTCCTTCTTCCCTTGGTCCGCACTCACTACGCCAAACCCTTTGTTATCTCTCTCACGCAGTGCCACTCCGTAAGTTTATATATCGAGTTCAAGGCCCGCCGCCACTTTCAAAGCTTCACCAATAATGGCCGCCGAGCTTAAACCCTAGAAATATTTCTAAGTCTTGCATTAAGTTTGAGACACGTACTTTACGATCTCATAACTTTTTCGTTATAACTCGGAACGAGGTCGTTCCAAAGTCATTCTCTTCCTTATCTTAAGTACTTTAATACCCATTGAGCAGAAATTCATTCTAAATCCGTTACGTGCCATTTGACTAGCTTAATCTTAACTGTTCGTTCATTTTTACGCTTTTAACGTTCTTCGCTCGTTCATCCGTAATTCGGTCATTCGAACTCGGAACTCGTTCGTTCTTGAGTCCACGACTCACGTTTTCTACATTCTCTTACATTCTTATGAAACCCTACATTCTCGGGTTCATTTACTAACCTTCTAATTCTCGTTCTTCTTTTACGAAAATTTCGCCATAACTTCGTTATAGCTACGTTTCAATCCATTCTTCATGAACGTTTCTATCATTCCTAACCAAGCAATTTGCAACTAACTTATACACGATGGTTTTAAACTTGTCCATCAACAACATTTATCCTACGATGGTTTTAAATTTGTCCATCAACAACAATTATCCTACGATGGTTTTAAATTTATCCATCAACAACGTTCTTCGTGTTCTTCGTTCGTTCTCAATCGATATTTTGGATTACGATTCTACTTTTTCTTGGAATTTGATGTTATAGAACATCATTCCTTACTTATTTCACCTACTCGTTCATATAATTCATTCGGATCGCTCAAAATCCATAAGAATCTTATACTTCCTTAAGAAATTTATAAACTAAATTTCTAAGTTCTTATTTCTTCTTTTCTCATGATTTCAACCATATGAAATCATTTCTAACATCATCTTCTCCCTATTCTCATTAAGCTATGTTTTAAACATATTAAACTTAAAGAAAATATTAGAAGAAACTAGGGTTCGGATTACCATTCTTCTTTAATCCTCTTCCGTTATACAAAGCCAGCGATTTGCAAGCTCTTCGATTTCACGATCACTTTTGATCCAAGCATTCATGCTCATACTGTGACACCCCCAAAACAGGTATACGTCACCCATCTTGGGTCGCCACTTACATGGTACAGAATTCAAATACAACTTAATAATACAACTGTCGTGTACAATACGACAAAACATAAAATGTGAGTTTGAATACAAATATTATCTACTAGAGATTATACAAACTCAAAAGGAGTCTTTATTACAATTATTATTACACTATTTCACGTAATAGTGAGGGACTACTAATGCTATCATCTCGGTCCATTATCCGCTCCCCCAACTAGTCCTCACTACGTTCTCATTTTCTCAAGAGAACAATAAAAGTAAAAGGTGAGCTCAACTAGCCTAGTAGGAAATATTATGACTAAGATAATGCGTAATATATTCTCGTTAGCCTTCAACAGTTGTTAAACCGATACAATATAACAACCATCAAGTTTAATCTGCTAGTGAACAAACAATCCATTAAAAGAGTCAAGTAGAGAATCAAATCTACTATCTTTTATGATTTAAAAGGTTTTGCATCACTTTTATCGCTGGGACTCAGCTTAATAAATAATCCACATCATTGAATCACCCCTGCACTACGACCAAGGATATTCTTTAGTATCACGACCACAATTATCCATGCACTACGGGCCAAGAATATGTGTGTATTCATTAATGATCATGATCATGCCAATAATTGTCTATCAATGCTCTACGGGCCAATGAGGACTTTTTTCACATCATTTGTAACATTACGGTCATGATTACACCGAATAATCCCTGGTCATAATCATACCAAGTCCATATATGCACTATAGGCCACAGATGACTTTCAACAAAATATAAGCATGAGGATGATGACAATGATATAAGAATTCAATAAAAACAAGTTCAAGAATTAATTTATCCAAGAACTAATAACATCCAAATTGTCAACATGATACTGCTTTGTAGAGTAAAATTCAAGAATGCTCAGAAGAGTATTTCCAAGAAAAGATACTGGATGAAGCGCAAATATCAAGGATATTCCACTAATTTCATGGAGTATAAGTCAAAACTTTAATCAACTCGAGTATAATATGGAATTGAATAACAAAAGAAATCACCGTGCATGCGAAAGACCGCATGCATAAAAGTTATTCCAAATGTAATAATAAATAACGGAATCAGTCCCACAGAAACGCATGCATGTGATATTCTAACGTAATAATAAAGATGAAATCAGTCCCGTAAAAACGCATGCGTATGTGATATTCCAATGTAATAATAAAAGACTAATCAGTCCCGGCGTAGAATGCATGTGATGTGATATTCCAATGTAATAATAAAGAAGCGGAATCAGTCCCACGAGAACGCATGCAGACGAGGATATTCCAAAGTAATAATAAAGATTTTAACCAGTCCCACGTAGAACGCATGCACATGATGTTCCAACAAAGATAATAAAGAATGAAACAATGTAAGAATTTCACCAAGTATAGGTAGCTCACAGATACACAAAGTTATTCCAATAGAATAATAAAGAATGGAATAATAGAAGTTCTCTTCATGATAAAAAAGAAATAATACTCCCTATGAGTACAACAAATAATATTCCCTACTTTGGAAAAATCTGATCTTTGGAATAGTGAGGTGCAGACAGATTTTCTTCTTTCTCTCTATAATTTCTCTCTATAATAATCGCCTAAAGCTTTTTGTGAATTGGTGAGAAATGAAGGAAGAATGAGCTTCTATTTATAGGAAAATATAGTTTCGATAATTAAACGTTTTGGGGCTCAAAAATTATAGTACAATACCTCCAACTTTTCTTTCATTTATAATTTAGTCCTGTAAGTATTATCAATCTTGCACCAACTCCCCTAATAGTAAATAATGTGAATCAATAGTTCAATCATGTGAATCAATAGTATAATCATGTGAAAAATATGAATTGCAGTATAGTACCCCCATCTATACCTCCATTTTTAATTTAGTCAATGCAAGTATTATCAATCTTACACCAACTCCCCTAATAGTAAATAATGTGATTCAATAGTACACATATGTGAACAAATAGTTATGTAAGCATGTGAATTAGTAGCAATTAATTGCTCATTTAACTGATAAATTACCCGATTTATCAATATAACCCCTAGACATCAATTATCGTCGGAATAAATGTCGATTTTCACTAACACAAACAATTCCAACATAATGAAACTATTTTTATCAAAAATATAAATTTTGAATTTTGAAGTTTGGCTTTTCCCGAAAAAGTCAACTGTTGACTTTTTGACCAAATAGTGAATCCCGGAAAATTTTGTGTTTATAGATTATTTCTATTAATTTTATCGTTCCGGACTCAAATATCATGTCCGCGTCTCCAGATTCAACTCCGAACAACATTCATTATTAATATTATAACTCATAATATTTATCAATCAGGTCATTCCCAAGAAAGAGTGGGCTTTCCAATAAGGATTTCTCCCTATTGGCGCGCAATTAGGTGACCAAACCTCTCCTTGACAGAACTTCTAGACATTGTAAATATTGCAATTTATAATATGAATAACTTTGTCGTCTCAAGTATTGATTTAATAAAAATATTTTATGCAGATGATACTGTGACAATAATTGAATCAATAATATGATAGATATGATGCAAAGCAATTATCGTAGTAATAATTGAGTATAATCGAGTGACTTCTCACGTAAGCATCAATAATCAATACCGTGTGCTACTATGCAACCACGCGTATTATTTTACTTTTACTACCGAGTAGTTCAACAGTTTTAACGGTAACACTTCCGCCGTTATTTTCATAAAGTATTTTTGTCGTTTTCTCAATCCGACAATAATTCCGTTAATGGGGTCCACCAGATTGTGCCGTTGCATTTAATATTCCCTCGTTAAAATGAATATTCCCCACCAATCGAATATTATATAACAACTTCAGTACTTTGCAAAATTTGTAAATATTACCCACAACTATAACATTATATCAAATCCACACCATAATATTCAAAAATATATTTCGAGAAAATTTAATTTTATTCAAAAAACTGGGTCTCACAATCTCCCTCCTTATGAAATTTTTGCCTCAAATTTTACGTGACGCACTGTGTATGCCTAATGGTGAGGATACCTTGACCTCACTTCAAATTCTAACCCTTGAGGTATAACCTTTGAGTGTCGAATATAATCCTTCTTATCCAAGATTTTAACACGTATCTCCTCATACGTTAAATTATCCGCTATCTCATCCGGTTCTAAATTAATAATGTGGTTCGGGTCATCCCCATATTTACGTAATGTCGATACGTTAAAAATGTTATGAACACGCCGACATACTTTGGCGCAAGAAACCAGTCTATAAGCCACAGCTCCTACTTTATCGAGGATTTCAAATGGGCCAATTAAATCGAGGGTTGAGATTTCTTCTCTTCGTCAATTCTTGCTTCTAGAATAATGCCCTCTTGAACCTTCTTAATTCTTCACATTCATCAGCTCCCAGTGTGTAGCTTGAGTGGCTTTAACTTTATCGATTAAAGTCGATTAATTCTACTCGTATATTCGTTATCTTCACGTGGGTTCCTAGAGTCTTTAACTCTATCTTCATCATTTGTAAGTCATATGAAATGGCTCTTTGTGTTAACAACATCGCGACTCAGAACGCATACGATCTTCTATTCAACGCGCCACTACCACGCTCGCTTTCCACGATGATGGTATTGAATGGTACAATCGTAATCTTCAACAAATTGAGCCAACGCCTTCATGGCGCATGCCACGTTCATTTTAGTTGAAGAAATATTTGAGGGTTTTAAAATGGGTTTTCAGATCGGGGTCAATACAAAATTCGATTACACGCCTAGGGGTAGGCTAAGAAGTCTTCAAGAATATGTAAGGAAATTTATTAACAATAGAAATATCATTCAAAACTGTGACTCTCATCCAAGACTTGGGTAACACGTCACATTGATACCTATCAACTTGCCATCGTCATTCACAGTGTCGCCTATAGAAAGTCTGGCTTTGGTGCATTCCATACAAGGAAGTCAACAACGAAAGGACCGGGGCTCTTTACTTATGGCTTGATATGACCATAATTAACTTTAGTGATTTGGTTGCTTGAATTCGCATAATAGGTTGGTTAGAAATATGAAAGCTAACAACCTGACAAAAAGCATGATGATTAGTTAACCAATCAATTCCTAAAATCACATCAAAGGCAAGTATTTTCAAAGAGATACGATCGACAGGTAACGTGAAAGTGTTGATTTGAACAAGATTTATAAATAGTGGAGGTAATGAAGGTTTCTCCCAACCGAGTTTCAACAGATAAATCAAAATCTAACTTCTTCTTGAGTTAAATTCAAACATTAAACACAACTAGTGAAATAAAGAGTAAGTAGAATCGGTATTCAACACGGTATAGACTTCACAAGAGTTTATGACTAACATACCCGTGATAATTTTATTCAGTTCCTTGTCACGAAAAAAATGTTCTCTTAAACTAACTGGCTTTGATTTTTTTCTCGACGGCCTTTGGTGCCTCCATCATAGCTGAACTTGTTTTCGGTGAATGACAAAATTGGACTAAGTGACCTTCTCTTCCACAATTATAACATGCTTTTGACTCAAGATCGCTAGCTTTGACCGATGTGTCCCTCCCCTCCGCATTTGAATCATATGATAGGTGGTCGTTCTCCTTCCTTAACAACAAGTGCTGGTGCTGACGTCTTTCCATCATTGTTGAATCTTCTCTTCTTGAAATGTCCATTCTTATTATTTTGACCATGATTACCACCGAAGTGGTTACCATTTCGCATGTTGATTCCTCTATGCTTATTGTCACCGCTTTGATGATCAATTATCACCAGATTATCATTTTGCTTACCGCTTTTTCGTTCATATTGACTCGTTATCGCGCTCCACTAATCGAGCCCTATTTATAACATCCGAATACAAACACGCTTTATGAGAAATAAGATATTGCCATATCTCCGCTTCAAACCTCTTAAAACATTCGCGTCATTCGCTTCCTCATTATCGATTAAATGGGATGCAAACCCAGATAACTCTCATAAATTTAGCCTCGTATTGCGATTCCGGCCATATTTTTTTGTTCCAACTTGATAAACTCCACCTCCTTCATGTGACTAATACTTTGGGAAAGTACTTGTCGTTGAATGACTCTTTGAACTTCTCCTAAGACATCTTGAGGTCAGTCGGGTAATACGCTTTTTCTGATTCCCACCCGTTGATCTCGCCTCTTCACGCAACATAAAGGTGGCAAAGGAACCTTTGCTCCTCGGAGCATCCCAAGACATCAAATATCTTGGCGATCCGCTTTTAACCACGCCTCGCTTTTAAGTGGTTCTCGATTTTTCCAAAAACTCCGATGGTCCCAGCTCCTTGAATTGCTTAGCGGTGACCAACCATGGGTTGCCATTGTTTCCTCCTGCATTATGAAAAGGAGCCATCTTCGCCTGATGTTGCATGAATTCTAAAAAGCTCTTAAATATAACGTCATTCATCAATTGATCAGTGTTGTTGTTTACAGGAGGATTATCGCCATCCTGTTGCACATTGTCCTGATTATTGATCTGTGGAGACTCAACGGTCTCCTGTGCTCCATTGCTATTCTCAACATTCTCGGATGCCATTTTCAAACACTGCCACAAAACAAGGGTTAATTGACATCCAACATATTATCACTATACTCTGACCGACCAATCAAATACCAAATAAACTTAGGTAGGTCATACTAGCGAAGGAATTCCCTGCCTCCTCCTAGTTCTAGTCTCACATCTTAGCCAGGATCATATCCCTAAGCTTTGATACCAACCGTGACGCCCCAAAAGCAGTGTATACGCCACCCATCTTGGGTCGCCACTTACATGGTATGTAATTCAAATACAACTTAATAATACAATTATCAGTGTACAATACTGAAAAATATAAACTATGAGTTTGAATACAAATATTATCTACTAGAGATTATACAAACTCAAAAGGAGTCTTTATTACAATTATTATTACACTATTTCACATAATAGTGAGGACTACTAATGCTATCATCTCGTCCGTCACTCCGTTCTCCGACTAGTCCTCGCACGCTCTCATTTCTCAAGAGAACAATAAAAGTAAAAGGGTAAGCTCAACTAGCCCTTTTGTGAGAAATATTATGACTCAAGATAATGTCAATATATTATCATTAGCCTTCAACAAAGGTTAAACCGATACAATATAACAACCATCAAGTTTAATCATGCTGAACAAGCAATCCATTAAAAGAGTCAAGTAGAGAATCAAATCTACTATCTTTTATGATTTAAAAGGTTTTTCATCACTTTTATCGCTGGGACTCAGCTTAATAAATAATTCACATCATCGAATCACTCCTGCACTACGGCCAAGGATATTCTTTAGTATAACGACCACAATTATCCATGCACTACGGGCCAAGAATATTTGTGTATTCATTAATGGTCATGATCATGCCAACAACTCGCCCATCAATGCTCTCACTGCCAATGAGAACTTTTTCCACATCATTTATAACATTACGGGCCATGATTACACCGAATAATCCCTGGTCATAATCATACCAAGTCCATCTATGCACTATAGGCCACAGATGACTTTCAACAAAATATAAGCATGAGGATGATGACAATGATATAAGAATTCAATAAAACACATTCAAGAATTAATTTATCCAGGAACTAATAACGTCCAAATTGTCAACATGATACTGCTTTGTAGAGTAAAATTCAAGAATGCTCATAAGAGAATTTCCAAGAAAATATACTGGATGAAGTGCAAATATCAAGGATATTCCACTAATTTCATGGAGTATAGAAGTCAAAACTTTAACCAACTGAGTATAATAAGGAATGGAATAACAAAAGAAATCAACAGGAATGCGATAGACCGCACAGGCAGGTTATTCCAACAGAAGAATAAATAACGGAATTAGGTCCGGCAGAAATGCATGAGACGGGATATTCCAATAGAATAATAAAGATTTTAATCAGTCCGACGTAAAATGCATGCATGTGATATTCCAAATGTAATAATAAAGACAAAATCGTGTCCGGCCAGAAATGTAACGAGAGACAGATATTCCAATGTAATAATAAAGACGGAATCGTGTCCGGCAGAGAAACATGATGTATGAGGATATTCTAATGTAATAATAAAGACGGAACCAGTCCCGTGAGAACGCATGTGATGTGTGATGTTCCAAATGTAATGATAAAGAATGGAACAATGTAAGAATTTCACCAAGTATAGGGTAGCCTCATGATATAGGTTATTCCAATATAATAATAAAGAATGGAATAATGTAAGTTCTCTTCATAGATAAGAAAGAAATAATACTCCCCTAATTTAGTACAACAAATAATATTCCCTACCTTGAAAAAATCGGATATTTGGAATAGTGAAGGTAGCATTTCTTCTTCTTTCTCTCTATAATTTCTCTCTATAATAATCATCTAAAGCTTTTGTGAATTGGTGAGAAATGAAGGAAGAATGAGCTTTATTTATAGGAAAATATAGTTTCGATAATCAGACGCGTTTTGGGGCTCGAAAATTTCAAAGACAATACCTCCAACTTTTCTTTCATTTATAATTTAGTCCTGCAAGTATTATAAATCTTGCACCAACTCCCCTAATAGTAAATAATGTGAATCAATAGTTCAATCATGTGAATCAATAGTATAATCATGTGAAAATACGTAATTTCAAAGATAGTACCCCATCTATACCTCCATTTTTAATTTAGTCATGCAAGTATTATCAATCTTGCACCAACTCCCCTAATAGTAAATAATGTGATTCAATAGTATACATATGTGAACAAATAGTTATGTAAGCATGTGAATTAGTAGCAATTAATTGCTCATTTAACCGATAAATTACCCGATTTATCAATATAACCCCTAGACATCAATTATCATCGAAATAAATGTCGATTTTCACTAACACAAACAATTCTAACATAATGAAACTATTTTTATCAAAAATATAAATTTTGAAATTTCGAAGTTTGACTTTTTCCCGAAAAAGTCAACTATTGACTTTTTAACCAAATAGTGAATCCCGGAAAATTTTGTGTTTATAGACTATTTCTACAAATTTCGTCGTTCCGGACTCAAATATCACGTCCGCGTCTCCAAATTTAACTCCAAACAACATTAATTATTAATATTATAACTCACAATATTTATCAACCGTGTCGTTCTGTGGAAGAGGGGCTTTCCAATAAGGATTTCTCCTATTATTAAGCTAAATTAGGTTACCAAACCTCTCCTCGATGTAACTTCTAGACATTGTAAATATTATAATTTATAATATGAATAACTTTGTCGTCTCAAGTATTGATTTAATAAAAACATTTTATGCAGATGATACTATGACAATAATTGAATCAATAATATGATAGATATGATGCAGCAATTACTGTAGCAATAATTGAGTATAACTGAGTGACTTCTCACGTAAGCATCAATAATCAATATCGTGTGCTACTATGAAACCACGCCAGACATCGTGATTTTTTACTACCGAGTAGTTCAACAGTTTTAACGGTAACACTTCCGCCGTTATTTTTATAAATTATTTTTATCGTTTTCTCAATCCGACAATAATTCCGTTGTGGGGGTCCACCAATGATTGTCCCGTTGTACGAATATTCCCTATTAAAATGAATATTCTCCGACCAATCGAATATTATATAACAACTTGCGTACTTTGCAAAATTTGTAAATATTACCCACAACTATAACATTATATCAAATCCACACCATAATATTCAAAAATATATTTCAAGAAAATTTAATCTTTATTCAAAAAAATCTGGGGTCTCACACATACTCTTCCTTCTTCTTCTTCTCCAAGCTCTCAAGCTCTCTCTCTAAGGTGTAGGATTTTCAAAATCCTAAAAATATGAACTTAAGCTTTCTACTTATAGAAAATCAAGGCTTAGGGCAATTTAGTTATTTCGCCCCAACCTCCTTACTATTCCCACCTCCTCCAACAACTTAGCCACCAAGTTTACTTGGCCACCACCCTTACTTGGTGGCCAAGTGCCCGGCCCACATGCCCATGGGTTGCCCGAATGGTTCTTACCCATCCGTTTACCCATCGGTTCGATCCGCGGTTTGTTTTCTTGGTTTGGGCCTTAACCCTAATTCTTATTGGGCCTAACATGGGCTTGATTTTACAAATCATTGGGCTTGACATAATCCAAGTCCAATTGAATTCTACAAAGTCCATGAACACAAAGTCCATTAAGACTAATCGCATCCTACGCATTCCATTCTCGTATTCTCGTATTCTCTTCATATATCGTTCGTACGATATTCGTATTATACGTCGTACAAATCTTGAGTCCGCAGGCAAAAACTTCATTTTTGCCATAACTGAAATATTATTGAATATTCCATCACGTCTCAAGATTATACGTAATCAATAACTTCTACGGAATTTGAGAATAAATCTCCAAAGCGTAAACTAGTGAATATTGCATATTTCGCATTTTTTCCCCAAAAATATTTTGTTCTCGAAAACTTTCATTTTTGTCTTGAAAATTCTTACTCGCTCAATCTAGCTCGTAATCGAGAATCCTCCCGACTTATAATCATTCTAGGTTATAGAAGCGATTAATAATCACGAAGATATAATAGTATTAATAAAAATTCATTTTATTAATAACTAATTCTTTAAACCTAAATTCTGGATAATCCAAAATTCCGGGTTGTTATATTCTTCCCTCCTTATAAAAATTCCGTCCTCGAAATTTCTTAAAACCAAACCCTTACCCGGGTTCTCACATTCTTCCCGTCTTCACAGAATTTTGTCCTCGAAATTTTAGCTTACTCTTCTTCTTAACTTCTCTTCAAAGAAGTTCTTATCTTTCCATCATTCTAACCTCCATAACCTATCAAGAATTATGAAGTAGAAGGAATAGCGAGGAATATAAAACTTCCTTTAAAATATCTCATACTTTTGTTGAGGGGTCAAATTGACCATGAACTCTTACTAGGTTAATGACCTTTTGTCAGTAAACCTTTCTTTCCACGCAGAAGTTTACAATCACAAAGAAGGTAAACTACCTCTTTCCATACCCGTGTGATCAACCTATCGTATATCCCATTTCGTGGGTATGTTCACCTCGGACTTAATACCAAAATTTTTGGATATCACTTGAAACATTCGTCTAGTCAAATCAATTGACATTGACTACTTCTTTAAATTCTTTTCACAATACATCAAAACGTTCCATGACGTTATGATACCGTACTCTTCACAGTACGTTGAGGACTTCGTCATTATACATCATACCATAGCGGTTTGTTGATCCTAAGATCACATCCCACCAGGTTCAATTGCATTAACAACTCCATCTTTTTACCATCCTTGCATCAAATGCATGGATGATATAAAACTCATTTTGATATTTTAAATTAATTTTTGTCTAGCCGCAGCAATTGGCATAGACATACAAAGAATAGCTCCTTTAAAATCCATTGGTTCCAAAAGTTGAACCAGTTCTTTTCTTTTTGAAATGTACACATCAGCACGATTTCAATAAACTTTGAAATCTAGCATAGCTAGAGGATTTGGAATATCCTATTCTCCATCTTCCTTCATTGTCTTACTGCGACAATACTTAAACTTCTCTAGCACCTTCAATGCTAAGTCTCATGAAAATACTTCGCTTTTAGGCCTAAACATCTCTATACCATAAGACAGGTCCATCAACTTACCACACATTATGAGTTCAGAACTTTCCACAATAATATGAGTTTAAGAACATCCGCATGCACCTTAGGCATCCATTCGCTGAAACATTCTAAAACATACCATATTATTATAAGTCACGAACTTACCATAAGTATGAGTTTCAAGAACTCGCACCTACCTTATCATTCTATACCTATCAAGTATATACATGAGAAAAGATTCACCTTCTCGTCATATACATCTCAATAGCGCAACCAATTCCAATGATTATCATTGTAATAAACTGAGTAGTTGTTACACCAAATCACAAACCTCTACCCATAACAAAGGTTCATACAACTCAGCCATCACATGAGTCCTCAATTGAAATCTTATAACTTCTAAATTTCTCTTTACTTAATACGAATTTTCTTTAATCCGTATACTAACCTTTACAACTCAATCGGAATTCTTCTTCCCGTACTACTTCGTAGTACCATTCATTCATAGCATTTGCTATAAATCCTTCATCGTTTAATGTACTCATTTGTTATTACTAATTTACTATGATCACGTGGTGATCTTTCTTCCTTAATCGTTTAACTCAACGATTTTTTCTTATCCTCTTCTCTACGATTATAGTCTTAGGTACACATACCCAAGAGTTATAACCTATAGCTTTGATACCACATCAGAACGCCCAAATCGGAAATCCGGCCTACTTTTAGACCTTTAATTCGCATCACGATTCCATTTCCTTCCAAACATACCTCATTATATAGCTAAATATAATGACATACATTCTCAAATCTCGTGTTCTCGAAACCTTATAACCTCTTTCATTACAAATAATGATAATTACATTATTCTTTACATCTTACACGAAAGTGACTTTCATCCGCCACCAAGGTTTATAACCTGCTTCATTAAACTAGTCTATAGTTTAATTCTATCATTCTATATTACAAGTCTTCACTTGCTTCTTCACGCATACATTCATATATCTTGAATGACACTTCATCCGGATACCGCCAACCTTGATCTTTACGGGATCCTTAAGTTCTTTCTAACATCGTTCATTTAAAATGTTTTTCATTTAAAGCAAGTGTGGGCATTCAATTGCCCAAAGAAGTCATAACAAATTGAACAAACAACTTCAAGAGTTTAAACATTTTTCAGAACTTCGATAACCTAACAAAGGTTATGAAGCAGCTTGAATAATAGGAATAATCTCGATTTTTATCATCTTAAAACATTAGTCATATTCACTTTGAAATACTTTCATTTCCTCTATCTTTTTCATACACATCCTGTCTGGCTAGAATCATTAACACAGAGACTCTAATAATAACGGTTCATGTATAAAACCGAGCATACTTGTATTGAAGCATTTCAATCATAGAACAGTTCATCTCAAAGAAACACCAAAGTTTTCAAATTGTGGCACAAGGCCTCATACGTTTCTACCACATTGTACAAATATTACACATTCAAGACATAGACATAACTTCTCAAGTTCAACATCCGAGAAGTTTAAGAAACTAGCATTCATATAAAGCATGAATGAAGTTAGAAAACTTGCCTTTACGCGCATACATCATGTTTTACAGATTTACCGAATCGCTTCATTCCAAATCCCTATATAACATATAAAGAAAATCACATCGCATACACCAATTAGTCATATACTTGACTTACACATTGGTTTACTTAACTTTACTTCTTAGGGTCGCGCTCTTGTAATCTAAGCTTTACGCGACTAACTTTCTTCTACCGGTTTATGGCTTCATTGACATATGGAGATGTCTTAACTTAACACGTTCATCATCTTTGATGATTTACATTCTTACCTTCTTCTTATAACTTTTCTAGGACACAGTACATCGCTTCTGCGCTTAGTAGTCCATATGGTACTCACGAGTGGTTTCCCACAAACAACCAACAAACAAGTTCCCATCTCATCTACACTGCCCACACAGTGAGTTAGATCGGTTGCCAGTTTTGTATATACCTTCGCTCTCTGAAGGAATTGTTTAGCCCAGCTCTTATATGTCAACCATCAAAGGTTACGATTGTACCACAACCTAACTTTATCTTAACTTATACGAACCATTAAACTATAATGTTCGTTAAGTCAACTTCTTATTCCTTACGGCTTTCTGGCAACTAAATGCCATACTTCAGGATTCATTTTTTATCGTCTAAGTCATACAGTCTTTTGTATACTCAAAATAATCATTCAATGTCAATACTATAAGGTCATAGCGTTAAACATTTCATATGAACTTATTCATACCTTACAACATCCAGTTCCTTCAACTCAGAACGTTTATCCAAGTTATACTTATTAACTCGGCTTCTTAACGTTATACGTTATTATCTTTAACTCAGTTTCTTCACCGTTCATGGTTAAACAACATTCTTCATTATCTTACGGTCAAACCATACACGGAGTGTAGGTTATGCCCGTTTAATATTCATATACACTCAACCCATACATTGGTTAAAGCGTTTAACACTTACCTTTCATTCTAACATTCTCTATCCGACTCACATCGGACTTTCATTACTCTTATTACTGTTCGCTATGCCTTTTTACGATAATTCCTATCTCCCTTACTACTTTCGTCAACGACCAAGTCATACTACCATTGTACACTTAGAATGTTCATCTGACGCAACTACGATCACGAGGATCGTTTACGTATTCGATGTTAACGTTGCTCGTCTCTTAATCTCTTACTCAACCTTTACTCAAGGTTTCAATTGCATTCATCGTTATCCATCCCATAAACCCCATGTTCATTATTCATTCTTAATGTCGGGCTTATATCGCTCGTTGTATGCTAAGACCGATCGTTCATCGCGAATAACGTCAAGTTCACGCGGCCTATACGCTTTAAACTTATCTCTCATTATCACAACATAACATCAAATGTTACTTGTTACCTTCGCCACTCAACGCCTAAGGAATCACAATCATAGTAATCCTCACGTTCGTTTCATCGTGACTACGATCCCTCGGATATCTGCCCGTAAGGCGCGTTTGCATTCTTTTAGTCTCGTTAAATCTTTCTGCTCAACCTTTACTAAAGGTTTAACTTCCTTTCTTAAGCTGCTATTTTAGGTGAACTATATGTTCATACTTCTTTCTTGCACATCCTCCAAAGAATTGAGAAATAAAATCTCATTTACTGGCATTGACTGCACTGCCGCCGTAGATCGCGTTCTTCCTCTCTCTCACAACGCGACGCCGACTCCACGCTCTCCTCTTCCTTGGTCCGGCGTCATGCACCAAACCCTTTGTTATCTCTCACATCGCAAGACCACTCTCTAGAAGTTTATGGTTAAGTTCATATCACTGCAGGGCGCCACTTTCAAAGCTCAAATGCCATATCATGCGAGCTTAAACCCTAGAAAAATTTCTAATTTTGCATTAAGTTTGAGACGCCAGATTTTACGATCTCATAACTTCTTCATATAACTCTTCGGAACGAGGTCGTTCCAAAGCCATTCTCTTCCTTATCTTACGTACTTTAATACCCATTGAGCAAAAATTCATTCTAAATCCGTTACGTGCCATTTGATTGGCTTAATCTTAACCGTTCATTCATTTTTACGCTTTTAACGTTCTTCGCTCGTTCGTCCGTAATTCGGTCATCCGAACTCGGAACTCGTTCGTTCTTGAGTCCACGACTCACGTTTTCTACATTCTCTTACATTCTTATGAAACCCTACACGTTCGGGTTCATTTACTAACCTTCTAATTCTCATTCGTCTTTTACGAAAATTTCACCATAACTTCGTTATAGCTACGTTTCAATCCATTCTTCATGAACGTTTCTATCATTCTTAACCAAGAAATATGCAACTAACTTATACACGATGGTTTTAAACTTGTCCATCAACAACAATTATCCTACGATGGTTTTAAATTTGTCCATCAACAACGTTCTCCGTGTTCTTCGTTCGTTCTTCATTTCAATCGATATTTTGGATTACGATTCTAAATTTGATGTTATAGAACATCATTCCTTACTTATTTCACCTACTCGTTCATATAATTCATTCGGATCGCTCAAAATCCTTACGAATCTTATGCTTCCTTAAGAAATTTATAAACTAAAATTTTAAGTTCTTATTTCTTCTTTTCTCATGATTTCAACAGTATGAAATCATTTCTAACATCATCTTCTCCCTATTCTCATTAAGCTATGTTTTAAACATATTAAACTTAAAGAAAATATTATAAGAAACTAGGGTTCGGATTACCATTTTTCTTTAATCCTCTTCCGTTATACAAAGCCAGCGATTTGCAAGCTCTTTGATTTCACGATTACTTTTGATCCAAGCATTCATGCTCATACTCTTCCTTCTTCTTCTTCTCCAAGCTCTCAAGCTCTCTCTCTCTAAGGTGTAGGATTTTCAAAATCCTAAAAATATGAACTTAAGCTTTCTATTTATAGAAAACCAAGGCTTAGGGCAATTTAGTCATTTCGCCCCCACCTCCTTACTATTCTCACCTCCTCCAACAACTTAGCCACCAAGTTTACTTGGCCACCACCCTTACTTGGTGGCCAAGTGGCCGGCCCACATGTCCATAGGTCACCCCGTGGGTTGCCCCAATGGTTCTTACCCATCCGTTTATCCATCGATTCGATCCGCAGTTTCTTTTCTTGGTTTGGGCCTTAACCCTAATTCTTATTGGGCCTAACTTGGGCTTGATTTCACAAATTATTGGGCTTGAATCCAAGTCCAATTGGATTCTACATTGTCCATGAACACAAAATCCATTAAGACTAATCACATCCTACGCATTCCATTCTCGTATTCTCGTATTCTCTTCGTATATCGTTCGTACGATATTCGTATTATACGTCATACAAATCTTTATACTATACTCGTATAATAACTCGTATTTCTCACGCATAATAACCATAATTATTATACGCGATCATAACATTCTCGGAACTCACTTTCCTTAACCCTTAGGTTTTGAGTCCGCAGGCAAAAACTTCGTTTTTGCCATAACTGAAATATTATTGAATATTTCATCACGTCTCAAGATTATACGTAATCAATAACTTCTCAGAATTTTAGAATAAATCTTCGAGCAGAAACGGGTGAATAGTGCATATTTCGTCTTTTTCCCCGAAAAATATTTTGTTCCCGGAAAACTTTCATTTTCGTCTTGAAAATTCTTACTCGTTCAATCTAGCTCGTAGTCAGAATCCTCCCGACTTATAATCATTCTAGGTTATAGAACGATTAATAATCACGTAGCACATAATAGTATTAATAAAAATTTATTTTATTAATAACTAATTCTTTAAACCTAAATTCTGGATAATCCAAAATTCTGGGTTGTTATATCGTATGTCATTAGACATCTTGTATGATAGTGGCAAAACACCCTTCCAAAGTTGGATTCACCTCACCCTATTCGGTTCACCAAAATCAACGGTTAAATGACGTATAAAATACAACACACTTATCTAAAATTCTCAATAAAACTAGTTCCATATTGTTTTAGGGGAAACCTCAACAGCTATAGACCACCGTTCTATTCCCCTATTATCCCCGCTCGACCTAGCTACACCCTTATTACCTGAAAGGAATTGTGAAGCAAAAGGGTGAGCACAAATAGCCCAGTAAATAATATCATGACTAAAGATAATTAAATTATCAATAGCCTTCGTCTGTAATAAATCAGAGATTTAGAACATATGGTAGATGATAAAACTTTTCAACCATAGTTACAGCGGAACGAGCAATCCATTAGAAGAGTCAAATAGACCATAAAATCTATTTATCTTCTCCATATTAAAAGTCCACCAACAATGTTTTATCCCTGTAACATCAGTCAACAGTTCATGTCCACTATCATGTGAATAACTCAAAATCATAATTATGGTTCTAAATTCCTCTTCGCACCCATGACGAAAATAATTTTCATCACCTGTCTTTACCTGAAACATCAAAGATCATGGTTATACCAAATCACAGTTTCTGTTCATAATCATACTAATAAATTCATCTTTGCACTACGGGCCAAAGATATTCATCAACATTCATCTTTGTACTACTGTGCCAAAGATATTCAATAACTTGTCATCTTGCACTCTGTGCCAAAGATATTAATGTCACAAAAAATATATAATCATTTGAATTTATATAAACAATAATTATAACCATGTTGATCAATTCACCTTGCACTTAAGCTAAAGATATTCAATTATAAATTCAATGGTCATGATCATACCACCAACAATTCATACAGGCACATCATGGCGAAAAGAGAACCCATAGTCACGATCATACCAATAATCTATCCATCTTTACACTCAAGTCAAAGAGAAATTTCATCACCATGATTATAAAAACAATATGATCAAAACATGGATTTATATCTGTGACATCAATCAATATACATCTTGAATCAAATATTCATCTTTGCACTACGGGCCAAAGATATTCATTAAAGATCAACAATTGGTCATGTTCATCTCAACACCGCCCATTTGCACTACGGGCCAAAGATATTCATCAGGTAATCATTCATCTTTGCACTACAGGCCAAAGATATTCAGTTATATCATCATTTTGGACTGAGGATGATGAAAAATATCTTAAAGAAAACGAATCCAGTGAGATAAAAGAACAAAGATTAGGGATTCGTACTTTAGTTTATCCAAGTTAAAAAATACTCCATAATAAACAATTATGGAACAAAATTTAAGAATGAAGATCAAAACATGGATACAATCAAAGATAGTAACCATAATAGACAACTTGGACAAAGAAAAGAAAATTTAATTTTTCTGTGAATAGTGCCGCATTCGTGAATAGTTCCTTATACGTGAATAGTTCCGTATACGCGAATAGTAACCCTAACACAAAAAAGGTAGAAATTCCATAAGAAAAATCATACTTCGTGAATAGTACCGTATTCGTGAATAGTGTCGTATACGTGAATAGTAACCTCGACATGAAAAGGTAAAAATTTTGTAATAAAATTCATACCAATATTTCGGCATAATGATATTGACAGAAATAACATCATTTACGAAGAAAATAACACCCCTCAAAGTATCTAAATACTCATAAAAATACGCTCGATATTATAGAGAGAGAAAACTTCTGATTCTGGTGTGATTTTCAATTCTAATTAAGCACCATATTTATAGAAAAATGCCAGAACGCCAAAGCAGACTAAAACTTAATAAAATAATATTTTAATAAAAAATTTCACGCACACCACTTGACCAAACTCAGCACACCACAAGTGAGGCCCACCAAATTCAGAAAATTCCACAACAACAAATAGTGGGGTCCACCCATATTTTTAATAAAAATATTTATTTCCAAAAATTTAATAATTCATAATAAATAGTCCTTTAATCAGAAAAATACGAATTTTATGTTCATTCCATATGAAATTTATTTCTCTACAACTTTGTCAAAAACCAGACGAAAATACTTAGTAGACTAACAGAATCCAAGTGGCACTGAGGTGGCACGTAGGGTCCACTCCACGTGGGTCTGTAGTCAAGATAATACACTTTTTGGTTACTGTACTAGGGTCCCATTTTTATTGTGGTCTTCAAACTTTTTTGTTACAATCGAATAAATCTGTATTCTCAAAATTACAAAATGGTCATTACTTAAAAATTATTATTATTTAAAATTATTATTATTTAAAAATGTTGAAAGTCAATGTTGAAATTATTATTATTTAAAATTGATTATTATTATTATTTGAAATTATTATTATTATTCCAAAATTATTATTATTACTATTATTATTATTTTGAAATTATTATTATTATTATTATTTAAAGATAATAAATTTTATTACTCCACTTTGTTTAAAGGGGATAATACACTTTTTGGTTATTGTACTAGAGTCTAAATATAATTAATTTTATAAAATTAAAATTTTTATAAAATTAATTTTTTTATCATTATTTAAAAATTATTATTATTATTATGAAATTGGCAAAACTAATGATTTGGCCACCGAAATTGGCACGTTTTATTGAATACCCGATTGAATTTTTAATTTTTCAAATTAACTCACTAAACTAATTTTTATTTTCAAATTGGGTCATTCCGTTAAAAAAAGTTGATAGACGTTAATTTTTTATCTATGTATAGCGCTGACGTGGCAAAAAAATTAAAAATATTTCTTATGTGGAAAAAAAAAATCAAAAACAGATTTTAAAAATAAAAAAAATTAACATTTTAAAAATAACAAAAATAAAACAAAAACAAAAAAATCAAAATATCTTTTCTTCAACTAAAAAGATTTAACCATCTTGATTATTTGGCAAAAAACAGAATTTTTTTAAAAAACATAATTTATTTAAAAAATAGAATTTTTTTGAAAACAGACTTTTTTTTAAAAATAGAATTTTTTTTAAAACAAATTTTTTTAAAAAAAACAGAATTTTTTTTAAACGGAACTTTTTAAAAAGCAGAATTCTTTTTAAAAATAGAATTCTGTTTTTTTTTAAAATTCTATTTTTAAACATTTCTGTTTTTAAAAAGTTCTGTTTTTTAAATATATATATATTTTAAAAAAAATTCTTTTTTTTAAAAACTTTTTTTACAAAAATTCTATTTTTTAAAAAAATCTGCTTTTTAGAAAAAAACCTGTTTTTTAAAAAATTCTGTTTTTTAAAAAAAGTCTGTTTTTAAAAAAATTCTATTTTTTAACAAATTCTGTTTTTAAAAAAAATTATGTTTTTTAAAAAAATTCTGTTTTTGCCAAATAATCAAGATGGTAAAATCTTTTTAGTTGAAGAAGAAAAGATATTTTGATTTTTTTGTTTTTATTTTATTTTATTATGTTTTTGTTATTTTTAAAATGTTAATTTTTTTATTTTAAAATCTATTTTTGATTTTTTTTTGCCACGAGCAATATTTTTTATTTTTTGCCACGTCAGCGCCACGTAGATAAAAAATTAACGTCTGTCAAATTTTTTTAACGGAATATCGGAATGACCCAATTTGAAAATAAAAATTAGTTCAGTGAGTTAATTTAAAAAATTAAAAGTTCAATCGGGTATTCAATAAAACGTGCCAACTTTGGTGGCCAAATAATTAGTTTTGCCTTTTGAAATTATTATTAATACTATTATTATTATTATTAAAAATTGTTATTATTATTTTAAAATTATTGTTATACAATACTATTAATTTTACTCCGAAGTTCTACATATTATTAAAATTATTTTATTATTATTATTTTAAAATTATTATTATTAATAGTATTTTATTATTATTAATAGTACTTTATTATTTAAAAAAGAAAAAACCCCCTTTATTTTCTTGATTCTGATGAATCTGATCAATTCTTTTTTTTTAATCAGAGTTGCCGGAGAATCCAACAACTCCAAGTGGCTAATAATAATAATAATAATAATAATAATAATAATAATAATTTCAAAATAATAATAATAATAATATTAATAATTTAAAAAATAATAATAATAATAATAATAATAATAATAATAATAATAATAATAATAATAATATTGACAATAATGACAGAATAATTTCAAAATACATACAATACGTACTGCATGTACATAATTTTTTTTAGTTCTAATTAAATAAACCAAATAAACTTATTAAATAATACATACATGACCATTTTGTAAATAATAATTTTTAAATAATAATAATTTTTAAGTAATACTAATTTTTAAGTAATGACCATTTTGTAATTTTTAAGAGTACAGTTATTCGATTGTAACAAAAAAAAATTCGATAACCACAATGAAAATCAAACCCTAGTACAATAACCAAAGAGTGTATTATCTTGACTACGGATCCACGTGGGAGTGGACCCTATGTACCACCTCAGTGTCACTTAAATTCTGTTAGTCTACTAAGCATTTTCGTCTAGTTTTTGAACGAAAATTAAAATTAATGACCATTTTATAATATTTGAGAGTACAGTTGTTTGATTGTAATAAAAAAAATTCGATAACCACAATAAAAACCGAACCCTAATACAGTGACCAAAAAAATGATTTATTCTTAAAATTATGTTATTTAAGAGATGTATATTATTTAAGAGGTATTTGATCCATTCTATTTAGAGAGGGGAAGGGGGGGAGAGAGAGAGAGAGAACTAATTTGAGAAAATAAACGAGACACTCCCTTCATAATATATAGATTTATTTATTTTCATTTTCATATCCGTTATCTTTTTGGGCAGATAAGTCCCCCACTGGACTCATTTCCTCCTCCACCTCTACTACTTGAACAATACGGACAAATATTGAACTTGGAGTGCATGCTAATTTTCATCCTCTTTTGTACTATCTGTAGTTTAGATCGCCACCTCCACCGTAATGGTTGAAACTGAATCGAAATGGTTCAAATAACCATACGAAAATAAAATGTGTTTCGAAACATACTCCACGACTAAAATTCACACCAATTGAGATCCATCCAATAGTACCTGTGAACTGCGTTTGGAGTACCTTTCTCATGGCATAGTGGCATCTGAAAATATTCACGGAGTGAAATATATAGTATAGTATTAGCAGAATACCAACATATTCGAGACTAAAATACAAAATTGTACCCCAAGTTTATTTTTTTATAGAGATATGGTATCCGACTTTACAACATAGCAAACTGCTACCTCATGATACAATTAGTACTGCAAAACTATACCTTTTGGGTCAGTTTTGCACTATTATTTATACCTTAAAAAGAGCAACAAAACTATACCTTTTGGGTCAGTTTTGCACTGCTATTTATACCTTAAAAAGTACAATTTTGGATTTATAATTATACTTCGAGGAAGGGATTTGCTAATTAGTCTCTCAAGGATGAAATTGTTACACGGGCACAACCACGGGGGAGAGTTTTGCATTTTTATCTATATTCGTCATAAAAACCCGTGGATAGTATAAGATGGTAAAAGTGAATCAGGTACCTACCTCCAAGGTAGATGATCCAGAAACATAGATGGTGAGACTACAATATCTTTGAAGGATTCTCTGTTTGCTATATAAGCTTTATAGCTGCATTCATTCTCTTGAGTTCTCCAGCGCTTCCAGAGAGGCAAAATGAAGTTGTTCCTCTCGGGTACAATATGAATGACTAGACCTGGTAAAAACATATCCGGAAGATCCTCAGGTGGCGATTTTTCAGCTGATGGCACAGCTTCCATAAACTGAGATACGGGATCTTCACATGTATTTAAATCGGAAGAAGTTTCATAAAATGGGTTTATAAAACTATCCGGTGAACCACCAAATTCAGCTTCATCATGAGAACTATCTTCCGCGTGAACTTCTATCCCATGAGATAACTTTCGAGCCACTTCCCTACTCCCTGCAATGACAATGGAAATGTGAAAGGAGAAAATTTGGGAAATTAAAACTAGCTTTTGTTACTGGCTCCAACAAGATAGCAAGGTGGTTTTTTTTAGAAATTTCAGCATTCAAATCATGTATGCGTAATAGGAAATCCATATTAAGTACCACTGGTGTGCTGAGTCTCCCTTGTATTATCAGTAGCCGTTGCCCTTGAACTCAAATCTGTAGCTGGAAATCTGTCCTCTGGCTTATCAAGGAGATAATTGCTCTCAAAAAGAAATCGGCGTGCAAATTTAGATATTGTAGTGGAATCAGTGGTCGCATCATGAGATAATGCCATAAGTGCAGCTGCACGAAGCCTCAGGATCGATGTTATTGAAAGACGTGCTGAAAATTCATTGTGGTATATAATGCTGCACATTTAAACAGACTCATTTAAACAGACTAGCAGTATTATTGGCTGAAAATTAGGCTAGAAACAAACATATATACATGCATACATACTTGGATAGTGCATAAACTAGTTTCCCAAATAATAACCAAATGAGGATAAGTAAAGGAAAAAAGATTACCTTGTTACAAATTCTGAACATGCATCTGCTATAACGGAAACCACACATGGAAGGGGCCCATATGCATAGACATGTAACCTTGGGTATCGACGATACAACTGTCCAGAAATAAAGGGCAAACTATATGATAAAGTGATTTGAAGTTTTCAACTCCAGGGGTGACTAGACCACCGCTTTTGCTATACAAATGGATATGCCTACAACAATGAACATGTTAAGCTACTCGTTGCATGCACCACGTGACATTTTACTGACTGGAGAAAACGAAGCACCCTGACTATATCAAATAAAAAAAGAAATATGCACTTTTTGGCCTAAAACAATGCCATACAGAAGATGCTACATATTGTAGAACAGTCAAAGTACCACACAAGAGCAGACGTGGTGATACAGAAGATCCTAAATAGTTGGCCAAAGACAAGACAAACAATAAGCAGATAATACCCAAAAAAAAATATGACGTGATAGGCCCTTACCCTTAGACCTAGCAATGCACTAATTGCTCCTCCAAGGGAATGCCCTACAATGCGAATATTGTACCCTTCACACTCACATCCAGCTCCCAGCAATGAAGAAAGGAATCCAACTGAGTCTGATGTACTACCTTCATTTTTGTATAACAACACAAAAATCATATAGGGAGCCATAAGTTTATGCAGGATAAAAAAATAATGCAATTTTTCTAGAACATGGTAGTTTTAAACTTATTAAGGGATAATTACTCCATAATATTATGCCCAACCAGAGGAACAATCACAATTTGCCATCCAGAACATTAAAGACTGGTCATAGAACAATAAAGTTGTATGTCCAAAACAGCTTCCCTGTACCTTTTCTTTAGAAGGAACCTAAATAAACAATTGAAAATTAGTAGAAAAGGTTAAGTGAGCACTTGACCATCTCGCCAAGCATGACCTTCATTCCAATTTAATCTTGGGTTTTCTTGACATTTTCTAAGTACCAGTTAGTCTACACTAATATACATCATGGTTCAGAGTATCAGCAGTGTTGCCAAAATATCAGCGCATCGATTTGGTTTCGTTAGTCACCGCTTCGATAACGAGACACGAATGTAATTTCAATCATTATCAACGTAAATTCGCCATAAAAGAGTGAAAAACAAAGGCGTAGAAGGGATAAATAATGGAATTGCAGAGAAAAAATGGAGCAAAAGAGAACAAAGGCGAATTACCTTGTCACAGATAACAGAAGGAATAATTATATCAAATAATGGGACTCTCTATGAGATAAGGGTGTAATAATAATAAATAAAATAGGTATATTTACATATTAACGTATCAAATATAATAGTAATATTTATTAATAAAAAATATCTATATGCACATACAAAATTATCAAAAGATAATAACTATTACTAAGAAACAAGAACAGGATGATAACGTATAGGAGTAGAAGAAGGATTGGTTTATAACTATTTAACTTCTTTTATTTTATTTATTAATTTTTTAAGTGTCTTAAAAACTTAGTGTTCAATTATTATGTAATATAGCATTAGACAACTCTGTGAGATGTCTTTATTATCATTTGGACAATGCTATATAAACTAGATGGTGTTTTTGTGTTTATTTAATTGATCCATCTTTTTTATCTTATTATTTAGAATTTTTACATAATCTTTTTAAAAACTCTGAAACTCCTAACTAGCATAATGGTGCACATCGCCCGTACCAAAACCGATACAAATACCGAGTTTAAAAAAAAAAATCAGCGCTACCACAACTTTGATCCATGATATACAACTTTTATACAACTTTCTAGATTCCTTAAAATTCTACCCAACTTTTGTTGGCTTCATGACATCGTGAATAAAACCTTTAATCCAACTCCCATGAATCTACCAGGCCGTCTTATTTGGAGTTCAATTGTATGTTATTAATATTACAGTTAAAGCCACCTCATGTATCATTTTTTTCTTCATCGTCACTTAACCTCTGTACTATCGGGTCTTTGGCTGGTGCTGTTCTAATTGATGTTCTAGGAAGTTCTAATCGACATTCTACCATTGAAAATTCTAATTGACGTTGATTTATTTTATCTCGTTGGGGAGTATCATCTCCAGAAGTGCACTTAAATTATTGATGGACACTACGGATAGCATTTAACATCCTGACTTCACGAGTTCACCTCATGGTCACTTGAATTGAAACCTATATCCTAAAACAATTGTATTTTCTATTAGGCAAATATTGAGTCTAAGATCCATCACAAGTTTGGTGACGCATAAGTGTGGTCAGTACTCAGTAGTATCACATGAGACTTATTTCTGTGTATTGTCAAGAATTTCATGCAAATCAAGCTTTTTTCTTTCTGTAAGACAGACGGCCATTCTGCCATTCTGCCAAGTTTGCATCTTTTCTTTGTCATCGACTCATCATTGAAATGAAAAACCTTCCTGAGATCATTAACTCTAAAAAAATGTTTAATAATAGACTTCCACGGTCTTCTTGTCCAATATCATCGTTAAATCTATAAGCAGCATATATAACCTTGATGACTAACAATAAAGAGAGCAGAAAGCCTGTTTGTTCAGTAAGATGAGAATTCCAATTAGCATCCGATAAAAAAACGAAGTTGAACATTCTACTTACAACTTAGCCAGATAGGAAATTCCAACCATAAAAGCTACTTTCAAGACATAAAATATTATGTATTCTTGTCTAGTTCTCTTGCCCTTAACATCTGTTACTTCTTAAAGTAATGTTATTTATGTCAAAACTTAGACTGTTAATAAACCTTTAGATTGTTAACTTAGATATTTAATAAACTTAGTTTGATGCTATTTGTTAACATCTGTTACTTCTGATTGTTATCAGTGTTTTGTCAAAGATTTATAATCTCGAAATGAGGAAATAGAAACTAGCATGGAATTGTTATAGACATGTTAATACAGAAATCAAACTAGAAGAATATAAACGTCCATACCATTGAAGAGAAAACTGTAAAGGAGGAGAAGAAGAATGTGTGTTGAGAGGGTAAAAATGTGCAATGTATAATCTCCATACCATCCTCAAAGATTTACCTTCAATTTATATAAAGAGATCTCGGGCGGCCTCAACTATGCCAGAGTGTCCATAGTGTGGTAAAGATGACATTAAGGTTTGCGTGACACCTGACTCAATACTGTGAATAAATGAGGAGAAAGAAAAGGGGGAAATAAAAAATGTAACAATTTGATCATATGTACAACCAGAGTAGCATTTAGCATATTTACAAAATACTAGTAACTGAAAGCAAAGAGCATGAGAATAATAGAAGTCCCACGATACTTGGCTAGTTGAAGTGGAGGACAAAAATTAACATTGTATTATGTGGTGAAATTATAAATACAGACTAATAAATATAGAGGATGGCTAAAAGAGTAGCTGAACCCTGGTTGAATCAAGATGTTGCTCGTGGTAGTCAAGCATGTGTTTAACATGCAAGACAAAAAACAGAACTTTTCATATAACAAGCCATAGGATTAAAAATTCAGACTAAACAAAATAAAGGAGCATATATCAACCTATGAAACAACAACAGTTATAATATAATAAGATAACAAAGCACCATTAGCAACAATGGAAAACTCGAAGTAGCTCTGATCCATTCTTCCTTGAAGCCAACGTACAAAAGAGAAATATAAGTCGAGATAACCTAATTGTATTAATTCAAATTCCCGGATAAATATTAAAATAAAGATTTTACTTAAATAAATTTTTATTTTAATGTTTTATTTTATTATATTGCATATGTGAATATGTGTGGTATAACATGGGTATATCTGTGATGGAGTGGATATATAATTATATATTTGTTGTATATAGATAAATTGTTAGAAATAATTTATAAATGGAAGAATATTAAAATAAGGATTTAAATAAATAGAATTCTTATTTATGTGATATGTGATTTTGACTACATAAATGAATATATGCGGTGCAATATATGATTGTTTGTGGTGGAATGAATATATATTGTTGTATATATTTATTGTATGTAAATAAATTGTTGAAAACAATCTACATTAGGAAAGAAATAATTAAATTTAATTACACAAAATTATTTACAATGAATATTTAATTAATTATTTTAATTAAATGGATTATTTTATTTAATGTATTGGGTTCCATTTTATTGGATTTTATTGGAATGATTAAGGAGTTATAATACATTAATGTATATGGTATATAATGTATATATGTAATATATGATAAATATTAGCATGAGGTGGGTCAAGCATAGCAGGAGCTGTTAATGAATAACTGAGTCATAAAATGAACAAGTAGGAGCTGTAAGTTGATGGGAGCAATAGGGAGGATATTCAGCCAAGCTAGCCTAGTGTTTAAAGAGGTATATATATAGAAACTACGGAGATTAGACAGATTTTCAGCTCATCTCCTTCTTTTCTCTAATTCACTCCATATACAAACTTGTATTCTCAAATTACCATCAAGTTCACTGAAGAACTGAGATTGTAAGTAGAGGATTGCTAAAGAAAAGGGTTTGAATTAAGAATTCAAGTAATCAAAGAAGTAAGTTATTTAATTTGTTAAATTTTTGATATCTAAGCATGAAATAGTTAGTAAATTTGTTATGATTGACAATGGAAATCGGTTGTGTATTGATTGATATTAGGAGTATGTGTTATATGGAGGTATAAGGAATGATTTCTATATGAAATCTGGGCTGATTCATGTTTAATGAACTCTGAAAATTGAGAATTTAATTTATGCCCATCTCATGCTTGCTAAAATGCTTCAATGGAATTTCTTTGCCAAATTATGAGAATTAGTTCATGTTATGCAAAACTATGATACATAATTGATTTATCGAATAACTCTAAGAGTATGGATGCTATAAAATTGGGCATTTGAGTTATAGCATGCAAGTTAGGAAGCAAGAGGAACAAAACTGGAAAACAGAGCAATCTTTCCTGGTTTCCTGTCAAAGTGGCGCGGTTGCGCCACTTCCCAAGTCAAAACGTCAAAACCAGCACGGCCGTGCTGGTCCCCATAAATGAAAATTTGATTTCTTTGTCATTTAAAGTTTAAACTTCTGGGCATGTGTAAATGAGTTTTTTATGCAATATTAAGTGTCTTATATGATGTCCAAGTTAGCTGAGCATGAATGAACTATTTTAGCATGATTTAATATGAGAATTTAAATGAAAACTATGTTGTTTTGAAAAGTAAACTTATGGGTCTGACTTAATTGAAATCATTCAAAGTCTTGGTATATGTGTTGTGTGTATATGTGCCTCAGATAGTGTTCAGTCTAACCAAGAAATTGTTTGAGCAATCCAAGCTTAATTTGCTAAGGGAAATCAAATGGAATACTAACTCATTTGATAATGAACTTGAAGCATTCTAATGGGGTCCCAATTGTGTTGAAGAGCTTCTTGGTCATGTGTTATATGATATGTGGAAAGGTCCTAGAATACTAGAAAGTAACCAGGGTGATGAAAATCCCAGTTCTGGGCTTGAATGGGAGTAGCGCGGTCGCGCTGCACTACAGAATTGCCAAGATGCTTTCTATGCTATCAGAGATTTGGTACGTGATGTTTAAGTTCCTTGAGTCTTCTTGCATGTCAGTAAGTATGTTTAGCATGTTCAAGGACTGTTTCAAGCTAAGGTTAACAAAAGAAAGCAAATGAAATGAAAATTCAAAGAGCAAGCTAGAGTCTAATGAAAACTAACCTCTCCATGCTATATGTGATTTAGGTGTGATCTAGGTATGACCTAAATAAGTACTTCAATGCATAAATATGTATGAAGTGAGTTGACTATGAAGAACTTAAAACAAAGTAAAGAATGAGAATGGGGCAATGTAAAAGTGATTACATTGAATGGTTGTGATCCGAGTGTTATTGAATATATAACCGAGTATGAGCTTAATATATATAGCTAATGTGTGTGTAAAACCTAATCTATGCAGGATATACGCAAAGCAGTAAGCTAGTTTTATAAACTACGCAAAAAGAAAGTATTTAAACCTCATTCATATTATATGTTGAATGCGGTGTAAATTCTCTAGAGTTTATTATATTGCGAAAGGTTATAAAAGAATATTCGTCAAGAATCTGTGATAATAGCTTGTTGTGATACATGTTTTTAATATTGATATACATAAGTTGTTTAGAAGCAGTCTAAGCCATTTGATTCGGTTAGACACAGATTAAAAATATATCATTTTCATTTTTTTTTTCCATCAAGTCTTGAAATATTATTGCTAAATAGATAGAGCTGTCCAATTAAATTGTTTTGGTTTGAACTCCAGACTGAGAATGAACATCCCTGAATCGGGAAAGTTTTTATTGTGCTGAATGGCGGTCATGTTGAATGTTTATATCGTTCAAATTTATATTGCGCCGAATGGCGATTATGTTGTATAGCTAGTGTTGATCAACGTATGGCATAACAGGCTGATCGACCACCGCGCCCGTAAGTCAGACGGTTTATAGATGAATTTCTGTTGAAATCTTTTCATAAACTTAAAAAAAGAAAAGCTCAGCATTCAAAAGTCAATATGTCATTTCAAAAATACAAATGAGTCATGTTATGTTTCAGTTGCTTTACAGTCTTGTTTTACTGTCAAAGCATATTTCAAAGAAACATTTATTCTTTTTAAGATGTTTATTATCTGTTATTACTTGTAAAGTAATTGAGTGTTTATTCTTGCTTTGATTATAAATGTTTTTAGCTAAAAAGGATCGTATAGAAGGGTCCGGAAAGGACAAGGACAAGCAAGGGCAAGCTTAATGAATAGTCGGATATGGTTATTTGTAATAGATAGACTTTTGCTGATGTAAATAAAATATCTATTATGTAATGAAGTAACTAAAGGTCTTCGTGGGATCAGAGTTAATAATTGCAGTTATTTTATAAATTAGTATGTTGAATGGATAGTATCGTGTAGCAATGAATATGGGTTTGAAGGTACCCGAATTTGGGGGCATCACAAGTATGTTGAATGGATAGTATCGTGTAGCAATGAATATGGGTTTGAAGGTACCCGAATTTGGGGGCATCACACTAATATGGTGGTTAGGACCAGAATTTGCTTAGCAATACGTTGGGAACTCATGTTGACCAAGTATCATGCTTACTGACAGTGGATCTACATAGCAATAGAGCTTAGGAAGATCAAACTTCGATGTGTTCTTAGTTCTCATCAAAGAATCAACTCGATAAAATTTAAATTCAGAATTCCACGAAACGGTCCTCTTTTTTCTGTACTTTTCGATCAGCTATCTAATTAGTAGCATAGTTGTTAAGGCGCCACCGCCAAGGCGTCCAATTGGTGAGTAACAGATAAGGCGGTCGTGCGACTTGGGTTTGGGGTGAAAGTCGAGCGCCTAGCCAAGGTAGTTGTTGCCTTGGACGCCTTGGCGCCGACTTCGACTCCTTTTCGACAAATCGACCGACTTGGCTACTACGGGTATGGATCGACCCACTGGGTAAAAAAAACGACGTCGCTTGGAAGCCCTAGTCGAACTGATCAAAAGAAGAAACGAAGAGAAGATCAAGTATCAAAGAGAAGAAGAGAAGAGTGACTGCGATAGCGAAGAGAGAGACTGCAAGAGAGACTCTGACGCTCGCGACTTCGACACTCCGACTCCAATCGGCATCGGCGGGTATCTCCTTGTTTTTTTTTCCGACCCCCCTCTGCTGCTCTGTTACGCTGCTCTTCTGTGTATTTTTTTTGTTTCTGTTTTTGTTTTTTATGAGTTACGAGTTAGGAGTTATGACTTATGTAACTCTGTTTTTTTTTTATGCACTTCGACTCTTCTACTTCTTTTTTTCCCTTATCTGCTGCTAATTGTTTTATATATATATATATATATATATATATATATATATATATATATATATGTTTGTCTTATATTTTTTATTTGGTTGCAACTTTATTTTCTATGTGGTGTTTGTTAAATTCTTCATTTCTTTTAATATTAAGTGCTTTGTTTTTGGATTGTTATTGCTAAGTATTTACATAATTATGCCTTTAATATTATTCCATAGTGTTTATGTTTTGAGTTTTAATGTGTATGAAATTTTATTGCCAATATACTTGTTAAGTAAAATAAATAATATATAAATTGCACATTGTAAACGACTTGTCGCCATAGCGGTCGCCTTGTCGCCTAGGCAGTCGGCTACCGCCAAGACTCGCCGTGGCGCCGTAACAACTATAATCAGTAGTCTCCATTGTAAATCTTCCAAGCATAAACCCGAAATGATTTTGTTCTACTCCGATCTCTATTCTTAACCAAAGCTCAACACTCAGCTCCCACAACTTATTGTATGACTCGTGAACTTAATCCCTCTATAATTAGAGAAATTTTAAATATCTTCCTTATCCTTGTAAATTGACAGTAATGTAGTCCTCCTCCACTCCTTGAGGGACTTTTTAGCCTTTCAAACTATGGCTACATCTCCCAGGAACTTTGAAACTACAAAAGGGACGCTCTTAGGCCCCATAGCCTTACCTAGATTCATCTATTTAAGCTTTATTAATTTCAAAAACCTCCTATTTGGATCATCAAAAGCATCCTCTAGGTCTCAAATAACTGAATCATGTAAAGTAACACAAATACGAGAAATTGCATATGCAGACTAGTAAACACTCCACCTAAACAAACAGACCTTTTGCAGTTACACATAAAGGCTCACAGACAGACAGTGAGAGGAGCAACTTACTTTATCAACCCATCTAAATCTTCTGTAGTAAGACTGCATTCCCTACACAGTCCATCAGTTATAAGGTCTTCCGGAGTCTCAGTCCCACGCACAGCAATCACAACAGACTTTACATGATGTAGCACCACAACAAAGTATGCGGCTTTACACTTCGCCTGAGGTTGATGAGATAAAGATACATCATAAAATTGATTAAGAAATACATGAAATCAATGTAAAACAATTTTGAGAACCAAAGGGTGGACAACTAAAACATAAAAAAGAGATAAACTAACAACTTGCACCATTAAATGAACAACCAACGATTTAGACTAAAGAACTATTTGTACTAAAGAAATGTTAAAATCTTATATTACTTGGTATTGGCTGCTCATTAATTTAATGGCACACAGCTCTATCTAGATTAGTCTAAATTATTAACATCTTCTCTTCTCCTAAGACAACTTGTTGAAGACCCATAAATGCAATTGAATCCTGAGAATATTTACACCCTATAATCTATAATTTTTTATAGAATCTTTTCGTACAAAATCGAAAAAGTTGGCTACGGCATTCCCCAATAGCAAGACAAAGTATCTGTTCTTGAACGTAGTATGAAACGAACGTGGTTATATATATATATATATATATGTTCAAGATAGTAGTAGGCTTAGACTATTGGCTTGAAAGTTGAAACGTAGACAGGGTAACATGTAATGTAAAAATTGAAGCTAATTGACACTGAAATTAGAAAGACTTGATGTACAGGCTTTTACGCAAGCATTGGACTTTTCCTCTTAATAACGTGAAATGGGTCAAGATGGGTATGGAAATTGCAAAAGATTATGTTACTTAATTTTTATTATTATGATTATTTTAGATTATTAGTTAGAAGTTTGTTTCCTTATTAAATTAGGTTAACTAAATTATACTGGAAATAGGGTTTTTATGTTCTGTGTAAGATGATGTCATCCCATCATTGGAAATTTAGAGTTGAATTATTTGAATAAAGTTGTGTGGTTTTATGTATTTCTACTGATTCCTTGAGAGGCCAGGTTTCTCCCTTTCCTCATTATCCCTTCTCTAAATCCCTTGTTGACATTGTCCTACATCACTTACTGTCAAATGGAGACTACCCAAGTAATGAAGTTAGTAACTTAGTGCAAGTATCATTCTTTCCACTTAATGTTTGCATAAATTCCATTATCCAAAAAATACAACAAAAAAAAGAATGAGTAATATATGAACAAATAACATGTGGTTTACACCAAATTCTGGGTCACCACCTGTGGTCCATAAACTATTATTTCACCACTTGTGGTTTCACAACTATTTTCAAGTTACTGCATTTCCATTCATTTTGACAGCAAGTGGACTCCACTAGCCAAAAAGCATGTGAAATGTTGTCCAACAATTATAATGATGTTCAAAAGACATAAATACCCTCAAGTCTCCCTCAAATTTAACAAATTATATCCCTCATTCATATATTCGCCATTTTTTAAGTTTACTAACAAGGCCTTCTATGGCTTAGATTCCCTTTTTTGTATATAATTAAATTATCAGCATTCAGCACATACTCAAACATTTACATATCATGTGAATATGTTATTAAAGTATAAGAAAAATATGTAACGCTTTAATTTGCCAAATGTCATGTGAAGAGGAGGTTTGAGGTCACATTTCATATCACTCAAATCCTATATTAATGATAGAACAGGGTGTGTTGTTTCTTGAAATGAACTTTAAAAATAATTGTCTTTTTATTATTCCAGTTTCACAAAAAAGGTCTTGTATGCACCCCAAAAAAATGTTTCAAAATTGCATCCTTAATATTTGTAAATTTTACAAATTAGACTTTTTATTAAATGGAAGCAGTATCTATGTTGTTCTTCTATCATCTTTTACTGTTTTACCTCATCTACTTTCCGATAATTATTAGTAATCTTTTTAGACAAGTTTTTCCGGTCAAAGGGCTCTTATAGGTAATAGGTGTAGGATACAAAATAGGGCAGTTGGCAACTGTCAAGGCCGCACTAACCTTGTCAGATTATTCTTGTATATTAACAAGGTTCATGTAATATTCAATATTTACATCTCAATGTCTTTAATTACTAGAATGTGCAACTTTTAATGCAAATTAGTTTTAATTCAGTTTAGTTTGATAGTAAATTTTGTTCAGTATTTCTTATTAGTAATTTATTTATTATACTTGAATTTAATCAAGGTAGCTGTAATAGAATTTAGTTATAATAATATATTTACATTTAATGCTATACATTTAAAATTTTGTATTTTTTGGAATTGAGATGTTGAAGTTGAAAAATGAAGAAAATGCTATCAGGGGAAATAAAATATGAAGGGCAACATAATCATTAATCACAAAAAATTAATGCTGTTAGGCAAAATCATTAACAGGTGTCGTCTGGAAATGAATGTGAAACCATAGGTGGTTAAATAGTTGCTTATGGACCACAGGTGTTGACTCGAAAATTGGTGTAAATCACAGGTTTTTGTTTGCATTTTTACTCAAAAAAACTAACCAAAAAGAGATGGAAAGATTTCTTCTTCTTCTTCTTTTTGCTAGAAAAAGAAGAAACAAAAGATATTCTGATAAGCTACGTGTACTACATCATTCTGAAACTACACAATTCATAAGCTGGCATATATATACCAAGCCATAAAATATATAGCTGCTCAAAAATAATAGACTCTTGGAGTATCTGAGTATTGACAACCCAAGACTTTTTTATATAATTACTGAATTGGACTGAATAAGCGAAGAAAGGCATGCTATCCTGTAACTCAACAAAGATTAGAACCTAAAGAAAATTGATTCAATAAGTGATGATATTAGATTCACTGACGACAGGATCATTGAACATGGAGCTTGAACTCAACCTCCTAAATAACAAATGCATGCTATAAAAGATAAGAAAGACCAGAAAAACTCACTTGATTGATACGCCCTCTTCGAAGTACTTCTGGAGATAAATCAACATATTTCAAGAAAGCTGCTGCATGACCTCGCCACCAGTTATCACCTTCAAGTACAGGTCGCCTAGAGAAAAGAACTGTAAAGACCAAATGTGTCGGATAACAAAGAAAATCTAGGTAACATGTTTAATCCAAATAAACGAACTCAAAGACAAGTCCTTGTACACCTTCTGAAAATGGCAGTGGAAGGTCAAAGAAACAAAGGAAATGTATCAAGTAGAAACAATCTTGAAATAAATAGAAGACCAATGGACTATTGACCTGTTACGAGACCATGGAGTCAATATCCCTTGTCTATAAAGCCATGCACAAGGAAACAATACAGGGTTTCTTCCAAAATCAAGTAACAGACCCTGCACCATATACTGGTTAAGTGTTAGAAGGTTGCCATGATTAAACATCAAAAAGACTAATTAAGGAATGTCTTATCACAAGACCGTATAGGCAGCTTCAGCAAAAGGATGAAAAGCAGCAGCCTCGTGCAGACATTGTTCAGGTGCCTCGATCATTTCTTGAAGAATTATAGGAGATTGATCATGCCTTTGCAACAAAGCTAGACCTAAACCAAAAACGCCAATTTACTCCTGAATATAAAAATTCCACAAAGAGATATCAAGGAGAAGTATGGAGAATAAATTTAACTCATGAAAGGACAAGTAAAATAGCATAGCAAATAAAAAAGGACAAGTAAAATAAATTTATGAACAGAAATTTTTAACCTTCAGACCCTACACCATTTTCTATATTCTTTTATATATAAGTGAATAATCTCCCATATTCATAATATATTACCTTCGGGCCAAACACTATATCTGCACTACAATTTACACATTCGGCAAGGCAAATTATATTTCATACAAAAACGGAATGAAGACTCTACCAACTTGAGGGAGTGTTAATTGATTTATGTCCTTTTAGGTATTTTCCTTCTATTATGACTGTTATGTTCATCATAATATAATACTGAGCTGTGGTGCGAGGTAACATAATATTGAGCTGTGCTAAGCAGTTATTTCGTATAAAGCTAACACCACAATTTATTTCCACTACGAACTACCAGCGTTAATGCAATTCAGCATATTCCTAAACATTATTAACAGTTAGTTTTTGCACTTGTAAATCAGCCACTAATCATGAAGCTAAATAACTGAAATTCCAAATATACCAAATGGCAAACTATACTAGGAACAACTTTTATGGTGCTAATACATTTGTTCTTTTTCAAAAGAAGTTAAAGATGAAATTTTCATATGATGAATAAGATTGGAAGAAATAATAAAATAAGGTTATACACATTTTCTGAATATTACATACGTTTCCAAAATTTTATCCAGTATGCACTGTAAAAAAATAAAAAAAATAAAGATAAAAAAATGGCCCAGATAGTTGTGCCTAAATTATTTTGTATCTTTTAATATGGACAAAACATCTACTTCAAATCATGATGAAGTACAACAAACTCGTAACTTCTAACTCGAAGGAAGTCCCACTCACTGTAAAAGTATTACTGCTATAAGGCTCGGTCTGAGTTTTAGAAATGCTCACTGCATAGATATTGGATTATAGAAAGACACAGACCACAACTACCTAAGTCAATAAGATAAGACGCACAACATTTGCAAAATGGTGTAGACTAAAAACATAAATTGTAGCAACAATATTTTTGGGAACCATTAAGAGATTTCCACTAGAATGGGAAGGTGTTGAGACTTGAACCCGGGTGGGACTTTGCTCAAAGGGTTACCACCTTGGTTTTAGCTGTTTGTTTACATTTTATCCAATAAAATAATGTACTTCATCCTAGAATTGAGAGAAACCTGCCAAGAGTTCCAAATGCCCAGTGCCCGAAGCACGATAAGCAACAAGATCACCCAATAACTGTGCCACTGAATAAACTTCATCTTCCTCCAACACAGTTCTGGATGATTAAAATGAAGAAAGGATATGAACAAAACTTTCAACTAGAACTAAAATATTGTAATGCAACTAAATGACAAGAGATCATACAAGTATTTGACACGTCCCATACAGCACAATGCCACACGAAGGCCATAATCAAACACCTCGTGGTAATGAGCCTTCCATGCATAATCTTCAGTTGTGTAGAAAGATCTCCATCTTAGGACGTCAGATCCTGCAAGAGATTGCACCACTACAACAAAACACACCATGATCATAAATAGGACCAGTATATTTCTCTGCCACTTGGTACCAACGGGAATGAGCCCTGCACAAACATAATTGATGGAAATATTAAGTTCCAACAAATAATTATTTACAGTGTAAATTATACATGAAATGACAAGTTATGTTACACGGACTCGGATGGAGTGTTCAGTTGGATATGGTATTTTGAAGAGTCCGGCATGAGTACTCTTCAATTTTGCCATTTTTTACACTAAAATAAAGTGTCCAGCACCCATACCCTTGTCTGAGCGTCGAATGTCGCACACATGTACTTTAGGACAAAGTGAAGAGTCCATGTAAGATATATGACAAGTATAGACAGAAAGGAGTTTAAGATGTTGGAACCCAAAATCTGTTGAGGGGAACTATGAGTAAAGATATGCTTAAGGTCAAGAGAATAACTTCCTTTTGATATTAACTATTCTTGCTAATCTTGAACAGTACAAATCTTAATCAGATAAACAAAATTCAGATGTCTACCAGGCCGTTGTAAGAATTGTGGCACATGATTAAATTAGTAACCAAAGGACTAGAATTTTGTATTTAGTTGTAATGGCATTTTTGTTATTTTGACAAGTCCGATGGCATTCTTGTTATTTTGTTTGGATTTTATAGCTATTAGGATAAGGAGATGGTATTAGCTTCTAGGAGTCTATCGAGTATTATAAATAAATGTGCAAGGGATGTACTTCCACTTTATGCAGGATTTGAATGAATTATTTGGCTGGAGATATTTTCTCTCCTTTTCTGCCTATTCTTTCTCATCTAAAGTTCTCCTTTACTGCCTATTCTTTCTCAATGATTTTTTTTTGTAGGATCCATCTTAATCCTAACAAGCTAATATCACAGCAGTTCCTTTGTTGGAACATTTCTTATCATCCTCCATTAACATTAAACTTCAAAGCTTAAAAACAGACTCCCTTTGTTCCATAACTAACGTCCTAGTTTGACTTTCATGGTCAAATTGACCATTTTTAAAATTATTAATTTTTAAAAAAATTCAAGATATACGCCGAGAGATTATAACCACAATAAACTACGAAAAATGTACTAGTAATGTCAAGTTTCATGATTTAAAATTCTATATAAACATTTTTAATTATTTATTTCAAAAATGATCAATTTGAGCACTAAAGTCAAACTAAGACAATTATTATGGAATAGAGGGAGTATAAATTATTCAAACTCTAAACTCGTTGAATCACAACCAAGTCATCAAAAACCTTATTGAGTCACTACCCAAGTTGATGTAGGACAAGGTGGGAAGAATGAATAAGAATACCTATCTCCAAAGAATCAGTAAAGAAACACATACAAAAACTCACAACTTTAATCTCAAATCAATTCATAATCTATCAAATAATGAAATATTACAATACTTAAATAGAAAAACTAATACTTGGAGACTAAGGGAAAACCTAATATAAAAAGAAAACAATCTCCTAATTAAAATCTACTACTATAATTAAAAGTCCTAATTAAAATCTACTACCATAACTAAAACTCTCCTAATTAAAATCTACTACTATAATTAAAACTTCTAAAATATCCTACTAACCTAATTACATTAATAATCCAATATTTATCTCTAAATAACAATACAAAATTAATAACAAATTTCTTGAATTTCTTCTTCCGTACTACATCACAAGCCCTGCCCAATCACCAGATCAACGCCACCTGCCGGTCTTCACCACCACCAAGTTATCCACTGAGTCCACTAACTGAGTAATGGAAAAGGTGAAATAATGAAAGATGAAGTAAGAAGGAAATAAGAAGAAAAATATAAGAGTATGGGAAAATGAATAAACCAATCCATGAAGAAAGGAGGAGAGTTGACCATGAAGTAAAGGAATTCACCACTTACACAAACTCGACTACCAATCGCTATGGTAATAGATTTGTGATCTAAGAAGCACGAATACGGGACACTGGTGTGTCATATGGAAATACGAAGATTTTCCAAAACTCAAAATATTGGGATTCAGGTGCAGGGGGATTTGACATATATTTCATTATTAAATATTTAAATATTTATGCGTACAGTTATATATATGTGATAAGACATTCAACAAAATAGATGCTACAAGAGAAAAACAAAAAACATCCAATAAACTATATAACTTTAATGTTCAATAAAAAAAACAAAATTAATCACATAGATAATTCAAAATATATACATTACAAAAGAGGAGAAAATCCCTAAGAGTCCCCGAGAATCCCTGCATCCTAGTTTGTTTGAAATCTAGAGATACAAGAACCACATGAGAGCTAATTTAGTGGAGTCGACAATATTTTGTGCATATCAATTGATATTTAGTGAAAAGATCAAATGAGAACAAAATTTAGCAGACTAAGATTCTAGACACACTGTAAAAAATTTACCAATCAAAGGAAATCATCACTAAACAAACACCATGTTGTTAGTCCAGATTAAGATTTAAGCTGTTAAAAGAAAAAAAGAACAGTGTTGTAATGAGATAATAAATTTTGACTTTTCAAGTGGAGGACAAATTTCCAATTTTCACGTGCAAATTCTAAAAAGAGAAGGCACACAACTTAATGTTAATCTGAACCAAAGATAGTACAAAAGCACCAAGACAAATGCAGAGCCCAGTTTACCTATTAAACAGTCGTCAGGAGTTGGACTTTGAGAAACATGTTTAACAACGCGAAAGACAAGGTAAGTTGCTCCCATTAGTTGCAGGCCTGTAATGATCATCGCAGCGCGGGTCCACCAAAGCCATCTCTTATACCTCATCTGTTAATTAAGATATTTAAAGGTGTATCTATGTGTGTGGATATGGAGAAAGTAAATTCACACAAGCACACACACACACACACACACACACACACACACACACACATATATATATATATATATATATATATATGTGTGTGTGTGTGTGTCTCACTCTGTGTGTCTGAGAAGGTATGTCTCGTATATAAAACATGTTGAACTAAAAGTTGGTTAAAAATGCTAGGAGGATCACAAAATTGTAAAATCAAAACGTGTAAATAACTAAGAACTTCTGAGGCCCTCAAATGAAACATAATTAGGAAATAAGCTTCACTAAATAGAGGAAATATGGAAGCTCGTTTTAGTTATAAATTTGGTGAGAGAAAAATTACCCCATGAGCTAAAATTTAGAATTATACTTGGCATTTAATACTTGGAAAATTTTATAAAATTAGAGTACATTCATGAAGTAGACTCCTTTCTTTACTCTTCTTAACCTTTTCCACAAATTAAACAGAGGAGCTAAAAATACTAAAATTAAAACATGTAATTTACTCCTCAAATGAAATATTTATTTAAGCAAAAAAGCTCCGCTATAAGCTCAATTTAGTTGAGGATTTGGCGACAGAAAAAATAAACTTTTTCCCCATGAGCTCAAATTTAGTATCATACTTGGCATTTAAAAAATTATATAAAATTAGACTATATTCATGAGGTTGACTCCTACCTTTAATCCTATTATTTTCCTTTACCCTTGTCCGCCAATTACACAGATGATCACAAGGGAAATAAAACAAAAACCTACAAACAGAAATTGAATTTCAAATTAAAATTAAGGAATTAAATAATACCCGTTTTTCATGGCGAATTAGGGCATCAACAATAGGGGTTTCAGATACAGTGTTGAGGACCAACAATGCTGTAGCTCGCTGAGCAATTGCAGTGCGAATCATAGCGACAATTCTCACAAAAGACACCAACCAAATCGCGAAAAACGGAAGAATATCTCCATACCCACAATTTGGATACATTCTAGCTATCAAAACTATGCCAAAAATTATCACCAGGAGGTTCGAAATTCCCAATACTACAGCCGACCATCTCAGCTTCATGACGTTTGAAATCCACATTAGAATTCTTTTTCAAATCCCCAAATTTATAAAGGAAAATTTTGAATTGCAAATTTTTGATAATGATAAGGATTATATGGCGATGAATCACGAAGGAACGCATAAATAGACGTACGTGTGAAGTAAATGTTGTTATGTAGTTTCCACTTTTGCACCATGTTTTTTTTCTCAAGAGAGAGAAAAGAAAGGAAAGTTACATAAAATAAAAGTTAGCTGAGTAATTTTTAGTTTTTTTTATATAGGAAACAAAAGAAATGAAAACTTGCTCAATTTTTTTAAAAAAAATTCTTCTCAAAAATGAGAAGATTAGGAGAGAACCAAAAATTTGATTAAATAATATTATTATAATACCTGTGGATGTCGGAAAAAATCTCTTTTTTTGGAATTTCTCTTTTTAGTCTTTCTACCTTTTATGTTCTCTATGTGTCTTGAATTTTATTTAAAAGGGGGATTTTGGAAAAAGAGTCTGACATAAAATGTCGACGATTTAAAAATTCAGAGTCGTCAGTTGGTAGTAGTGAAATAGTTGTACCAACTCAACTGAAATTGAATTTTTTTGCAAAAAGGCTCAATTATAAGACTCTGGAACAAGCCTTGAAAATCGAGATTCATAGAGTTCGGGGGTTTGATTAAACGGGGAGAATGTGTTAGGCACCCCCGACTTCCGTGAAAACACGGTTACCGCATCTTTTCAATTCCATAATTATTTGAAGTGTGTGTGGTTAATTGGGGCTAAGTGCATTTATTTGAAAGTAGTGTTATGCCTGTTTGCACCTATATACAAAGGATTTGACTTGTACAAAAGTTCAATTTTAATATAAGGCATGTAAAATAATATTTTGAAAACAAGTTTTCAAACCCTTATGCTAACATAGTAATCGAGGCCTTTTATACTTTCATTTTATTCTGTATTCGGTTTGTTTTGATTTTATTCTCGAGATGCGAAGTATCTTCGACAAAATAAATAAATAAGTGAATATATATATATATATATATATATATATATATATATATATATATATATATATATAAGTGTTAAGTTCAGTATGGACATGAAAGCCATCAAAGTGACCCGAACGCCACAAATATGATTTACAAGCTAACTGTACAACGAAAAGGGTCCATCATGGGAACTAGATCTAGATTCGTCAGTTGGATCTTAGATCCCGTAGCTCCTAGGCTCACATAATGTCACGTGAATAGCATGTATAGAAAATATAATAAATTAAAACAGATACTTAATCTAAACGTCGCATCGCAAAACAAATGATTCATTCATGCGCATGGCCAAGCTTCCCGTTTCCTCTAGATACAGATATAGGGACGCGTGGTTGCTTAATATTTACAAAAAACTAAATTTAAATAAATCTTAGCCATTCTAACTTAACGGTTCCAGTTTTACAACTTTTGAACCGGTTAAAAGTTAGATATGGTTAGATTTAGATAAATCTAATTCACAAACATTAATATAAAAGCTTACATTGATTGAACAATTAAAGCAGATATTTTAATCACAGTCAACTATCAACATATATATATATATACATTTAATTATATATATATATATATATATATATATATATTAAAGCAATGAAATGCCACGAATTTATAATCCAATATATTAAAGCAATAAAAAGCCACGATTTTATAATCCAGGCTCGAATGTTCGATTTCAACATATATATATATAATTATATATATTAAAGTAATAAAAAGCCACGAATGTATAATACAGGCTCGAATGTTCGACTTCAGCATATATATATATATATATATATAGTTATAGAAAAGTGAGTAAAAGCTTCAGATCTGAAAGGATCTTACAGTGTATAGCGAGAAGAGATTTAAACCACTTTTGAAGCTTGAAAATCACGTTCCCACCAGTTAAAATTTATTATGTTGTAGTATATATGTATACAAGTGTTTACAAAGAAGAATATTGAAGTTTGGGACACTATAGGAGGGGTTAAGAGCTGAAATGGACGAAATTTCCTCTATTTTCTTCTTTTTCTTTTTTTATTTTGGCTGATGGGGGGTCTATTTATAGACTAAAAGTAGCGGGTCTTAGTCTAGCTGGCAAGCCATGGTTCACTCATGGTTGAGACGGGCGGGCCCGAACCCCGTGGGTCCCGTTGCCCCGAAGTACGTGCACTCGAACCAACACGAAGTCTGCTCGAACCTTCATAACTTTCAATCCGGGCGTCCGATGAAGGCGTGTTATACCTTTCCAGAAAGCCCTTTTCGAGAGCTACACAATGGCATGAGATTTGACCTTTTCTGAATCCAAGAAGATGAGTCCATGACCAGATCTTCGAGTCTTCGCAGTTCATCCGCTGAGCTGTCTTGTGTTGTTTTCACTCAAGATTTATGTTATGGTCCTATATGACCTCCTTTGCAGTGTGTGGACACTCGAAATTTAACATTCTTGTTATTAACCATGCAAGACTAGAGCAGAATCGTCTTCCAGAGATAACCTTGGAAGTCAAATCAATCCATCCCCAGAGATAACCCCGGGAGATTAAGTTCTAACCCCAGAGATAACCACGGAAGATCAAGTTCCAACCCTAGAGATAACCCCGAGAGATCCAGTTTCCAACTCCAAAGATAACTCTGGGAGATCCAATTACAACCTTGAAGATAACCCTGGGAGATCCAGTTTCCAACCCCAGGAGATTAGTTTTAGTAATGGAGATAACCCCAGGAGATCCAGTTTCTAACCCCGGATATAACCCTAAGAGATTAGTTCCAACCCCGAAGAAAACCCTGGGAGATCAGTTTCCAACCTCGGAGATAACCCCGGGAGATCTTGTTCAAACCCCGGAGATAACCCCGGGGGATCCAGTTCAAAGCCTGGAGATAACCCCAAGAGGTCAAACCAACCTCAAAGACAACCCTGAGGACTGTTAGAGTCAAAAGCATGCCAATCTCGGAGATAACTTTGAGAAAAGACTGCTACAACTGCATCAAAGCCGGAGACAATCCCAGGAGGGGAAAAATGGTCATTTTTCCAACTCAACATCAACTCAACCCATTATAACTCAAATTAACTTATTTCACTTCAAAAGAAGTCCCACAAGAACCATAGCTTAAATCCCGAGTGAAAATTGTACAAGACAACTCAATGGATAGACTACGAAGACTTGGAGATCTGGTCATGAACCCATCTTCCTGGATTCAAAAAACGTCATATCTTATGTCACTGTGTAGCTTTCGTCAACAGCTTTTCGGAAAGGTACAACATGCCTCCATCGGATGCCAGGATTGAAAGTTATGAAGGTTCGAGTGGATAATGCCTTGTCCAAGTGCATGTACTTTGAGACAAAGGGACTTCATAAGCAGGGGCAACCCAGCAGCATGCAGTAGATTCCACAATGCCATGGGACAAACCCACGACTGTCGCGGGTTGACCCACGACCAATTTGGTCTATAAATAGACCCCCTATTAGCTCATTTGAAAAGAAAAAAAAGAAGAAAAGAGAGAAAACTATGTCCATTTCAGTCCTTAACCTCTTCTAGAGTGCTCCAAACTTTGTGATTCTTCTTTCTAAACACTTGTAAGCTCGTATTCTACGACATATCAAAATTTAAGCAGTGGAAACTGAGTTTTCAAGCTCTAAAAGCGGTTTGAAGTCTTCTTAGTAGCCCACTATAAGATTTTTCAGATTTTTAATCTTTCTACTGATTAGTTACTCCCGGATCGTCGATCCATGGTTTTTTCCTTTATATATATATATATATATATATATATATATATATATAATATATATATAGACTAAACTCAAATAGTTGAGCACTGGATCGAATATTCGTGGCTTTTACTCGCTATATATATATATATATATATATATATATATATATATATATATATATATATTTCCATTCCAAAGTCCTACCTAGATTTCAAATTCGTGGCAGTTGATCGTCTTTATATATATAACTATATATATATATACTGCTTTAACTGCTCTTGCAATGTAGATATTTAATCTTCCAGCCTGTGAACTAGATTTATCTAAATCTAGTCATCTCTAACTTTTAACCGGTTCAAAAGTGACTAAATTGGAACCGTTGAAGCTGTAATGACTTAGATTTATTTAAATCTAGTTTTCTTTCTAATTTTTGTACATATTAATCTATCATGTGAGCCTAGGAGCCATGCTATCGGAGATTCAGCTTGTGAATCTAGATCCGGTTCCCACGATGGATATTTTTTAGATGTGCAGCCAACTTGTAAATTATCTACGGTGTCTGGACATCCTTGGATGACTCTCATGCCCATAAGGAACCTGACACTGCTATATATCTTATTTTCTCGAAGATGTTTTGCATCTTGAAAATAAAATCAATCAAGCCGAATACGGAATAAAATGGAAGTATCAAAGGCCTCAATTACTGTAAGACCCCAACTTTTATGAATAAAGATTAATTTTCTCTAAATATCATTTTGAATATTATAGTGTGGATTTGATATAATGTTATAGTTGTGGGTAATATTCACAAATTTTGCAAAGTAAGCAAGTTGTCATAAAATATTCGATTAGTCGGGGAATATTCGTACGACGACACAATCATTGGTGGACCCCATAACAGAATTATTGTCGGAGTTAGAAAACGACAGAAATAACTTTATAAAAATAACGGCAAAAGTTTTACAATTAACTATTAAAATACCCGGTGATAAAAGTACAGTAATACGCATGGTTGCATAGTAGCACACGTTATTGTACAATATCTTTGATTATTGATGCTTACGCGAGAAGTCACTCAGTTATACTCAATTATTGCCACTGTAATTGCTACATAGTATCTCGCATTATTGATTCAATTATTGTCACAATATCATCTGCATAATATTTTATATTATTAAATTAATAATTGAGATTACAAAGTTATTCATATTATTATTTTCATTATTGACGATGTCTAGAAAGTTCTGTCGAGGAAAGGAGTTTGATCACTTAATTGCGCGCCAATAAGGAGAAGTCCTTATAGGAAACCCCCCTCTTTCCTGGGAATAATTTGGTTGTTAATATTGTGAGTTATAAATGATGAATAAATGTTATTAAAAATGTGTTTAGTGAAGCCAAGTGAATTGAGATAAATAGAGGGGTATTTTATGAAGTATTTGTTGTAAATTTTGCTTATTACATGGACCCCAACTTACTCATTTTTTAAAATCGTCGGTAGAAAGTTATATATATATATATATATATATATATGTGTGTGTGTGGGGGGGTAGGGGTGTGTGTGATTATGAGTGTATGTGTGCGTGTGTGAGGGTGCGTGCGTGTGTGTGTGTGGCTGATGGGTGTGTGGTGGTGGGTGATTATATATATATATATATATATATATATATATATATTATATATAAGTTTTATTTTTTTATGAAAAATAGAATATATTATATTTTATTGTTGCATAGTATTGCATAATGCTGCAAAGTGCAACATAGTAAATCAAATTTTTTTTCTTCAATAGAGGCTAATTTACTACTCTGTGATGGTTTAATCGTAAATCTGTGATTTTATTTTCTAAATAGTATCCTTCCATTCTCCTATAAATAGGATGCTTAGTTTATAAATGAAAATTACACCAGAATCAGAGAATTATTCTTCTATAATATTGAGCATATTTCTTTTGAGTTTAAGGAAGCTTTGAGTGTAGAAAACAGTGCAAGTTTTCTTCAAGAATATCCCTGCCATACCAGTTCAGAAATACTCTCCTTTTAAGGTAAATGGTATTATTTATTTCATATTTAGAAGAGATATTATTTTTCGTATTCATAAGGAATATTATTTTCGTTCAAATATTCATAAGGAATATTATTTTGTTCAATATTCGTAAGGGATATTATCTTCGTTCAATATTCGTAAGGATATTATTTTCGTTCAATATTCGTAAGGGATATTATTTTTGATCAATATTCGTATGAAATAATATTTTCTTCCATACTCTGTAGTATGTAAGTAATATTATTTCGTTTCGTATTCCTAATTCTACACTCATGTTGATAAGTATTGCTTCTATACTCCTTGAAATTAGTAGAATATCCTTGAAATTTGCGCTTCATTTAGTATCGTTTCACAAGAATATTTTTTTGAACATTTTTGTTAAATTTTAATCTTTTCATGTCGGGGTACTATTCACGGGTTACTATTTATGAAGTACTATTCATGGGGTACTATTCACTCGGGTACTATTCACCCGGGGTATTATTCATGACAAAAAATTGATTTCTTTTCTGTCTAAATTATTTTTGATACATGAATATTATTATTGAATTTTACTCCACAAAGCAGTTATCATGTTGACAATTTGGATATTTTTTAAAAAATCTTTAATATTTATCCTTGATTTTGTTTGATTGATGTTTATATCATTTGTCATCATCCTCATGTTTATATTGTGATGAAAGTCATCTTTGGCCTATAATGTATAGATGGACTGTTGATTGGTATGATTATGACCATGAATTATGTATCGGTATAATCATGACCTGTAATGTTACAAATGATGTGGTAAAGTTCTCATTGGCTCGTAATACATTGATGGACAGTTGTTGGCATGATCATGACCACTAGTGATACTAACGAATATCCTTGGCCCGTAGTGCATGGATAATTCGTGGATGTGATAATAATGAATATCCTTGGCCCGTAGTGCATGGATAATTCATGGATGTTATACTAACGAATATCATTGGCCCGTAGTGCATGGATAATTCGATGATGTGGATTATTATTGAGCTGTGTTACAACGATAAAATATTGATGATGAACTTTTAAATCATAGAAGATAGTAGATATTATGCTCTACTTGACTCTTCTAATGGATTGCTTGTTCCGCTGCAGTTAAACTTGTTGTCTATTGTATTCTACCAGTTTAACACTGTTGAAGGCTAACGATAATTTATTCTGCATTATCTTAGTCATAATATTCTTAACTGGGCTAGTTGAGCTCACCCTTTGCTTTCATTGTTCTCTTCAGGAAATGAGAATATAGCTGGGATTAGTCAGGGAATGGAGTGAAGGTCCGAGATGGTGGCTATAGCAGTCCTCACTATTCTATGAAATAGTGTGATAATAAATATAATGAGGACTCCATTTGAGTTTCGATATTGTCTACAAGACAATATTCGTGTTAAAACTCTCAGCTTATGTTTTGTCGTATTTTACACGACAGTTGTATAATTAAGTTTGTATTTAAATTACGTATCATGTATTTGGCGACTTGGAATGGGTTGTGTATACCTATTTTGGGGGCGTCACAGTTGGTATCAAAGCTTAGGAATATGATCCCTGGCTGAGATTTGAGGCTAGAACTAGGAGGGGAGAGACGGATAAATCATTTGCTAGTATGACCTACCTAAGCTTAATTGTTATTTAATTGGTCGGTCAAAATATAGGGATAATATGTGGCATGTCAATTAACCCTTGTTTTGTGGCAGTGTTTGAAAATGACATCTGAAAATGTTGAGATAAGTAATGGAGCACATGAGACCATTGAGTCACCAACGATCAATAACTAGGATAATGTGCATCAGGAAGACAATAATCCTCAGGTAAACAACAACACCGACCAAATGATGAACGATGGGATGTTCAAGGCTTTCTGCAATTCATGCAACATCAGGCTAGAGAGACTCTTGTGCAAAATGTAGGTGGAAACACTGGCAACTCACGGTTGGTCACCGCTAAGCAATTCAAGGAGCTGGGACCGCCCCAAAAAAAGGTATACATCACCCATTCTCATTCCGTCGCCAAATACATGGTATGTAAATAAATACAACTTCAAGAATACAATTGTGTCGCAAAATTTAATAACGCTTATACCGTGAGTTTGAATACAAATATTGTCTAATAGAGAAAGATACAAACTCAAAAGGAGTCCTCATTATAATTATTGATACACTATTTTACAAAATAGTGAGGACTACTAAAACAACTATCTTGAATCATCACTCCATACCCTATTAGTTCCTCGCTAAATTCTCTCCTCCCGAGAAGAAAAATGGAACAAAAAGGAAAAAGGGTGAGCTCAACTAGCCCAAAGAAAGAATATTATGACTAAGATAATATACAACAAATTATCATTAGTCTTCAACAGGAAAAAAATGATAAAATATAATAGACAACAAGTTTTAGATCAACAATCGCAAATGAAACAACAATCCATTGTAAGAGTCAAGTAGAGAAAGAATTCTACTATCTTCTAAGATTTAAAAGTCCATCATCAATATTTTATCCCTCGTAACATCAATCAATATACATCTTGAATCAAATATTCATCTTTGCACTACATGTGCCAAAGATATTCATTTCAGTATCACCAACTGGTCATGTTCATCTCAACACTGCTCATCTTTCAGACTACGGCCAAAGATATTCATCATTTAATCATTCATTTTGCACTAATGTGCCAAAGATATTCAAAGAATATCATCATTTAGGACCGAGGATGATGAAAAATATCTTAAAGAAAATGAATCCAAAGTGAGATAAAAGAACAAATATTAGGGATTCAGATTATAGTTTATCCAAGTTCAATAATACTCCATAATAACCAATTGTGAAGTAGTAATTCAAAAATAAAGATCAAAACATGGATACAATCAAAGATAGTAACCATAATAAACATCTTGGATAAAAAGGAAAAATTTTATTTTTCAATGAATAATGAATAGTCAGATTCGTGAATAAGGTCAGATAATGAATAGTAATCCCAACACAAAAAGTTCCAAATTTGATAAAAAAGTTCATACCAATATTTCTAAGATAATGATATTGAAAGAAATAATATCATTTACGAAGAAAATAACATCCCTTACCTCAAAATAATAAGATTTCGATCTAATATCTGATATAAAGTCAAGGAAGCTTCAGACCTAATAAACAACTCTCAAAGTATCTAAATACTCACAAAAATACGCCGACAATATATAGAGAAAGAAAAACTTGTTTCGTGTGATTTTCAATTCTAACCTAAGCGCCTATTTATAGAAAATGCTAGAACGCCAAAAGGAGACTAAAAATAAAAAAAATAATATTATATTTCTTCCTTCCACGCCACCTACCAAGACCACCAAACCACAAGCAACATTTGACAAATCTAAAATTTTTTGGCAAATTTCACATGTTTAAAAAACAAAAGTGGGTCCCACCCAATTTTAATAAAAATCATTTTATTTTCAAAACTTCAAAGAATTCATAATAAATAGCCCGTTTATCGTAAAAATACTAATTTTATGTCCATTCCATACTAAATCGAATTTTCTACAACTTTGTAGCTTTTAAGTTTTTCCAAATTCCAAATAGAAAATATCCAAATCCACAAACGGATGATTTTTAATACCTCCATTCCGACAAAATATCGATAAAACACCTCAACATTAATTCCTTCATTTATAACCACATAAATAAATAAATCCATCATTTATATCCACATAAAATAAATATTTTTTATCATATAAATCAATAATTAATTATTCACAAATAATATTACGTAATCACAATAATGACAACTGTGTCGCTCCCGTGAAAGAGAGGGGCTTTTCGATAAGGATTTCTCCTTATCGGGCGCCATTAATTAGGTGACCAAACCCTCTCCTCGATGTAACTTTCTAGACATTGCCAATAATGCTATCTAATAATATTATTCAAATAATATGAATTATTGATCCGATAATGGAAATATCTGCAAAGTGACAATTATTGAAAACAACAATAATATAAAATATCAACGCAGCAATTATTGAATCAATAAAATAAAATATTGAATAAAGAATTATCGTAATAATTATCGAGTAAAGGCCTTTCACGTAAGAATCAATAATTCAAAAATACTGTGCAATACCGCAAAGCTATCGTGCAACCACGCCAGACATCAGATTTTAACCAATGTGTATTCCAACAAAGGTTAACTCAGAATAATTACGTCGTTATTTATAAAAACTCAAACTTGTCATTTTCTTCATCCCACCATTTTCCGTTATATGGGCCCATAAATGGTATGCTGCTGCCATTTAATATTCCCCGACAAAAGAATATTCCACCACCAAACTAATATCCCCCTAATAAAAATGAATATTTTATAACCACTTGCTTATTTTGCAAAATTTGCACATTTCACCCATAACCAAAGTATTATATCAAATTAACACCTTATTATTATTCACAATAATAAATAGAGGAAATTTGATTTTATTTATAATAAGTTGGGGTCTTACAACCTCCCTCCTTATGAAATTTCGTCTCAAATCGACGACGACGACTGGTGTTTCAAAAGGTGAGGATACCTCGCTTTCATTTTCGATTCCAACTCCTGTGTCATTTCTTCAATAGCATGGTTTCTCCACAAAACCTTAACTTGTGGTATATAACCTCGTGCGTAGGACATGCTCTTTCCTATCCAAGATCTTAACAGTACCTCCTCAGACGTTAAATCTTTGGCTATCTCTGCTCGGGTTCTAACTCAATAATGTGGTTCGGTCTTTCACATATTTACGAAGCATAGATATGTGAAAAACATTATGAACACGTAGACATGCTTGGAGGTAATGCGAGTCTATAGGCCACATTTCCTATTCGGTCAAGAATCTCAAATGGACCAACAAATCTTGGATCGAGCTTTCCTCTTCCCAAATCTTGTAACTCCCTTCCATGGAGCAATACGTAATAAATACATGATCCCCAATATTAAATTCCACGCCCTTTCGATGAAGATCCCAGATAACTCTTTTGTCGATCCTGTGCCATTTGTATACGCTGTTGAATCATTTGGATCTTTCTCGTAGTTATGCGTATCAATTCTCGTCCCAACAATGTTGTTTCACCCACCTCATCCCAAAGATACCGGAGAGAACGACATTTTCTTCCATACAACGCTCGAATGGAGCCATGCCTATACTTGCCTCGATAATCGTTGTTGTAGGAGAATTCCACCAATGGTAGGTACTTATCCCAACTCCCTTTAAAATCTAGGACATGTAGTCTTAATAGATCTTCAAGAGTTTGAATAGTCCCTCTCCGATTGTCCGTCTGCTTTGAGGATGATGGTATGTCAATCAATCAGAATCCGCGCTCATAGCTTTCTCGCAAGCTAACCCAAAATCGTGAAGTGAATCTTGGGTCACGATCCAAAACTATGGATATTGGCATGCCATGCAATCTCACAATCTCATTCACGTATATACTAGCAAGACGCTCAAGGAATAAGTCTCCCAGATAGGCAAGAAATGGGCGACTTGGTTAATCTATCAACAATAACCCAAATCGTGCATCTATGCCTTGAGAAACCTTGGGAAGACCCAGAACTAAATCCATAGTAATGTGTTCCCACTTCCATTTCGTAATCTCAAGTGGTTGCAATGGACCCTTTGGCACTTGATGTTCCGCCTTTACACGTTGACAAGTTAAACACCTCGAGATAAACTCTCGCATCTCTCTCTTCATATTGCTCCACCAAAATGTATGTCAAGATCATGATACATTTTGGTACTCCCAGATGGATTGCAAACGGTGTGTTGTGTGCCTCCATCATGATTCTATGCTTCAAGTCGTAATCGTTAGAACACAAAGTCCGGAGTCGACTCAAGTATTCCTTCTTCATCGATTCTTGCTTCTCGAATAGCACCTTCTTGCACTTTCTTCTTCTTCATACGATCACTCCATGTCCGTAGCTTGAGCAGCTTTTAACTTTATCGATTAAAGTCGGTTCTACTCGTATGTTTGATATCATCACGCGGGTACTTGAGCCTTTAACTCTATCTCCATCCTTTGCAAGTCATACAAATGGGCCTTTGTGTTAACAACATTGCACTCGCATTCAAGATATGATCTTCTACTCAATGCGCCACTACCACGCTTTTTTTTCCAGATGATATTCGATGGTATGATCGTAATCTTTCAACAACTCGAGCCAACATCATTGCCGCACGCATGTCGAGTTCCTTTTGGGTGAAGAAATATTTGAGGCTTTTTTATGATCTCAGATAGATCTCCACTTTCTCCCATATATGTAGTGTCTCCAGATCTTCAACGCGAAAACGATCGCCGCTAACTCCAAATCATGAGTAGGATAATTCCTCTCATATTATTTTTAAGTTGTCGAGGCATAAAGCTATGACTTTCCCATGTTGCATGAGAACACATCCTAACCCTTTGCTCAAGCATCATCAGAGATAACAAATCCATCCGAACCAGATGGTATTGTCGTAACAAAAATAAATGAGTCTCCTCTCGAGTTCTTGAAAACTCTTCTCACAATCCTCGCTCCAACCGAATTTTGTATCTTTACGAGTCACGAGTTAATCTGAGTAGCGATTCGAGAAAATCCTTCCACTGAATCTCCGATAATAACCAATTTAAGCCCGTAAAGTTACGATTTTGGCCACCGACTTTTGGTTGTTCCCAACTTTGTATGGCTTCAATCTTCGCTTCGTCAACAGATACTCCATGTTTTGACACCACGTGCCCAAGGAATGCTACTTTCTCAAGCCGTAACTCGCATTTCTTCAAATTTTGGCATATAGCTTGTTATCACGAAGCCTTTTGCAAGTATCAAATTTTCAAATGGTGCTCATGATCTTCACTACTTTTTGAATAGATGAGGATGTCATCAATAAAGACAACAACGAATCGATCCAAATATTCCTTTGAATACACGGCTCATCATATCCATGAAAGTAGTAAGAGAGCATTAGTCAATCCAAAAGACATGACTAAGAATTCATAATGCCCGCATCGAAGTTCTCAAGGCGCCTTTGAATATCCTCGCTTTTAATCTTCAAATTGATGATATCCGTAATCTAAGATCGATCTTTGAAAAGAATTGTGCTCCTTGCAAATCGGGTCAAACAAGTCATCAATGCGAGGTAGCGGATACCTATTCTTGATGGTGACATGGTTCAATTCCTCGTAGTCAATACAAAGTCGCATACTCCCATCTTTCTTCTTTACTTAATAACACAGAGCACCCCAAGGAGATGTACTAGATTTAATGAAACCGATGTCCAACAACTCCCGTAGTTGAACCTTTAACTCCTCAAGTTCAATAGAGCCATTCGATATGGGGTTTTAGAAATGGGCTTTGTACAAAGTTCAAGGTCAATAAAGAATTCAACTTCACGCTCGGGGTAGACCGAAGTTCTTCAGAAATACGCCAGAAATTCACTAACAATAAAAATATTATTCAAATCGACGTGTTTTTGTTCAAGTCCGTGATATGGGCTAAGAAAGCTTGACATCCATTTTCAATAAAACTAATAGCTTTATGGCTTGATATGACAAATGATTGATTTTAATGGTTTGGTTGTTTGAATTCGCATAATAGGTTGGTTAGAATATATAAAAACTAACAACCTTATTTAAAATAATCAATTTTAGCATGATGCGTGGTTAACCAATCAATCCCTAAAATCACATCAAATGCAAGAATTTTCAACTAAATAAGATCGACAGTGTAATGTGATGGTACCAACTTGAATCAAGCAAGATTTATAAACAAGAGATGTAATGAAAGTTTCTCCTAATCTGAGTCTCAACAGATAAGTCAAGATCTAATTTCTCCGAGTCAAGTTCAAACGCTGAGCACAAAGAGAGAGATAAAAGAATGGGTAGAACCCAGATTCTAATAAGGTATAAACTTCGCAAGAGTTTATGATTAGCTTACCCGTGATCACCCTCGCTCGGGTTTCTCGCTTTTTTGGGCAAGGCCACGACAAACGCCCTTCCAGAACCACCGACTTTGACTTGTCCGGACAACCTTTTGGAGTCACCATCCCGTTGAACTTGGTTTTTCAACTAGACAATCTCTAGCTATATGACCTTCCTTTCCACAGCTTATAACACACCTTGGATTGTTGTGGGCGCTGGCCAATGATGTGTCCCTCTTTCCCAGATTTGTAAAAAACGACCGGTGCTCGCTTCTCCTCCCCTAAAAACAGTTGATGTTTCAGGCCGACGCCTTCACATTATCATTGTTGTACATTTCTTTTGAAATCTCCTCCCGACTCGCTTCCTTCTATTATCACTACCACGATTACCACCAGAGTGGTTACCGCTTTTGTCCCAATGTTTTCCTCCCCGCCGGTTTTCATTGTTCGATGATCGCCGCCACCCCAGATGACCCTCGTCAGGTTCCCTTGGTTGAACATACTCATTATTATCTCGCCTAATAATTGAGCCATGTTTACAACATCCGAATATAAAGAAAATTTATGAGAGATAAGATATTGTCAATCTCTAGTTTTAGACCTCTCGTAAACATCCTTGTCATTCGCTCCTCATTCTCTACCAAATGAGGTGCAAACTCGATAACTCAAATAACTTCGCCAGCATCGACACCGCCATGTTGTTTTGTTCCACTCGATAAACTCTACCTCCTTCATATGATTTAATACTTTCGTGAAAGTACTTGTCATTGAATAGTTTTTAAAATGTTTCCCAAGACATGTTGAGTGCGGCAGTCGGGTACGCTTCACATGACTCCCACCAAAGAGTCCGCTTCACCACATGAACATAAAGGTGGCGAATGGAACCTTTTTCTTCCGCATCCCAAGACATCGAATATCTTGGTAATTTGTTTGACCCACGCTTCCGCCTTTGATCGGATCCGCTTTCCAATAAATTTCGTGGTCCCAACTCCTTGAATCTTTCATTGCGATGACAAGTCACAGCATTGCTATCATTTCCACCGTATTTTGTGCACGAAGTCTCCTCGTCTCGATTTTGCATGAATCGCAAAAAGCTTCTAAACATCCCATCATTCATCATTTGTTCGGTAGAGTGTTGTTTATAGAGGAATATTGCCTTCTTGCTGCACGCTCCTCGGGTGGTGATTAAAGGTGTCTCCACCGCCTCATTCACTCCATTGTTAATATTTCCCACCGCCATTCTTAAATACGCCATAAAAAACAAGGGTTAATTAACAAATTAACATATCACATATTAACCATATGCTTCGATCGACCAACCAAAAACAAATAAATTAGGTCAGTCATACTAGCGTAAGGAATTCCCCACTCTCCCTCCTAGTTCTTGTCTCACATCTCACCAGGATCATATCCCTAAGCTTTGATACTCAACCGTGACGCCCCCAAAATAGGTATACATCACCCATTTCGAGTCGCCAAATACATGGTATGTAAACAAATACAACTTCAAGAATACAATTGTCGTGCAAAATACGATAACATATATATCGTGAGTTTGAATACAAATATTGTCTAATAGAGAAAGATATACAAACTCAAAAGGAGTCCTCATTACAATTATTGATACACTATTTTACAAAATAGTGAGGACTACTAAAACAACTATCTTGAATCATCACTCCATACCCCGCTTAGTTCTCTCGCTAAATTCTCTCCTCCCGAGAAGAACAATGGAACAAAAAGGAAAAGGGTGAGCTCAACTAGCCCAAGAAAGAATATTATGACTAAGATAATATACAACAAATTATCATTAGTCTTCAACAGGAAAAATCTGATAAAATATAATAGATAAACAAGTTTTAGATCAACAACTCGCAATGAAACAATAATCCATTAGAAGAGTCAAGTAGAGAATGAATTCTACTATCTTCTAAGATTTAAAAGTCCATCATCAATATTTTATCCTCGTAACATCAATCAATATACATCTTGAATCAAATATTCATCTTTGCACTACAAAGCCAAAGATATTCATTTTGTATCACCAATTGGTCATGTTCATCTCAACACTGCTCATCTTTGCACTACTACGCCAAAGATATTCATCGCTTAATCATTCATCTTTGCACTATGTGCCAAAGATATTCAAGAATATCATCATTTAGGATCGAGGATGATGAAAAATATCTTAAAGAAAACGAATCCAAAGGAGATAAAAGAACAAATATTGTGGATTCAGACATAGCTTTATCCAAGTTCAATAATACTCCATAATAACCAATTGAAGAAGGTAATTCAAAAATAAAGATCAAAACATGGATACAATCAAAGATAGTAACCATAATAGACATCTTGGACAAAAAAGGAAAATTTTCATTTTTCTATGAATAGTGTCGATTCGTGAATAAGGTCGATACGTGATAACGTGAATAGTAACCCGACACAAAAAGTTCCAAATTTGATAAAAAGTTCGCACTCAATATTTTGGCATAATGATATTGAAAGAAATAATATCATTTACTTAAGAAAATAACATCCCTTACCTCAAAATAACAAGATTTCGATCGAAATATCGATATAAAGTCAAGGAAACTTCAGATTTAACAACAACTCTCAAAGTATCTAAATACTCACAAAAATACGCCGATAATATAGAGAGAAAGAAAACTTGTTTTCGTGTGATTTTCAATTCTAACCTAAGCGCCTATTTATAGAAAATGCTAGAACGCCAAAGGAGACTAAAATAATAAAATAATATATATATTTCTTCCTTCCACGCCACCTACCAAGACCAAGACCATCAAGCATGACTGCCATTAAAATGAATTTTTGGCAAAGTACCACATGTTAAAAAACAAAAGTGGGTCCCACCCAATTTTAATAAAAATTATTTTATTTTTCAAACTTCAGTAATTCATAATAAATAGCCGCTTATCGTAAAAAATACAAATTTTATGTCCATTCCACACTTAAATCTAATTCTCTACAACTTTGTAGCTTTAAGTTTTTCCAAATTCCAAATAAAAAAATATCCAAATCCACAAACGGATGATTTTTAATACTTCCATTCCGAATAAAATAATCGATAAAACACCTCAAAGATTAATTCCTTCATTTATAACCACATAAATAAATAAATCCATCATTTATATCCACATAAAATAAATATATTTTCTTATCATATAAATCAATAATTAATTATTCACAAATAATATTATGTAATCACAATAATGACAACTGCATCGCTTCCTGTGAAAGAGGGGCTTTCCGATAAGGATTTCTATCTTATCAAGCGCAAATTAGGTGACCAAACCTCTTCGATGTAACTTTCTAGACATTGCCAATAATGCTATCTAATAATATTATTCAAATAATATGAATTATTGATCCGATAATGGGAAATATCTAGTGAAAAATGACAATTATCAAACAACAATAATATAAAATATCAACGCAACAATTATTGAATCAATAAAATAAAATATTGATTTAAAACAGACATGGTTTATCCAAGTTCAATAATACTCCATAACAACCAATCTGTGAAGCAGAATTCAAAAATAAAGATCAAAACATGGATACAATCAAAGATAGTAACCATAATAGACATCTTGGACAAAAAGGGAAAAATTCATTTTTTGGTGAATAGTGCCGTATACGTGAATAGTAATCTCGACACAAAAAGTTCCAAATTTGATAAAAAGTTCAGAATAATATTTTGGCATAATGATATTGAAAGAAATAATATCATTTACGAAGAAAATAACATCTCTTACCTCAAAATAACGGTACTTCTGATCGGAATATCGAATATAAAGTCGAAGGAAGCTTGTACCGAACAACAACTCTCAAATTATCTAAATACTCATAAAAATATTCTTGACAATATAGAGAGAAAGAAAACTTGTTTCTGGTGTGATTTTCAATTCTAACCTAAACACCTATTTATAGGAAAATGCTAGAACGCCAAAGGAGACTAAAATAATAAAATAATACTCCCTCCGTCCCAGGATAAAAGTCCTTATTACTATTTTGGATTGTCCCATGTTAAATGTCCACTTTCTTTTAATAACCAAAATTTTTCACATTTTTTCCTATTATGCCCGTAGCATTAAATATCTCATACTTTTCTTATTCTAATTCTCTCTCCATATTTAATGACATTATTATGGGTAATTTTGTCATTTTATTCCTCTTCTTAATATGCGTGAAAAGTCCACCAGGACTTTTATCCTAGGACGGAGGGAGTATTATTTATTTTCTTCCATTCTATACACACCTCATTCAAAGCCAGCCATCTTTAAAGAAAAATAGCAGCTCACATGTATTCAACACCAATCAAAAGTGGGTCCCACCCATAATTTAATAAAAATTATTTTATTTTCCGAAACTTCAGTAATTCATAGAAAATAGCCCGCTTATCAGGAAAATACGAATTTTATGTCCATTCTACACGAAATCGAATTCTCTACAACTTTGTAGCTTTGAATTTTTCCAAATTCCAAACAAAAAATATCCGAAATCCACAAATGGATGATTTTTAATACCTCCATTTCGACAAAAAATAATCGATAAAACACATCAAAGATTAATTCCTTCATTTATAACCACATAAAATAAATAAATCCATCATTTATATCCACATAAAATAAATATTTTTTATCATATAAATCAATAATTAATTATTCACAAATAATATTCTGTAATCACAATTATGACAACCAGCCGTTCTTGGAAAGAGGGACTTTTCGATAAGGATTTTTCCTCATTGGCCGTATAATTAGGTGACCAAACCTCTCCTTGATGTAACTTTCTAGACATTGCCAATAATGCTATCTAATAATATTATTCAAATAATATGAATTATTGATATGATAATAGAAATACTACGCAGTTGACAATTATTGAAACAACAATAATATAAAATATCAAATAACAATTATTAAATCAATAAAATAAAATATTGAAGCGGTAATTATTGTAACAATTATTGAAAGTAGTGCCTTCTCACGTAAAAATCAATAATTCAACAATATCTGCAGTAACATCACCGCGAAGCAACTCTTGTGCAACCGCGCTGTTCATGTATTTTAACCACCGTGTATTCCAACAATGTTAAGCGGTAATAATTACATCATTATTTATAAAACTCAAACTTTGCCGTTTTCTTCATCCGACAGCTTATTATGTTATGGGCCCATAATGATCATGACGTCGCATTTAATATTCTCAAACAACAAGAATATTCCACGACTAAACGAATATTCCAAAAACAACAATGATTATTTTATAACCACTTGCTTATTTTGCAAAATTTGCACATTTCACCCATAACCAAAATATTATATCAATTTAACACCTTATTATTCACAATAATAATTAGAGGAAATTCGATTTTATTTATAATAAGTTGGGGTCTTACAAATAATATGAATTATTGATATTATAATAGGAAATACTGTGCAGTGACAATTATTGAAACAACAATAATATAAAATATCAACGTAGCAATTATTGAATCAATAAAAAAAAATATTGAACAGTAATTACTGTAATAATTATTGAGTAGTGCCTTCTCACGTAAGAATCAATAATTCAACAATCTTGGCAATACTGAGTGTGCTCTCTTTATGCAAACCACGCCAGACATCGTATTTTAACCACGTGTATTCCAACAAGTTGTTAATTGGTAATAATTACGCTTCAATTATTTATAAAAACTCAAACTTTATTGTTTTTTCTTCATCCGGACAGTTATTATTAGTTATGGGGCCCACAAATGCATTTTGCGCATTCATCGTCGAATATTCCCAACAACAAGAATATTCCACTACCAAACAAATATTCTCCGACAACAATGAATATTTTATAACCACTTGCTTATTTTGAAAAATTTGCACATTTCACCCATAACCAAAGTATTATATCAAATTATCACCTTATTATTCACAATAATAAATAGAAAAAATTTGATTTTATTTATAATAAGTTGAGGTCTTCATGATTCTAACCATGCCAGACATCAGTATTTTAACCACCGGGTATTCCAACAGTGTTAACGGTAACAACTACGCCGTTATTTATAAAAACTCAAACTTATCGTTTTCTTCATCCGACCATTTTTCGTTATGGGGCCCACAAATTGCAAAATTTACACATTTCACCCATAACCAAAGTATTATATCAAATTAACATCTTATTATTCACAATAATAAATTGAGGAAATTCGATTTTATTTATAATAAGTTGGGGTCTTACAGTTCATGATGGAAAGACAGCAGCAATATCACCCGTTTTTAAGGAAGGAGAACGACCACTGGTCGTATGCTACAAATGCGGAGGGGAGGGACACATCAGTCCAAACTATATGCAGCAACCTAAAACATGTTACAATTGCAGAAGAAAATGTCACCTAACCCGATTTTTTCGTGTAGTGAAGTTAAGTCCAGCTGGGATGGAGACACCAAATGTTGTCCCAGACACGTCAAAGTCGGTAGTTCAAGGGAGAACATTTGTCGTGACCTCCCAAAAAGTGAGGAACCCGAACGAGGTTATCACGGGTAAGCTAATCATAAAATTTTCCGAAGTCTATACCTTATTTGATACCAGTTCTACCCATTCTTTTATTTCTCCTACTTGCGCTCAACGTTTAAATTTAACTCCGGAGAAATTAGACTTTGACTTATCTGTTGAAACTCCATTGGGAGAAACCTTCATTACATCCAATGTTTATAAATCTTGTTTGATTCAAATCGGCAACCTCACATTACCTGTCGATCTTATCTCCTTTAAAATACTTATATTTGATGTGATTTTAAGGATTGATTGGTTAACTACTCATCATGCTAATATTGATTATTTTCGTAAGGTTGTTAGCTTTCATATTCCTAATCAACCTATTATGCAAATTCAAGCAACCAAACCACTAAATTCAATCACTATCATATTAAGCCATAAAGCCATTCGTTTATTGAAAAATGGATGTCAAGCTTTCTTAGCCCATGTCACGGATTTAAACAAAATTACGTCAGATTTGAATGATATTTCTATTGTTAATATTTTTCCTGACGAATTCCCTGAAGAACTTCTTGGTCTACCCCCTGAGTGTGAAATCGAGTTTTGTATTGACATTGAACCCGATACAAAACCCATTTCCAAAGCCCCATATTGAATGGCTCTTATTGAACTTCAAGAGTTAAAAACCCAACTGCAGGAATTGTTAGACATCGGTTTCATTCATTCTAGTACGTCTCCTTGGGGTGCTTCTGTTCTATTCATAAAGAAGAAAGATGGAAGTATGCGACTTTGTATTGATTATCGGGAGTTAAATCATGTCACCGTCAAAAATAGGTACCCGTTGCTGATGAGTGGGTTTTATACCTGCGAATCGGCCTCTAATTCGAGCATAAACTGTGTTAATTCGTTATTTTTGTGATTCGTTTTACTTGTTTAGTGTTATTTTATGTTTAGGTATGGCGGCGTAGCATGTGTGGCTTAAAAGGTGGTTTCGTGGCGAAACTTGGCAAGTAAATGAACAAAAGCTGGACTATTGCACAATGGATCCCTTTCGGCGTGGACATTATACATACAAAACCCTCGTCGGGGCGGGGGTACTTAATCAAGAACAAAATCACCCCCCGTCGGGGCGGGCACCAAGAGAAGAAAAATCCTCGCTTGGGCGGGGGTACGGGAAAAGTCCAAGACTACTATTTCAGTTGTAATGATGCAATGGCGTGAAGGAAGGAGGTTGACATGGTTTGGAACTGTATTTGGCGTCGAGTTATGGTCAGAATATGTGTCTTATACTAGAGATAAAAAGGGACACCATAGTGAGATTAACAACAGACAATCAATTGACAAATTGAAGCCCTAATCTTGAGAAAATTCATTGAAGGAAGGATTGAAGGTCTGAGTCACGATAATTGCAAGTTGGAGCTAAGGAGAAGGGTGGTTTTGTATTCATTCTACTTCTTTAATTCAATTATTGTAATTGGGATGATGATTTCTTTTATGATTTTAGTTTTTATTTCATTTGTGATGAACTAATTTACTTGTTAGGCTTATGACGGATCTTGATGGTTGAACGATGATTATGTAGCCTTAATTTCAGTTTAATAATCTATCATTCAGTTTATCTATTGTGATTTGTGCTTTAATTTATGAATTGCTTGATCAACAATTTTATGTGGATTTGTATGGATTCGAGAGATAATACATGAATCAAGACTTTGTTACTATAGCATGTGTTTTTGAATTCTGTGATTGAATGGAATCTTGATGAATGTTAGGGTGGAAATATGCCTAGCATCGCATGTAATCGGATAGAGAACTTGAACTTAAACCTTATTTGATTATAATTCACATAGAGATATAGTGAATTAGTTGATTAAGGTGTTTAGCTTAATTCTATCTAATTTGTGGATTTAAGTTAATATGGTATTAGTGCATCGAGAGATGGCTAGTTCTACTTAAGTGTTCTTGATTAATAAACTGGGATAGTGAATTGAACTGAAATAAGGTGTAATAATTGGAGTGATACTTAAAGTGAAGCTATAAGCCTAATTCTCCAATAGTTGCTTGAAATTACAATTTTTAAGTTTGTTGATTACTTGGTGTTTTTCATATTTTTAGTTTTAATAGTTATAATTATTGAATTGGATAGTTTAATAAAATTTGGATTAATATAAAGCTGGTAATTGTTAAGATTAATTTCATACTATTCTCTGTGGGAACGATACTTGACTTATCATTATATTACTTGTTGACCACGCGCACTTGCGTGTGAGCGTAATTAGATTTTGACCAACAAATTTTTGGCGCCGCTGCCGGGGAACTAGTATAGATTTTAATATTTTTCAATATCAGTTTAATTAGTTCAGTTTTACTTAAACATTTTTTCCCTTTGTTTTGTTCTTTATTGTTTCAGGTTCTTGGAGTTAGTTTATGCAAACTCGGTCTAAGAAGCCAGACTTGCTTCCTTTCGAGGATGATATCGAGAAACGGCTTAAAAGGCTAAGTAAGTGGATTAAAGACACAATGGAAAACTTTGAGAACTCTGAAAAAGAAGAAACAATGGCTGTAGAAGATCAAAAAGCGCTAAGGGATTTTGCTATTCCTAAGGTGACTGAGCTTCAGTCGAGTATCACCAGGCCGATGATTGCTGCGAATACTTTTGAGATCAAGCTTGGGACGATTCAGATGATTCAGAACTTAGTTCAGTTTGGGGGACTAGCCAATGACGATCCGAATGAACACTTGGTCATCTTTTTTGAGATATGTGACACCTTCAGATACAATGGGGTGTTCGATGACGCAGTTAGACTTTGCTTGTTCCCATTCACACTGCGGGATAAGGCGAAGAGTTGGTTACATTCTTTACCACCGGGATCGATAACTACTTGGGATGACCTTGCTCAGAAATTCCTGGCTAAGTTCTTTCCACCAACCAAAATTGCAAAGATGAGAAATGAGATCACTATGTTTGAGCAGCAGCATGGGGAGTCTTTATATGAGTCAAGGGAACGGTATAAGGAACTACTCAAAAAGTTCCCTCATCATGTACTACCTAAATGGCTGCAAATGAATACGTTTTACAATGGGTTGAATGGGAATCTCAGGATAAGCATAGATGCAGCTTCGGGTGGAGCGTTTATGGCCAAGAGTTATGAGGAGGCATATGAGTTAATTGAAACTATGGCAGCTAATAACTACCAGTGGCCTACAGCGAGAATGACATAACCTAAGGAAGCCGGGGTACTAGAGGTAGATGGAGTAACAGCATTGATGGCACAGATTTCAGCCTTATCAAAGAAAATGGATGCTTTGACAAGTGCACAACCACAGCAGGTGGCATATGTTTGTGGTTATGTGCAGGAGAACATCCTACAGAGCAGTGTGCCATCAACCCATCATCAGTTTAGTTTGTGGGCAGCTACAACAGGGTTCCGCAAAACATGTATCAAAATGCCTACAACCCGAGGAATATGAACCATCCCAACTTTTCATGGAGCAATAATCAAAATCAGCAGGCTCCGCGACCTTCCTATCTCCCGGGGTTCCAAAATCAGAATCAACAGGCAGTTTCACAACATGAGAAAAAGTCAGATTTGGAAGAGCTACTGTTGAAGTATATAGCAAGCAATGAGGTGGCCATGAAAACGCAAGCGACAACGATAAAGAACTTAGAAAATTTGATGGGACAGCTTGCATTGGCTTTAAACAACAGGCCTCAAGGGACGTTGCCTAGCGATATAGAAAAGAATCCGAGAGGAAATCACGAGCAGTATAATGCGATTACACTTAGGAGTGGTAAGGAATTGTGTTCTCACTTGGATAAGAAAACAAGTACAGATGATGATTGCGAGAATGACGAGAGTGATTTAGACAAGAAATCTAAGGAGAAAGTGGTGGAAAAGCCAAAGGAAGACAAACAGAATAAAGTTACACCACCTGTACCTTTTCCTCAAAGGCTAGAAAGTCAGAAGTTAAAGGAACAGTTTTCAAGGTTTATGGACATATTCAAATAATTTCACATCAATATTCCATTTGTTGAAGCACTTGAGCAGATGCCACGTTATGTCAAATTCATGAAAGAAATACTTTCGAAGAAACGCAAGATTAAGGACTTCGAAACTGTGGCGTTGACTGAAGAGCTTCCTCCTAAATTGAAAGATCCGGGAAGCTTCACAATTCCGTGCGTAATTGGCAATCAAGATGTGGGGAGAACTCTATGCGATTTAGGAACAAGTATAAATCTTATGCCACTATCTATTTATCGAAAGCTAGGGTTAAAGGAAGCAAAACCAACCAACATCAGTCTACAGCTCGCAGATAGATCGTTAACATATCCACTAGGAATAGTTAAAGACGTGTTGGTGAAGGTTGAATCATTGATCATTCTAGCTGATTTTGTGGTGTTAAATTTTGAAGAAGATAAGAACATCTCGATCATCTTGGGACGACCATTCCTTGCGACAGGACGAACACTGATTGACGTGCCTAATGAAGAACTGATTATAAAAGTGTTCGATCAGGTAGTGAAGGTGAAATGTTCAAGGAAATCCCAATCCAGACTGACAAGGAAGAGTGTGAGTTACTCGAGGAATCTACACGAGTTAAATTCGGGAATTGTAGAGAGGTTGGTGGTGTTAAGGCACTTATTGAGGCTAGTAAGTCAACTTCACTCTCAAACATGCAAGTGAACGGGCATGCAATACAACAATATTGGTTTTGTGCTATAAACAAATAGCATGCCGCGGATATCCCAATCGATCCAGGATAACACAGGGAGTAGTCAGGCTGAAAGACTTAAAAACAAGCGCTAATTGGGAGGCAACCTAATTTTTACTTTCATTTATAGTATTTTTAAGTATGCTAATTAATTTGTAGTTTAGAATATAAGTTAGTTTAAAGTAAGTTATTTCGATTCATTAGGTCGTTAGTTGAGTCTTGATTTCTAGTGAATTCAACCTTCAATGTTCAATGTTCATGATGTTATCTTAAACTTATAATATTATTGTGTTTCAGGCACGTGGGAAGCTCATGGATATGTGTTGGATGTAAAGAATTGGAAAAGTTGAACCCATCTGCAGAACCACCCCCTGCCAGGGTGGGGGTTATGAAGGAACCCCCCCGCTGGGGCGGGGGTCTTAACTTAGAAATAGTATACCCCCCCACCGGGGTGGGGGTCTTGACTCAGAAATAGTATACCCCCCGCCGGGGCAGACAATTTACATAGGATAGCCCCGTATGGGTCTTGAACCGAAATAGAATACTACCGGAAGTATTCATAATAGAAAACCCCTCGTTAGGGCGGGGGTACGAGAACTCTGAAAGCTTCAATTCGGTAGTTACAACATTTTAGACCATCTTCTCCACTTCCTTGAATAATAACTGATACTCACTATCTCCCACAATAAGCCCACGACTTCCTCATACTCTCATCTATCTCCCACAAAATTCCCACTAACCCACTACATTAACCCACTAAATACCTATACTATCTCCTCTTTATAAATCCAAATCCTAACTACACCACATCTCCATCTAAGTTCATACAATTTCAGTCATCACCAAGTGAGGGATCTTATAGTGCGATTTTTTGCAGCAAAAAGAAAGGAAAGAATCAACCAATTTGTCAATATACTGTAGGTAAGTGGTTATTTCTTTCAATTTCTCATCATATATCACCATATTCTAAGTTCTATTACCAATTTTGGGGGTATTGTGAGTCATGCACACCACATGTTCGACAAATTGTTCAAGTGAAATTTGGGGGGATTTTGGCTTGAGTTCATCCATTTGATTACCATGGCACCAAAACCAGCATCAAAGAGACAGCGAGGCGAGAGCTCAGGGTCTACACCACCGACTCGAGCCTTTTACAGGAGAAAGTTCGGGAGTGCCAACGCCTTCGATCGATATGATTATCTAGTGACTAAGGCACTAACTCCAGAGTGAGGCTTGGCACCCGACAACGTAGATGACCAAATGAAGAGACAAATATATGAAAAAAGATGGGATAGGTTTACTGACGATCCAAAGCCAGTGATCGTTAATGTGGTGAAGGAATTTTATGCAAATGCGGAGGATAAGGCCCCATTAATTGCATTTATGAGGGGTAAACAAGTGCCTTTCAGTTCGGAAGCTATTAACGAGTATTACCACCTGCGAGTTCCTATGGAATGCCAGTATACATATTTGTGTGACCATGATCCCGACTATAAGGGGATTTTAGCTAAAATAACAAAGCCAGGCACCACATGGGTCAAGAGATGAAAAGGGGGCACCATCTTCCTCAGCAAGGACCTGAGCCGTTATAGAAAAATATGGTACGCGTTCTTGTGCGCCAAATTATTCCTGACCACACATACGACTGAAGTGACAAAGGAGAAGATACTTCTTTTGTATGAAATTATGCAAGACTTTCTCATTGACGTGGGGGCCATCATCAATTTCTCAATACGAAGATGCCTGGGAGGGCCATTTTTTGGCGGCCTGCCACACCCATCCCTCATATGTGGGCTGTGCAGGTAGACTGGAGTTAGGTTGTCCGGTAATGAGACCACCCAACAACCACTACAGATTTTGGACTCAAGGATGATTGCACGTTATACAGTGTGGCATGGGGGGTGGGGAATCACATTTAAGAGGAGTAGGATTTATATTTCTACCAGCCTTTGAGGAGGAGGCTGATGCTGAGGATACCTCTGACGACGACGAGTTCCAGGCTAACGAGATGACGGGAGAGCAGGAGATTGAGGAAATACATCGGACCGATATAGATATATTTAGCCCGCAGTTTTACAACCTACAAAGACAAGTTGATTGGCACAACAAAAAAGTCAACAGATAGATGAGGAGTCTCGCAGCCAGGCAGGACCATATGTTCGAGGCCATGAACATGTCTTTCGCCTCATTGAACGCCACCCTCCAAAGTTTTAACCCAAATGTTCAGTATCCATACCAGCAGCCTACACCAATGCCACGATTTCCACCTTCAGATTTAGACAATGATGAGCCACAACCATCCCCACCTCAAGCTTAAATGATTACAAGGAAGTCCTCGTACACTTGATACTTTATTTTTACAATGAGGATATTGTAATTGTTAAGTTTGGGGGAGTTAGTTTAATTTAGAATTTATTGCATGTTTAATGTAGTTATTTTAGTTTTGCATATGTTAGTTTCATGTTTAGTTTTAGGGTCATGTTATGTTGCATTCATGTAGTGTAATTGCATAATAGTTTGCATAGTAGTGTAGGATTGTAAACAGTTTTTATTAGTTTTTAATTCTGTTATGTTTATTCCATATAATTTTAAAAAAAATAATATTTAGCTAAGTATTATGTTGTCTTGCATGAGTCCAGCTGTTAAATAGTACAGTCTATTTTGGCCAATGATGAGATTGGTGTCGACGTCAGGATTTTTATTTGTCCCTTTTCGTTACTTGTTCTTTGGTGTTCTCATGTTAGGTGAGATTTGTTTGAAAAAACAAGTGAAAAAGGTCAAACATGTATCTTTGTCGACGATGGGTATTAAGAGTCGCCAGTTGGTTTTTTAAATGGTTGTACCAACACAACCGAAAAAAGGTTTGCACATTGACCCGGTGATGTGACACTGCTAAACGGGTTGGTGAAACCGAGATTCATTAGGGTCCGGGGACTTAATTATGCAGAGGGAAGGTGTTAGGCACCCCGCGACATCCGTGTTACCACGGTGACCGCCACTTTTCAAGAAACTGTTATATAAATGTGTGTGTGTGTGTGTGTGTGTGTGGGTCAATGTGCTGTTTATTTGGAAGTAGTGCGAGGCCTCGTTCGCACATATATACACAGGGTTTGAATTTATGTAAAAATTCAATTTTAAGCAAGATATGACAGTGATATTTTATAAAAGAGGTTTTTCAAACCCTTGTGCTCAATAGTAATTGAGACCTTTTACACTTCCGTTTTATTAAGTGTTCGGCTTGATTGCTTTTATTTTCGAGATGCGAAGCATCTATAAAAAAATAATGTACAAAATAATGCTGAACTCCTCGTGGGTATGAAAACCATCTGAGGAAATTCAGACACCACAAATAAATTTACAAGCTGCTTATAGCTGAAAATTTCCATCACGGGAACCGAATCTAGATCCAATAGAATGAATCTGTGATCACATGATTCCTAGGCTCACATGATGCCGCAATTTGTATGAAAGAAGTAAGCATGTATATATATATATATATATATATATATATCTGCACATGATCAACCACCACGAAGCACCTCCATGGGGATCGGAAAATGTAAATAAAAGTTGTAAAAAGCCATCAACCGCCATAGAGAAACTCTAAAGGACAAAACTATATAAAGAAAGTCATAAGTATCAATCGCCATGCAAGTAAACTCAAAGAGACGTAAATATATATATATAAAAGCGATAACGCTTATAGAATGTAAAATCTGAGGCTCATCGAGCGAGAGTTCAACAACAGTTCATATATATATATATATATATATATATATATATATATATATATATATATATATATATATATATATAAAAGCAAGTAAAGAGCGCTCCGGATGTAAAATCTAGGCTCATCGAGCGAGTTAGACACACGATTAATATATATATATATATATATATATATATATATATATATATATATATATATATATATATATATATATATATATAAAGCGAGAACGCTCGAGATGTATGTTTAGGCTCATCGAACAGAGTTCGCCACACAGTTCATATATATATATATATATACAAAAGCAAATAAACGCTCCAAACCAAGGTCTAGACTCAATCGAGGCATAACTCGATAATGTTAGTTCATATATGTAAATATATATGTATATACAAACTGAAATAAAATCACGGACCGAAGTCCGGGCAAAACACACGCAACACGACTCTCAACGTGAAGAAGGGTGTGTGCAAAGATGAACAGAAATGCTTTAAAGTGCGTGAGAAGGCTTACAGTGGGATGCCAAAGAAGACTTTTATATCTTTAAAGTGGATGAACACTCGGCTCCCGCCGGTACAAAAGTAACTATATGTGAGCTCACAAGTGTATAAAATGAGAAAGCACTCAGTATAGGGTGGGTACGGAGCAAATTTGACACGACTTCCTTGCCCTTTTTTTTCTCTTAAAAATGGCCACCCGAAGCCCTCTATTTATAGAGGGGGGAGGTGCAGGTGTACCTGTGGCTAGGCATGAGATATACTGCTGGGTTGCTTGAGCTTGCATGGTCCGCCATCTCAAGACGTGCATGTATGCACTATAATGTCTGTTCAAACTTCCAGAATTGCAATTCAGCATCCGATTGAGGTATGTAAGACCTATTTAGGACCGCCGTTGTCGAGAGTTACGCAATGACATGGGATTAGAGGTTGTACGAAGTCAGGAAGATGGGACGGTGCCCTCAGGTCTTCAAGCTTCAAATTCTATCCGTTACCCTGCGTAATAGTCACTCGGGATTGGTTTTCCTTGATTCTTGTGGGACATTTGTTGTGTAGAAATGTATGTATGGAATATTGAGACGGTACGGTGTGGCGTCAAAGTGGCAAGACGACAACTTTTCCCCTCACCGGGGTTATCTCCGGTTTGGGCTGATAAAGCAGACGTTGCTAAGGGTTATCGCTGAGATTGGACTACTGTAAGTGTTGAAGGTCCTCAGTGTCATCTCTGAGGTGTGCCTGTCTTCCCGGAGTTATGTCCGGGTTTTATACTGAGTGCCTCGGTGTGAGCGCTGAGGCTGAAGCTGATTATATACATTTGAAACAAGCATTTCTGGGGTTATCTCCGGAACTGCAACTGCCTTCCTTGGGGTTATCACCAAGGTTGGTAAATGCTACTCCCAGTGTTGGGACTGAGACTGGATACCTCGGGGTTATCTCCGAGATTAATTGGTCTTCTCCGGTGGAATTTCCGGTATTAGAACTGCATGCCTCGAAGTTATCTCCGAGGTTGGAACTGTTACTCTCGGTGTGTGTTTCGGGGTTGAGATTGAACTTCCGGTAGTATACGGACTTGACATGAACTTTCTTCCAGGGTTATCTCTGAAAGACAAATCTACCCTCCTACAATGTGAGTGACAGGTGTGTTGAAATTTCAAGTGTCTACAGATGCCCCTCTTTATCATATACATGCAATGCAATGCATGGGTAGGATAAAGAATCTTAGACATTTGAAATGCAAACTAATGCAAATGTATGATGCATGTGTGCGAGGTTGTTGCCCAAGATGCTGGGGATGATTGCTGGCTCCTTGTAGCTTCTACCGGGGATTGACAACTATGACCCGATTGGATGTCTGATCCAAATATTTTAGGATGTTGACGTTGGGGCTATCACCAAAGTCCTTAATCCTTGATACAGACTTGATTCTGAAGAGGTGCCTCTTATGTGTAAGAGATCTATGGGGATAAAGCTTTGTCTGCTTGAGGATGTGTATAACATATCCCATCATCAATCCTCCTTGATGATGTTGACCTTTCCTGGTTTGTATCGCCAGGGTATGTCAAGGTTCTGTTGGATTTACTGCCAACAACATATGCTGTTAGGGTTACCTGACCTTCATTGACGTGTGAATCAACGGATGAAAACCATGTTGGGAAGACTGTCAAGGCTGCTTGACCTTCGCTGACGTGTGAATCAACGACTGATATGCGTTGTAACCCCCACCAGGGATTGAACCTCAGAATGCATTATGATCCCCGCCAGAAGTATCGTTATAACCCGTAGGGTATGCATTATAACCCGTAGGGGTTCCCACTAGATTCGTGGATGGCATCTTTGAACCTTTGGGTATCGAAGAAGGTGTTTTTCGATTTGGGACCTGTGGAGTTGACTCCCACTACGGAGGAGTATGCGGTTGGCGATCGATGTCGCCTGGGACGGACCTTGCGTGCATATGGCTTTGGGGGCAACGGCGCCAAAAACTTGTTAGGTAAAATCTAATTACGCACAACACGCAAGTATACGTGGTGAACAAGTAATAAAGTGAGTATCATTCCCACGAGGAATTGTTTAATAAAAATCACCAAGTACTAATCCGTAACCAACTCAATCTTATTTACACGAATGAATTTCAATTTATATAATTAAACTACTATTAAATTCCACTAGTTTAATTAAGATTACGGAGAATTAAGATCACAACTTCACTTATTGCTTAATTTAAGTTAACACACTTCTCATCAATTATTCTCTATCATGAATTGTTAATCAAGAACACTAAAGCATATAAAACCATCTCTCGATGCATAGTACACATACTCACTTAAATCCACAGATGATAGAATTAAGCAAGACACCCTAATTAACTAACCCACTATATCTCTATGTGAATTACAATTATAAAGGATTTAAAGCACAAATTCTCTATAAGATTACATATGGCGTAAAGACATATCTCTATCCTAAACACGAATCATGAATTCCATCTATGCAGAAATCACAAACACATGCTATCATGATAAGATCTAAATCAATACTTCATCTCTCGAGTTCATATAGATTATCACGGTAATTGTTAGCTAGGCAATTAAGAAATTAAGTCCAAATCACAATAGACAATCCTCACAATAGAACATAATAATTGATAACGAAGCATATTAAAATAAACTACACAATAAGATCCATTGTAATCCAAAACAAAGAATTAGTTCATGATTATTGAATTAAAACTAAGAATCCAAAATTGAATACACATTAAAAGATAAAAATAGAAGAAGATGAGAAGATAGAATCTATTGTCTGTAGATTTGATGCTCCCTCCTTGCTCCTACTTTGAATCTTCAATGGTCTCCAAATTGCTTCATTCTCCAAAACTCATTAGAACTAGTATTTTTTCCTATTCTACTCTAATATAATATAATGGAATCCTCTCTATATCTAATCTCTCATCTCTATATTATATTAATTCATAATGAATTAGGTCATAACGATTCGTTGATATGAAATCCATTTATCAAAATCCCCCAAACTTAAACCGTTCTAGTCCTTGAGCACAAAACACAAAAAAAAAAAATGTTATGCGATGTCATGTAATGAAACTAATCTATATACCTATGAATCCAACAGTATCGCAAAATCAAAGTTATCCCATTGGCCTCAGAGAAAACAAGTAACTCCACAATATGAATCACCAAACTAATCCACAATTTTGTATTAATTCTCAAATCTTAAACCATCATCATTGGTATAATGTGCGCGTGTGTTCAACATCTATGATAATTGACATGGACTCAAATTCAATACATAATCAATTTCTTAGAAGGAATCATATAGTGTAAACTTAAAAATTCCAAAAATAGACAACTTCCAACTAAAACTAAGCAATACCAAATTCAAGGGTTCATGCAGGATACTTATACTTCTTCTTTCTCATCTTTTTTTAGATAGATGGTTGGTGAGTGCTTTTTACGCTCCATCTCACGCTTATGTTTATGGGGATTATTTCTCCTCAACCCACCACAAGACTCAACGTGTTTCATTTTTTTAATTAATTTAGTTTTTTTTCTTTTGAAGCTTATACACCCTACGTTTTCCCCCAAAACTTAGGTTTTTGCCTAATTTGTCGTCTTCACTGCCTATCCTTATCGTTTTCAGATTTACCCTAACATTATACTTTAGAAACTATTTATGTATCAATTTGAACTAACCAGTCAACAAAGATGTTATTAGCGTGCTAACCTTTTTGTATACCAGTTTCAAACAAGCGCAAGATTCGATTCATAACAGAAATTATATTACAGTTCTAATAATCAATACTGTATTGGTTAACTTATTCACAAACTCATCATTGGCCCACAAATAACATGAAATGCAACACTATTGGACATATGCACACACAATATTTAACTAATATTTTTGTTTGTTTGTTTGTTTTTTTTTAATTTTTTTTTTATAAACAAAATGCACTATTTACAAAACTAAAAACAATGTAATGACAAAAATAACCTAAGCTATTATGTATGCACCTAAGCTATCATGCAATTCCTCCTAAATAACTTATGCACACTGAAATTTAAAATGACAAAATTTAAACCTAAATACTACATATGCATGCAAACATGAATTTAGCTCCCCCAAACTTGAGTAATACAATGTCCTCATTAGATGAATAATCAAAATTAAGTACGTGAGGACTTCCCTGCTATCGCTTAAGTCTGAGGAGGTGGTGGTTGAGCTTCTTCGTCTGAGTCACTAGGCGGAAACCTCGGTAGTGGCATCGACTGCTGATATGGAAAATGCGCAGCTGGATTGAAACTTTGAAGCGTCGTGTTGAGTGAAGCAAATGACGCGTTCATAGCATCAAACATGTGGTCCTTCCACCTTTTGGAGTGATTTGCATCTCCGGCGTGCGCTCACATTATGTGCATCCATTTGACGTTGAAAGTCAAGGAACTGAGAACTAGATAATGCTTCGGTCTGCGGTACCTTCTCAGTTCCTTGATCTCTCATGGTCTCATCCCCATCCTCCGAAGTATCTTCAGCTTCAGCCTCGTCTTCCGAAGCTGGTGGAAATATGAAACCCAGTCCTCGAGGATGGGAATCACCCCCGACCCATACAGAATATCGTGCTATCATTCTGGAGTCTAGCAATGCAAGTGGCATCTGTGTGGGCTCATCGTCGGACCATCTCACACCTGCTTGGAAACACAACCTATATATAAGTGATGGGTATGGCAAGCCGCCCGAAAAGTTTCCACCCAAGCATCGGCGGATAAAGAAAAAAATAATTGCCCCGACGTCAATGAGAAAATCTTGCACAATTGCGTATAGCAGTAACGCCTTCTCTTTTGTCACGTCTTAGGTGTGTTGAGATGGATACAGTTTAGCACATAGGAATGCATACCAAATTTTTCCATATCTACTTAGATCTTTGCTATGGAACACTGTGCCTCCTTTCCGTCCTTTGATCCATGTTGTGCCTGGCTTAGTCATTTCCTTAATTATTTCCTCATAGTCCGGATCAAAATCACGTAGTTGGGCATACTGGTAGTGTCGAGGCACCCACAGCTGATAAAAGGTGTTTATGTCATCAACACTAAACGGGACCAAGCGACCCCACACAAAGCGTTGAATGGCTCTTTGTCCTCGGTGTTTGCATAAAACTCCTTGACTATGTTGACCACGGCGGGTTCCGGCTCTTGGGTGAATTTATTCCACCCCTTCTAATAAATTTGAGGCATCATCTCCCCATCAACGAGATCCGGTGCCAACCCCCGCTCTAGTGTAAGGGATTTTTTCATCATATAATCATATCGAGTGGCGGCGGCGGCACTCACAAATTTTTGGCGATCAAAGGTGCGTGTCGGTTGTGTGGATCGTGAACTCTCTCCCCTTTGGCGTTTGGATGTGGTTGAGAAGCCATTGATTTTTGGATGTTCCGAATATACTTCCTATCCGTAAAATTCAGTCACACACTTTAGAAAACACGTGGTGTGCACACTTAGTTTTTTCCCCTCTTTGACGATTTTGTGGCAATTAAGGTGAATGAAGATGAAGAATTTGAAAATAAGGGACTCACTCTCTTCTGCAAGATGAATTCCCACAATACTATCCCAATTTCTTGGCTTCCTAATCTCAGATTACAAGAATGTGATGAACCTGTGGGTTGAGGGTGTGTTTATATAGAGGTGATATGATGTAGAGCCTTAATAAAGGGGTGATGAGGTGAAGTAGTGTAGTCGTGGGTACTAGTTGTGGGGATGAGGCTTTGATGGAGGCAAAATCGTGGCTGAGAAATAGGGTATTGGGATCAGTTGGCGTTATAGTGTAGGAGAGGGAGAGTGGACCAAGTGTGAGGTAACTGCCGAATAAGTAAGCGTCCAGGATCCAGGACCCCACTTCCCCGTGGGTACAAAAACAATTGAGCCCGCTTCAATGAGCATGCCCACTATAGGTTGGCCATATTTGACTTTGTTGTATTCATGCTATGCCACCAAAATTGCATTTTCCCATCCTGCAAGCCATGAAATGTGAAGGTTATTAGATTTTTGATAAATTTGAGAATGCATGAGAGATTTCCAAGACTCTTAGAACGAATCAATAAAAACAATTGATAAATTAAAATCCTAAGCTATAATATAATTAATACAGAAAAAAATTTCAAATGAAAATAAAATAATTAAAAAGAAATGATTGGGTTGCCTCCCAATTAGCGCTTTATTTTAAGTCATTCAGCCTGACTACTCCCTGTTTCACTGTGTATCGGTGAGGGTAATGTTGATGACATCCCAGTTTGAATCGCCACCCCAGTAATGCTTTATCTATTGACCATTGACCTTGAACGTCTCTAATGGATTACTACTGTAGAGTTCAACGGCGCCATGAGAGAATAGCCGCTTTATAGTGAATGGTCCCGACCATCTTGACTTCAGCTTTCCTGGGAACAATCGCAGCTGTGAGTTGAACAAGAGGACTGATTGACCCGACTCGAATGTTCGATGCACAATTTTCTGGTCGTGCCATCTTTTTACCCTTTCTTTGTATAATTTGGAGTTCTCATAGGCGTGAAGGCAGAATTCGTCGAGCTCATTCAGTTGAAGTAGTCTTTTTTCCCCTACAGCTGCTTGATCGAAATTGTTTTTTTGAACCGCCCAATAAGCCTTGTGATGTAGTTCGACCGGTAAGTGACATGCCTTCCCGTACAGTAGTTGATATGGTGACATCCCGATTGGAGTTTTGTATGCAGTCCGATATGCCCATAATGCATCGTCTAACCGAAGTGACCAATCCTTACGACTCGGATTTACTACTTTCTCCAATATTTTCTTTACTTCTCGGTTTGATACCTCAACCTGCCCACTTGTTTGAGGGTGATATGCTGTCGCTACCTTGTAGTTGACCCCATACCGTGTCAAAAGAGCTGTGATGGCCTTATTGCAGAAGTGACTACCTTTGTCATTGATTATTGCTCTTGGCATGCCAAACCTCGTGAAAATGTTTTTCTATAGGAATTTGAGGACCACCTTGGCATCGTTGGATGGTAGTGCTGCAGCTTCAACCCACTTCGAAACGTAATCCACTGCGAGTAGAATATACTGATTGTTCAAAGACGAAGGGAATGGCCCCATGAAATCGATGCCCCATACATCAAAGATTTCCACTTCAAGAATTGTTTATAGGGGCATCTCATTCCGTTTTGAGATGTTTCCAACCCTTTGACACCTATCGCATTGTTTGACAAAATGGTGGGCATCTTTGAATAATGTGGCCCAATAAAACCCGACTTGCAACACCTTTGTTGCTGTCCGCTCGCTGCGATAATGCCCGCCATATGCAGATGAATGACACTCATGCATAATGTTCTTCACTTCACTATAGGGGACACACCGTCTAATCATTTTATCGGCGCATTGTTTGAACAAATATGGTTCGTCCCACATGTACCACTTTACATCATGAAGAAACTTCTTTTTCTGTTGTCTTGTGAGGTCAGGTGGAAGAATATTGCTTACAAGAAAATTTGCATAATCCGTATACCAAGGAAATTCTGCAGAAATCCCAAACAGTTGCTCATCTGGGAATGACTCGTTAATTTCACATCTGTCTTCTTTCACTTTCCCTTGGTTTTCCAGCCTAGACAAGTGATCGGCTACTTGATTTTCCGTCCCCTTTCTATCTTTAATTTCTAAGTCAAACTCTTGAAGTAGGAGAATCCATCGGATAAGGCGTGGCTTAGCATCTTTTTTCGCTATTAGGTACCGAATCGCCGAATGGTCCGTGTAGACTATCACCTTAGTCCCAATCAAGTATGCCCGAAATTTTTCAAACGCATACACCACTGCAAGCAATTCCTTTTCTGTGGTTGTATAATTCATTTGAGTTTCTGTGAGTGTTTTGCTTGCATAGCATATGGCGTGAAACACCTTGTCTCGTCGTTGGCCCAAAATAGCCCCAACCGCATAGTCGCTCGCATCACACATTAGCTCGAATGGCATATTCCAGTCCAGTGCGACTATCACGGGGGTTGTAGTTAATTTCTTCTTCAATAATTCAAACGCTGACTTGCATTCTTCATTAAAACTGAAAGTAGCATCCTTCTCTAAAAGACTGCATAGAGGTTTTGCAATTTTAGAGAAGTCCTTTATGAACCACCTGTAGAACCCAGCATGTCCCAGAAAACTTCTAATACCCTTAACTGAGCTCGGTGGAGGCATATTCTCTATTGTTTCCAGCTTTGCTTTGTCCACCTCCAATCATTGAGTCGACACCTTATGGCCCAAAATTATGCCTTCTTCAACCATGAAGTGACATTTTTCCCAATTGAGTATGAGGTTTGTATCCTTACATCGCTGCAATACCATGACCAGATTCCCTAGGTAAGTATCAAAGTTGTCTCCATAGACCAAAAAATCATCCATGAAGACTTCAACATTTTTCTCCACCATATATGAAAAAATGGCCATTATACACCGTTGGAAGGTTGCAGGTGCATTGCATAACCTGAATGACATCCTCCTGAATGCAAATGTGCCGTAAGGGCACGTAAATGTTGTCTTTTCTTGATCCTCAGGAGCGACGGAGATCTGGTTATAGCCCGAGTATCCATCCAATAAATAATAGTAATCATGTCCCGCTAATCTGTCTAACATTTAATCGATAAAGGGTAGCGGGAAGTGATGTTTTTGGGTTACCTTATTCAACCTCCTATAATCGATGCACACCCTCCAACCTGTCACTGTTCTTATTGGAATTAACTAGTTATGCTCATTCTGTACCACAGTCATTCCCCCCTTTTTTGGCACACAATGAACCGGACTAACCCCACTTACTATCGGAAATCAGATAGATGATACCGGCATCCAATAATTTCAGAATTTCCTTCTTTACCACTTCCTTCATAATCGGGTTAAGTCGTCACTGTTGCTCCACCGTCGCTTTTGCATCATCTTCCATCAGAATCTTGTGCATATAAAATGAAGGGCTAATTCCCTTTATATTCGCAATCGTCCAACCAATTGCTGATTTGTGTTCCCTAAGCACCCTCAACAACTTTTCTTCCTACAATTCGTTAAGTGCAGCAAAAATAATTACAGGTAAAGAATTTGAATTGCCTAAGTACGCATACCTGAGATGTTTAGGGAGTGGCTTAAGTTCCAATGTTGGTGGCTCCTCCAATGACGGTTTCAATTTTTCTGCGGCTATCTCCTCAGTGTGCAAAGGTTCAAACGATGCTCTGAATCGGCTAACTTGTGGCAATGAGTCTAACATCTGTAAGTAGTCCACAAATTCTGGGTCGTCATTATCTTCATCCCCCAATAAAGTTGTTTCTAACGGATCATTGACCAAGCTCTTACTCATATCTTCACCGATGATTTGCTCAATTAAATGCATCCGAAAACATTCTTCCTCATCCGTAGGGAATTTCATGGCCTTGAACACATTAAATTTGATTTCTTGATCTTGGACTCTCATAGTAAGTTCTCCTTTTTGCACGTCTATGAGTGTCCTTCCTGTCAACAAGAAAGATCTCCTAAGATAATCGTGGATGTTCTTATCCTCCTCAAAATCCAGAATGATAAAGTCCGCTGGGAATATAAACTCATCTAATTTAACCAAAATGTCCTCTACTATGCCTCTTGGGTATGTGACTGACCTATCTGCCAACTGCAATGAAATATTCGTAGGCTTTGGCACATGTAAACCCAATTATGTGTATACTAACAATGGCATAAGGTTCACACTCGCCCCCAAATCACATAAACATTTGTTAAACGACATTTTCTCGATCGTGCATGGGATAGTAAAGCTCCCCGAGTCCTTAAGTTTTTGTGGTAACTTCTGCTGTAACACCGCACTACACTCCTCTGTTAGTGCCACTGTTTCAAAATCTTCTCATTTCTTTTCCTCGATGTAATTCCTTTCATGAACTTCGATAACTTGGCATTTTCTCTAGGGCTTCGCGAATGGGATGTTAATCTGGAATTTCTTGAACACTTCTAAAAACTTTTGGTAAATCGCTTATCCGATTTTATTTTTGAACCCTCTCTTTTAAATCTGTGGTGGAGGATAAACAATTGGCTTATTGTTTAACTTTATGTCCTCACTTTTCTTATCCTCACCCTTGTTACCTTCAACCACGTTACTGTCATCAACTTTTTCCTCCGTTGTCGCTGAATTTTCTGCATTATTACCCACGAGATGTTTTCCACTTCTCAATATAACTGCTTGACATTGCTCATGACTACCCTTCGGATTTCTCTTAGTGTCATTTGGTAACGTTCCTTGTTGTCTATTATTCAATGCTAACGCCATCTGTCTTATCTAATTTTCTAAATTCTTGATAGCCATCTCTTGTGATTTCATTGCCATTGCTTGATTTTTCATTGCTGCCTCATTGCTAGTTATGTACTTCGACACCATTTCCTCGAAATCTGATTTTCTTTCCTGATGTTGAACCGATTGTTGGTGATTCTGAAAACCTGGGGGATACGACTGTCGTGGAGCTTGATTTTGCTGGTTATTGCTCCACGAGAAATTTGTGTGGTTCTTATTCCCCTAGTTATAAGTGTTTTGGTATGTATTTTACGGAATTCTGTTATAGCTACCTATGAACTGGACGGATGATGGATTAATTCGCGATCGATTCAGTAGGATGGTCACCCATACATAATTTGTGATAATACTCAGCAACCTCTTTGTACTTGAGCCCCTGTCATAGCATCCAACTTCTTGGACATCGCAGAAATATATGCTTGTATAGCTGTTACCCCATTTACTTCCAAAACCCCAGCCGCCTTTGCCTGTGTCATTCTTGTTGTGGGCCACTGGTAGTTATTGGCCGCCATGGTTTCAATCAAATTGTAGGCTTCCTCGTAACTCTTAGCCATGAATGCTCCGCCCGACGCTGCGTTATTACTCGTTCTGAGATTCCCATGTAGTCCGTTGTAAAAGGTGTTCATTTGCAGCCACTTGGGCAATCCCTGATGTGGGCACTTTCTAAGTAACTCCTTGTATCTCTCCTATGCCTCATATAGCGACTCCCCATTTTGCTGCTCAAACATTGTTATGTCATTCCTCATTTTGGCAGTTTTCGCCAGTGGGAAAAATTTGGCAAGGAATTTCTAAGCCAAGTCTTCCCACATAGTTATCGATCCCGGCAAGAGAGAATGTAACCAACTCTTTGCCTTGTCCCGTAAAGTGAACGGGAACAAGCGAAGTCTCACTGCCTCATCCGACACCCCATTGTACTTGAAAGTGTCGCACATTTCCAAAAAACTGATTAAATGCTCGTTCGGATCGTCATTTGCCATTCCCCAAACCGAATCAATTTCAGATCATATGAATGGTCCTGTGCTTGATTTCAAAAGTATTTGCGCACTATTGCAGCAGCCTAGTGATACTCGATCGCAGATCACCACCTTAGGTGTTGCAAAATCCTCAACGCTTTCGGTCTTTGCAAAGCCATTTCTTCTTCCTTATCAGAGTTTTCGAACTTGTCCCTTGTTTCCTTGATCCACTTACTTAACTTCTGAAACCTTCTCTCAATATCGTCCTCAAAAGGAAGCAAGTCTGGATTTTTGGATCGATTTTGCATAAACCAATGTCAAAAACCTGAAATAAGAAGAACAAAACAAAACAAAAAGTGTTTAAGTAAAACTGGACTATTTAAACTGATATTGTAAAAATATTAAAACCTAAACTAAATTGTCCCCGACAATGGCACCAAAAACTTGTTGGGTAAAATCTATATACGCAAAACACGCAAGTATACGTGGTTAACAAGTAATATAGTAATGAGTAGAGTATCGTTCCCACGAAGAAAAATTAATAAGAAATTTAACTTCACAATTACCAAATTTCTATTAATCCTAATTCTATTAAACTATTCAATTCAATAGTTTAAAATTATACAAACTAAATTAATAAATAAATAAACTATCACAAAACAATCATAAATATCAAAATCCGGAATTTCAAACAATTGATGGAGAATTAGACTTGTGATTTCACCCTAAGCTTCACTCCGATTTTCAAACCTTTATTCCAATTCAACTCAATATCCCAGTTTATTAATCAAGAACACGAATATAGTACTAGCCACCTCTCGATGCACTAATACCGTATTAACTTAAATCCACAATTTAGATAAAAACAAGTTAAACACCTAAATCAACCAACTCACTATATCTCTATGTGAACTGAAATTAAAGAAGGTTTAAGATTAAGTTCTCTATCTGATTACATGCGATGTCAAGCATATCTCTACCTTAACAATAATCAAGAATCTGGTATTCACAAAATTCATGACACATGCTATATTAACTAAGTCTAGATTTGAATATCCTCTCTCGATTCCACACAAATCCATAAAGAACTGTTGATCAAGCAATTCATAAATTCACGCTCAAATTAATATAGATAAACTGAAAATACTTTATTGAACTAGAAATCAAAATTATAAAATCATCGATTCACCCAAGGATCCATCATAAGCCTAAAAAGCGAATTAGTTCAAAATGAATGAAATAAAAACTTAATAATCTAAAGAAAACATCCTTGCAATTACAAATAAAAGACTAAAGAGAAGAATAGTGATGAACACCCTTCACGTAGCCTAGAATTTCAATCGTCATGAAATTCTCTTGAAAGTACTCCTCCCAAGCTTGCTGTGAAAATCTAGAAAAATCTTTATAATATACTTCGCCTCTTGCTCAATTCGTTGTTAGTTGAGTAATAGACGCCTTTCTCTAGTGTTCCAGTCGACATCCTTTATATTTTAGAGTCCATATGTGATTACAACACTAGAAACCATGTAGCAACACAATCCAAAATCAAACAGGAGAGTTAGCTGGTCGAGACCCCCCGCCCCAGCGGGCATGCCCACTGCAAGTTTCCACAAAAAGCTGCCGAGTCACTTTTTCCTTTCCTTCACGAATTCTTCCCGAAATGATCCCAATTGACTCCAAATCTTGTTAAATGCTACAACGACCACCCTACACATAAAAGAACACAAAACAAATAAAAACGAATATGAAAAATAAGAAAATAGCAACAATTAAGCGTGAAATGAACAACGATTCGTGCATATGAAATCCACTTATCAGGGACATGAGTCGACAGTTCATGACCCTTACTGGATTGAGGCGTAGGGTGGTGCAGGATGAGCTTACATCTGGCCACGTTATATCCCGGCGTTTTTTGTTTGACAGATTTGGCTCTGAGGATAGTTATACACGACATTCCGGGGATTTCACCACACCAGAGGATCATTGGGGTCTGGCTAGGGTGGATGTACTGTTATTTTGCATACTGTCATATATTTATATGCCACGGTATATGGATGAGTTGGACATAGGAGTTATCATGGCAGTGAGAGCTCTCAGGGAGGGTCGTACCATCTTACAGATGATTATAGCGAGAGACTATGAGGTTGACTACATCTTCACTGCACTTATCCCATGCAGAGTTTTCTGAGTAACTTTCGATTAATCTTTAGACGTGTGGTTTATGTCACACTTGAGGCCAGATTAGCACTTTTTAGATGGCACGTGTATTGTTTCACCCATGATATAGCCATGTCATACTCCTTTCAGCCATCTGAGTGTACATACGCTATGTCTTGGTCTATGTTCTTGGTGGATATCAGAGATCCGTTTGGCATTTTGCCATGCACAGGGCTTAGTTTACCTTACAACTTCATTATTCACGCTCTGGGCATAGATTATCTCCCTCTGGCTGGTTTGAGGGGCATGACTACCCATCACCACCATTTGTGATGTCGCATTTGACCCGATTCTAGGATTTTCATCCTTTTGAGAGGCGTTGGGCGGTAATTTAGCTTCTCGTTATCTTCAAATGAGAGGATCGATCCGTGTGTATGCTTGTGAGGGCCCCGAAATCCAGGTCCTAAATCACCTCGGATCTGGTTCGATCATTCTATACAACTATTACTATTTGCGGAAGATATAAACATAAATTGTTTATACATTAAACTTACATACTTTTCCCAAGGTCGAGTAACCTTAACTTATACACAATTCATAACTTAACTAACACATAACATGATTATCAAACTATACTATTACAAAACTAATCGTAGACATTCACTTTAAAATTTGGACTGTCTTTAACATTTCCTTCAGATCCAAGAAGCATTCATGTAATCTGCAATGTTTTATCATGATATAGCAAGGGTGAGCATAAGGATTGCCCATCAAGTTTAAGTTCAATAATATAACGATATATCATGATTGAAATGATTTGAATAATTGGTGGCTATAATTCAACAATATAATTGTGAACTAAGCGAGGAACAAATTTACGATTTGAACAAGTATTATACATGAACAAATATATCCAAACCAACTGGTAATGAAGGTGATGATCACTTTCATACACGACTTATACATCTGATATCTGAGTACAATTCATGGCAACCAACAATGATTAACCATAAACTTATCAAGAATAAAACACTCTTAATAGAGTTAAGTAAAAACAAACTTGCTCAAGCAGATTGATTCCAGAACGCAATTTATATCGCTTTATCAAGAAGACCTAATATTAGTAATATAGATCTCAATATTAGAATAATATCATCATAATATAATATTATTATATATATAGATATACATAGAATAACCTAAACACATAACACATAACCCTATCGATTACATAACGTATATAAGACTCGAAGATCGAAGTCAAACTATTTCGGTCGACTTGAAAGAAACCCAAACAAAGTGACATCACAAGCGGTCTAGTCGGACTTTTATCGAGTCTAAGTTCAATTAAACTCTGCCTAACACTTAACAATATCTTAGAAAATTTTCTAAGCAAATAAAATACTTTTCATAAGTTAAGTAATAATTTTTAAATAATTATTACTATTTATCTTGATTTTAAATCATTAATATCGTATTTAAATAATATAAATACCACTTAATTCTAATATCATTAATATTTATTTAATATCAAACATTAATGAAAACATATCATAATATTATAATATATTTTATAATATCATAAAGTATTTTTAATACTTTAAAATCACCTTTACATGATTTTTAATCACTTAAATTCATTATCCGATAATTACTTTTAATATTAAAATATTAATATTTTCATGACAAAATATCAAAAGTTATAGTTTATAACTCAAAATATTTTTATAATACTTAAATCATTTTTATATGATTTATAAAGCATTAATTCTATTTTTCCATAATTTATTTAATATATTTATTAAATAAAATAATTATCATTAATATTAATTAACTAATGAAATTTATCCCAAAATAATAAAAGTCACTTAAAATAACTTAAAATACTTTCTTTTACCATAATATTATTTTTCATGATTTTTCATGTATTTAAATCATTTTAAATCATTTATTTAATATTATAATTAAATAAATTAAATACCATTTATATTCCAAAATATTAAATATTTATGAAATATACTCTAAATAATTAAAAACTATTTTTCAGAATTTAAAATAATTTTTCAGAATTTATTATGTATTTTTAATAATTAAAATCTATTTATTTAATTAAAATAATCATTTTCGGAAAATAATAAGTAATTTTCGAAATTAAGCGTCGCTATAGGGGCCTTAGGTGACGAATCCGTCGCTAATGGTGTTCTTCACGTGTTCTTCATCCTGCCCAGAACTTCTTGTCAGTTGAGAGGGTGGGTGGTTTAACCGGTTATAATTCTTTGATCCTTAGGTTTCTGGCCGTGTTCTTGTTTTAATAATATAGTACTAATGTAATACAACAACTAACAACTAAGTTCATAGCTATCCAACAACTAATCAGTGAGTTATAGGCATCAAAATTTCATGTCAGAGTTGTTCTTCATTTCTGGGTTTCCCAGAAATAAAGAACAGTTCGAGAGGTTACTTTCCAGGTCTTTGATCCATGCGTTCCAGGTTTACTTAGTGTTATTTAAAGCTTCAAGAATGAAGTTGAGATATCCGGTTACAATAATATATCAACAGATCGACTTAAAAACATCAAAACAGTAAGATCTATATCGGTCAAAGTTCTGACAAAAAAATGATTCATGAAGAATCTGGGTTACCCATATTGTTCTTCAGGTAGAATGGTCAACTATAGTTTGATCGGCTACAACTTCGTTTCTGTTATGGATCTGGATGACCTAAAGGTTTACAAGTGTAGTACTTATGTCAAACTACAAATCTATTTAAACATCATGGACTAAACATCAACGAGAAGCAAGATTAGAAGCTGCGAAAAGCTTGTCGTAGAGTTTCGGGTTTACGGGTAACCCGAACCCGATTTTTTCGTGAACGGTCGGCGTAGTTTGGTGATTATATCTTCGATCTACTCATGATCTGGACTATATTCAAGTTGCGAGAATAAAGACCACACAACATACTATGCGTTCAAACATTTAACACACAAAAACAAATAACGGAACACTTCGATCTATGAGGTCTGACATTTGACTGTCAGACACTAATTTTCCAGATTTCTAGATTTGAGAAATCTTTAAATTCGAGCATCAATATGATATGGATCTGAGTTTTGACAACCCAGATCATCAAATAACACTCTATAACACAACTCTAACCAATCATTAACATAAAATCATGTGATTTACAAAAATTAGGGTTTATACCTCATTCATGCATGATCTTTGATTCTGATCTATGGATCTGTTTTTGTTTTGCTAAGAACTGATTCTGACTTTGTTTATCACCCCCCCCCCCCCTCTCACTCTCAAACCCGAAATATATAGAAAGAGTGGCTTGGTGAAAAATGAAAATGTAAGCAACTATTTTCTCTCTCTTTAATCTATTTATTTGTTGCCTTGTTGCTAAGATCTGATCATTTTCGACTGGAATGGCTGGGTATATTGCACATGTATAGGCTAGGGTGGTTCACCCACTTCACTAGGCCAACTCTTGCAAGTAAAGTCCAATAATGCAACAAAGGGCAAAATAGTCTTTTTCCATTTAATTTTAATGGCAATTTAGACCTTGGCCAAACCCTTAGGGTTTAGGGTTTGGTTAGGGTTTGGGAAAATTTAGGGTTTGTAATTTATTTTTCTAAAATCTCCAATTTAGGTTTTCAAAAATAGAAAATTAATATTTCTAAATTATAATTAGAATTTTCTAATTATATTACAATTTCTTAATCATAATTTAAATATTGCTAATTAGGATTAGTATTTTCTAATTAAAATCGCTAATTAAGCAATTAGGGTCAAAATGGTCATTAGGGTTTATAAACTACTAATTACGGTTTCTAATAGAAAATAAAATTTCTAAATTAGAAAATTAGATTTCGTAATTAGATTAGGGTTTTCTAATTACTTAACTTGAATATTAGGATTAATATATCCTAATTAACATTAAAAGTATTAAATTAATAATTAGATTTTTCCCAATTTTAAATTAGGGTTACAAATCCCAAAATTAGGGTTTTCTAAATGTGAAATTAGGGTTTGCTAATTAATTAAGCTTTACCCTAATTAATATACTAATTAATAACACTTAAGCAATATAATAATCATTTAAGTTCCCAGATTAGGGTTTCAGTTCCCGAATTAGGGTTTCGGATTCCCGGAACTGAAATTAGGGTTTTCAGAACCGGTTTCTAGGGTTTCTTGTTAATCGCTAGGGTTTTCTAACCGAACATTGACGTTCTTAATATAATATTAGGGTTTGTTACAGATATCGTTTATCTGGTCAACCCTTGACCCTTAACCACATACTGTACACATATACACAAAACACATTCACGTATTTCCTTAATCCTGAATAATTCACTTAAATCCTTCACAGAATTTTGAAATCCTCAAAATTCTATCTTAAAAATATTAAACGCATACACTAATTTTCTGTGTAGGTTCTAATACTGAACCTTAAATTAATTAATAAAATTTTTTAAAATATTCTAAATTCTCGGGTTGTCACAATGCTTGTTGGGATCAGTGCGAGATAGCTGCTTTTTCTGATAGCCATTCGGGATGTTCGCCAGAGTATTTTGCGTGGATGGAGATAGAGACTTCATCGGCGGTGGCAATATCCTCATTGACAAGTAGTGATTCAGACGATGTAGAGCCCATGGATGACATTGATTCCCACATCGAGGAGGAGCTAGTTACCGGGTTGCCAACATCTCCTTTAGATTCTCCCAGTACTAGTACTGTTGTGATTCAACATTCATCACAGTACTTTGAGCAGAGTCTTCATCTGATGACCTTCGAGAGAGATCAGGCTAGAGCCTTGATGTTGACTGCTCTTGATGGGAAAGACGTAGCTCTGTTAGAGAGAGACGATGCATTAGCTCGTAGAGATGCTGCTGTTGTTGAGCGGGATGAGGCCAGATCAGCTAGAGATGCAGTGATAGTTGAGCGGGATAGTGCCATATCTGCCCGGGATTTAGCCGTTATATATAGTACTGCAGTGAGGTCCCTTACCACTGGCATAATTACAGAGATGAACACTTACATTGATGAGCATATGGTCACCATGCAAATGGCTGTAGATCTGTTGGGTCGTGTGGATACCCTCGTACAGGAGACCACAACTTTGCCTCTTTCTTCTGAGAGGGATGCCATGTTGGGCTTGTTAGCTCGCATATACCCTGACTTTTAGATGGGCTTGTATTTTCCTGCACAGACTAGCATAGCCATTTTGTTATGTACAGTTTACATTGTGTATATCAAATAACATTATATATAGCAGGGAAATATATTTTTGATCACTTCCCTTTTAGATATGCTCTGATACTTGCTTGATATTTTGCCTGCTTCTTCAGGACTTGTGATCTTGATGTATTTTGAATTCCTCCTGGATGGATGGACATTAAGTTATCTCTGGACAGTTCAGAATGGATCATTGATCTGTGTGTATCCCTACCATCTTTAGTGTCTTGGGATTTGGTTTACAGTATGGAAATGTGGAGAGGAGTGTGGCTTTCTCTCTACGAGATTGACCCAGACAACAGGATGGTGCGCCGATTGCCCCTATTTAGGAGGAGCCTAGTTAATTCCATCTCTTATGGATTGGTGTTGCTCTTCAAGGTACAACCACAGCTTAGATGCTCGCCGAATCTCCTATTTGGGAGGAGTTCAGGTAATTCCATCCCTTTGGTCTGAAGCCAATGAAATGTAGTTGATTGAAGGATGATCCCAGTACCATTGACAAATGTTTGTTTTTTGGTTGGGGGTGAGACCAAACCATGAATGGCTGCCTACGTACTCCTATTGAAGAGGAGATCAGGTCTATGTAGTTCGAATCTGGTGTAAGAGGTTCAACGTTATATGGTAGAAAGGGTGTAGGAATGTTTTTTGTTGTTTTTATTTTTGTAAGGAGAAGGGGGTAGAAATGTTTTTGTTGTTTTTGTTTTATTACGACCGGGCCATATGAAATGGTTGCCTACATACTCCTATTTAAGAGGAGATCAGGTCGGCATAGTAACCCCTCAGGACGAGTTAAAAAGTGTGATCCCATGTGCAGGTTAGACTGCGGGGAAAAGAAAGTTTAATCCTAAGTCCAGGACAAACTACAGGTGTGAAAAGTTTGATCCCATGTTTGGGGGGACAAACTGCAAGCGTGAAAGGTTCAATCCCTGGTGGGATGACCAAAATAGAAACACAGTGAAGCCAGGCTGCTGGCTTGAAAATTATGTTTCTCTGAGGGGCAAAGTGTGGAAAAGAGTTGTATGTGGTAAAGGGTTAAAGATTCGGAATGACTGGTGATCTGATGATCCAACACCAGGATGTTTGCTTGATGGTAACTTCAGACATAGTACCGTTTCACGGTGTCTGAGTTGATGAGTTGTGGAAATTCATCGTCGTCCATTTCTTGCAATCTGAGAGCGCCTCCTGTAAATACTTCCTTGACAACAAATGGGCCTTCCCAGTTAGGAGCAAATTTTCCCTTAGATTGATCTTGGTTGTCAATGATCTTCTTCAAAATAAAGTCATGTTGTTTAAACTGCCGTAGCCAGACTTTTCTGTTGTAGGATCTTGCGATCCTTTGTTGATATAACTGACCATGGAAGATAGCCGCGGTTCGCCTTTCGTCTATTAGAGACAATTGGTGAAACCTGTCTTGTACCCATTGGTCTTCATCCAGCTAAGCGTCTATCAACACTCTGAGGGATTCCATTTCTACTTATATGGGGAGCACTGCTTCCATCCCATTGGTTAATGCGTAGGGGGTTGCCCCAGTGGAAGTGCGCATTGAGGTTCTATAGGCTAACAGAGTAAAAGGCAATAAGTCAGGCCATCCTTTGTGATTGGCGGACATCTTTTGCATAATCTTCTTAATGTTTTTGTTAGCCGCTTCAACAACACCATTCATCTTCGGACGGTAGATGACAGAGTTAAGATGTTTGATGTGGAATTTACTGCATAACTCCTCCATCATCTTGTTGTTGAGGTTTTTAGCATTGTCTGACACAATTACCTCTGGTTGTCCATATCAAAAAATGACATTGTTTCTGATGAAAACAATGATGACTTCTTTGGTAACCCTGGGGAAGGAGGCTGCTTCTACCCACTTAGTGAAGTAGTCGATCATGGTGAAGATAAAAGCGATGTCCATTACTGGCTTTAGGCTCAATGGGCCTGATAACGTGCATTCCCCACATTGAGAAGGGCCAAGGCGAACTCATATTGTGGAGTTCCCGTGGAGGGGCGTGGATAGCATTCCCGTGAATTTGGCACTGATAACATCTCCCGACGTGGTCATCACAAATCGACTTTGAGAGAGAGCGAAGAATGTCATCACGAGGATTTTCTTAACAAGGAGGGGGATACTCATGTGTGGGCCACAGACTCCACCATGGATCTCATCTATAAGCCTTTGAGCTTGGTCTTTGTCTAAACATCTGAGGAGACCTTGTCCTGCATCTCTCTTATAGAGGGCATCTCCGCTCAGGTATAATTTCATAGAAAGTCGATGGATCCGCCTTTTCTCATTCGGGCTCGCCTCAGTGGGTATAGATCCATCTCATAGGTACTCTTTGATATGCTGATACCAAGGATGCTGGATGGGAGGTATCTCATCCGATACTTCTCCAACGTAGTTCCCATAGGCTGGTGCCTTGTGCAGGGCAATTGTGACGCTTGACAAGTGTCCCTTGTCAGGTATGTGAATCAAGGAGGCCAAAGTTGCTAATGCGTCTACAAAGTCATTCCTATTACGAGGAATGTGTAGAAAGGAGATTTCTTCGAACTCCAAAACCATCTGTAAAACTTGCCAATGGTAAGGCAGCAAATGTAGCTATTTGGTTTGATAGATTCCCGTGGATTATCTGACCACTAACTCCGAATCTCCAAAGACAGTTAACCTTCTGATGCCCATTGAACGGGAAAGTTTTAGCCCATTGAGAGGCGACCCTTCATACTCATTTGTGTTCTTGGTACTGAAAAACTATAATTTGTGGCGATGGGATCTTTGCTCCCCAATCTGGGATACTAGAACTGCTCCAGCTCCAGAACCTTCCATATTAATAGCTCCATCAAAATACATCTTCCATGTTTGGCGTGTATTGTACTGATGGTGTTGCTGAACTGTTATTACCCCTTCATCGGGGAAGTATGTCTCCAAGGGTTTGAAGTCCCCTGAAGGTGCAGCGACCAGTTGATCCGCAATTCCTTGACCTTTGATGGACTTTTGAGTCACGTAGACGATGTTAAATTGTTGTAGGATCAACTTCCATCTGGACAACCGACAATTTAACATGGGTTTATTGAACACGTACTTGAGAGGATCCACGCGGGATATGAGGTGGGTTATGTGACCATGGAGGTAATGATGTAACCTCATAGAAGCCCATGCTAAAGCACAACAAGTCTTCTCAATCAGAGTGTACTTGTGTTCACTGTTGCTGAATCTTTTGATGGGGTAATAGATAGCTCGCTCTTGGACTCTATCGTCTTTCTGTCCCATCATGCAACCCATGGCATTGTCACTTATGGACAGGTATATGAACAAGGGAACATCATCCCTGGGTGGTACCAAAACGGGAGCTTTGACTAGCTGCTCTTTGATCGTAAGGAAGGCCTTTTGGCAATCATCATTCCATTTCATGGAGGAGTTCTTCCTTAACAGCTTGAAGATTGGCTCACAGGTTGCGATAAGTTGAGAAATGAACCTGCTAATGAAGTTGATTCTTCCCAAAAATCCTCGTATTTCCTTCTCTGTCTGAGGAATGGGCATTTCCGTGATGGCCTGGATTTTGGTGGGATTCAGCTCAATCCCTTTGTGGCTAACTAGAAATCCTAGCAACTTGCCTGATTTAACGCCAAAGGAACACTTGGCTAGATTCGACTTCAAGTTGTACTTACGCAACCTGTTGAAAAGCTTCTTGAGATGGTCTAAGTGGTCTTACTCCTTCTGGGACTTAACAATGATGTCATTCACGTAGATCTAGATCTCTTTGTGCATTAAGTCCTGGAAGAGAGCCATCATAGCTCGATGATAAGTGGCTCCGGCATTGATGAGGCCGAATGACAACCGTCTATAGCAAAAGGTTCCCTAAGGTGTGATGAAAGTAGTTTTCTCAGGATCTTCCTCAGCAACCATGATCTGATGGTACCCCGCAAAGCAATCAGCAAATGAGTATTGAGCAGTATTGTCAATGAGAATGTGGATAAATGGCATGGGAAATCTATCTTTAAGGCAAGCTTTGTTCAAGTCCCGATAATCCACACAAACTCGCACCTTTCCTCTAGGTTTAGGCATGGGAACGATGTTGGATATCCACTCAGAATTTGTGGACATCATGATGATGCCAGCTTGAAACTGTTTCACAATTTCTTCTTTCACCTTTAAACTCCACTCTCAGGTTTCAATCGCCTGAGCTTCTGCTTGACTGGCTTGAATCCCTCTTTAATGGGAAGGTAATGAAGGACAATGTCAGTGGACAAACCCACCATGTCTTCATGAGACCATGCAAATACATCCTGGAATTGGGTTAGTAGCGTAACCATATCATTCCTTTGGTTGGGGTAAGGTCTGAACCAATTTGAATTAACTTAGGGCTTTCTAAGGTTCCTAGATTGAAGGAAGTGGTTTGATCAAGGTTGGGTTTAGGTTTGTCTTCGACCCATTCTTGAATTTCTAGAGGCACCTCAATGTCCTCATGTATTTCCATCAAGGCTGAATTTATCTCTACATCAAAGTTACAATCTTTGTGGAGAAGAGGCACCATATCAGCAAGTACATGCACGTCTAAATTCAGGGTCCTGAAACAAAATATGTTGTCACTTAGTATATATGAAATGGTTTGATCATACAAAGTGTTAGCATGTACTGGCAAAACAACTTCTAATACTATATAGAAAAAAAGTAAGTTATGATATCTCACAGGCGAAAAGAGTTCTGCCTGTTTTACCTCTGTCGACCCAATGCAAGGAGTCTTCGCTCTAATTGGTAAGGAAAAGTCCGGGTGAATTTGCAATGATGGAGGGGTTGTTATCGTCCTCCTTATCCCGAATGATGACCATTATGTCTGGGCAATCATCGTCTGGGGTGTATCTGTTTGTATATTCATCATGAACGATGATGCGTATGCCTGACATCATTTGACGATATCTTGCTTGATTCTTCATTCCTCTTCTTCCACTGTGGGATCTGGAACAAAGACTTCTTTCACCTTCACCAGTATCGACTTGGGAAATAACATAGCCATTACGTTGGCTGACACCTTTACCGGAGGTTGTGCATACTCAGAATTCAAAGATGAAGATAATCGACATGTGGCTGAAGCTGAAGGAATTTGCTGATGCTTATGAGGATTCCTATGACTAGAACTGGAAGAATAGCCTAGTCCAGCTGTCCCAGTTTGGCTGGATACTTGAATGGGGTGCTTGATACCCTGGTGATCTTACCGACCCTTGTCATTTGATGACCCAATGACGTCATTTCTTGAGTAGCCCAAGCATTACTTGGAAATCTCTTGGTGCGGGAAATGGCATTCCAATAGCATGGTACTGAGTGTTGCTTATTTCCAAGGCATGAAAATTGACCGGTTCAACATCTGAATTGACGTTGGTGTATGGTATGCCACCATGTTGAGGACATTTTGGTTCAGCGTTGACCGTGACTAGGCTATTGTTGATAATGTTTTTCTGTTGTTGATGAAGGGTGGAGGGGACTGCCCCGGCCATATGAATCCATGGTCTTCCCAAGAGCAAGTTGTATCCTGAATCTATCTTGAGTACGTGAAAAGACACGCAGAATGTATGGGGACCAATTTTGATTGGCAATTTCAATTACTCAAAATAGCATTCGCGGGTGTGATAAGTAGGATTTACACCTACTTATGGAGTACCAATTCATGCAAACTATGCCCATCTCAAGTACATTTTAGTAGGTTTTAGCTGCATTTCATGATAATTTGCATTTTGCATACTTAAAACTCTTTTTTGGTGAATAAGTGCAGGAATCGACCTATTTTGGTGGTGTTATTTAGCACAAGGCGAATGGATGCATGAGACGAGGCAAAAGATGGGATATGCATGGCATGAAGGTGCAATGGAGCAAGGAGATAAAGCATGACTGAACAAGTAGCAATGATAGCAAAACAGAACCGGGATCTAAAGATTGCAAAAGCCTTTGGTGAGAATAGCCTTGAGAGCACACCCGCGATTACCCGATCGAGATCTTGGAGCCCTCATCGCAAGATTCTTGTGACCCATGAGTAGGACAAGACTAGGGAGGGCGCGCTCGCGTGCGAGATCGGCCAAACATACAAACCTATTGCAAGTCTCGCGGCCGCGAGAATATCACGCTGAAGGAGCGCGCAAGGCCTGAAGCTGCTGATTTGTTTTATTTTATTTCCAATTTTTAAAGGTTGTAATGGATTTAAAACGATTCCTGACTGGTGTCAGGGGTATCACTTGACATTTTTATTAGTTTTTCACGTATCTTTACATCATAATTAGGGTTTATTCTCTGGGAGAGATTCCAACGTAGAAGGAGGCCACAACTCTATTTTTCTACTCCTTCTTAGGATTTTCTGCCAGAGTGGATTATTATTATTAGTTTTTGCTAGAATCCTATGAGGATTTGAATATTGATGTGTATTCAGCAATTGGGTTTGATAATTTTAATCTTTCATCTTTCAATTGTCGTTTATTGATCATGTTTAGATTTGATCCCATAATGGCTTTTGGTTTAGTCATGAACTAAACTCCATTATGGGATTCTAACGGATTTTAATATGTAGTTTGATTGCATGCTTAAATGCTGGATTATTTTTGTATATCATATGGGATGTCTATCATAATTGTTTTGTATGTATGAATGCTTGATCACCATTCGTTTCAGTATTTGTATGGAATTGACAATGAACATGCAAATATGGACTGTAATCATGATAGTATACGTATATAGGGCTGTGTTATATGGCTTATGTATTTCATGAACCAGATAGACATATACTGTTTCACCGTATAAGTTGGAATAAGGGCTTGAACTTAAAATCAATATAGTTGCAATTTTACATAGACATATATTGATTTTGGTTATATTGATGATTACATAGAGTCTGTCATCTGTGGATGCTGTGCAAGTAGGTCTTAGTGCATTGAAAAATGGCTAATACTCTTTTAGTGCTCTTGACTCCTTTCCATTGATATATGAACAATTCATGCATGATAGTGGCGATTAAAGGACATATTAAATGAAGTTAGGATCCCATTAGTTCCAATATCATTTATTCTATCGTTATTATTGTTTTAGTTGTTATTTGCAATTTGAGAACAAACCAAGTTTAATCATTAGTTTGAGCATATAAATATAATGAGTTAATTAATGAATAGTAGTTTAAGTTAAACAACTTTTTCTGTGGGATCGATACTTTACTTGCTCTGTATTACTTGTTGACGCATGTATGCTTGCATGAGTTAGAGCTCTTTTGTTAAGACTAAAAAGAGGCAACAAGTTTTTTAGCGCAATTCTTAGGGAAAGGCGTTTAATTTAGTATTATTATCATTAGTTTTAAGCTATATTGTATGACTTAGACAATTCTAGTCTTATCTCATTTCGCTTTTGTTTTTGTTTCAGGAACTTGGATAAATTTTTATGCGCACACGGTCAACCAACCCCTATTTAACACCTGTTCAGGATAATATAAATGGGAGAGGTTGGAAAGCGCGTGTTCATAGAAATTTACAAGAACAGTTGGAAAACACGATACTAATAACATGGCGGTAGAGGCCTGAGGAGAAGAGCGAAGAGAGGAGCATAGGGCTTTGAAGGAGTATTCCATGCCCAATATTAATGGACTACAGTCTAGCATAGTTAGACCAGTAATAATAGCAAATACATTCGAGATAAAATCTGGCACTATTCAAATGGTGCGAGAATCTGATTCGATTTGGAGTCTTTTGCTACAGATGATCCGAATGAACACCTATTAAGTTTCATTGAAATTTGTGATACATTCAGATACAATGGTGTGACGGAGGATGCTATTAGGCTAAGGTTGTTCCCATTTTCATTGAGGGATAAAGCGAAAAGTTGGCTTCATTCTCTACCAGCAGGATCTATAACTACATGGGAGGATTTAGCTCAGAAATTCTTAGCTAAGTTCTTCCCAATGGCTAAGACTGCCAGGATGAGGATAGCTATCTCTCGGTTTGAGCAACAACAGGGCGAGTCATTATATGAAGCATGGGAGAGATACAAAGAAATGCTGAGAAAGTGCCCACATCACGGTATGCCAGATTGGATGGTAATCAACACGTTTTATAATGGATTGGGATGGCAGTCGAGACCGATTGTAGATGCAGCTGCAGGAGGGGCATTATGGGCAAAGAACTATGAGGAAGCCTATGACCTTATCGAGACAATGGCATCGAATGATTTTCAGAATCTTACATCCCGAATGCCACAAACCAAAGTTGCATGTGTATTGGAGGTTAATGCTATTACTCAATTGTCAGCACAGATGGCAGCCATGGCAAAGAAGATAAATACTTTGGCAGAAGGAAAAGTAAAGACGGTTGCCTTCGTATGTGAGATTTGTCTTGAGGTCACACTCGACGGATCAATGTCTTATCATTCGAGAATCGGTCGCGATATGTGAGCAACTATAGGAAAGACCAAGGTCAATTTCAGAACACATACCACCCCAACAACAGAAATCATCCAAATTTTAGTTGGTCGAATAATCAAGGGAATCAGCAGACCCAGTTTCAACCAAATAATCAATTTCAGGCACAACCAGCGCAGCCGCAGTTTAATCCTGACCACCCTTCCCACTGGGATTTTCTCAACAACAACAACAACATCACACTCCATCTGCACCTCAGCAAGAAAAGAAATCAGAAGTGGAGGAGATGATGATGAAATACATGGCAAACACAAAAGTTATGATCAAGAGCCAAGCAGTGGCTATAAAGAATCTGGAAACTCAAATGGGGCAGATGGCGAACATGCTTACTAACAGGCCTCAGGGTTCATTGCCAAGTAATACGGAGACAAATCCAAGAAGAGAAGGGAAGGAACAGTGTCAAGCGATCACATTGAGATCTAGGAAAGATTTGTCAGTTACTGCAAGTCGCGTGCCCGCGCGAGATTTCACTGAGGAGGGCACGCGAGGCAGAGAAGCCAACTACTGAGAAAGAAAATTTGGAGAAATCTAAGGATCAGCAGGAAAAGAAAGACAGAGCAGGTTCAGAGGAGACATTTAAGAGTACAGTACCACCAATTCACATTCAAGTTCCATATCCGCAGAGATTAAATAAAAAAAGGAAGATGAACAGTTCAACAAATTCTTGGAGGTATTCAAAAGTGTAGATCAACATCTGAATTATTTGAGGCATTGGAACAAATGCCCAACTACTCATAAAATTTATGAAGGGTATATTGTCATGGAAGAGGAGATTAGATGAGTTTGAGGCGATAGCCTTGTGAGAGGAATACTGGTGCGATGCTTGATAGAAATTACTCCAAAATTTGAAGGATCCAGGCAGTTTCACAATTCCATGCACCATTGGAAAGATGAACTTTAGTAAATGTTTAAATGATCATGGGACAAGCATAAATTTGATGCCCTTGTCAGTGTTTAACCAGTTGGGATTCTGGGATCCAAAAGCCAATAAACATATCATTCTGACTAGTTGATAGATCGATCACGCGCATCCATGAGGAATTGTTGAAGATGTGTTGGTTAAGGTAGATAAATTTATTTTTTCGGCTGACTTCATTATTCTAGACTACGAGGATGACAAAAATATACCAATAATACTGGGGAGACCATTCTTGGCCATAGGCAGAACGTCAATAGATGTGCAAAAAGGTGAACTCACTATGTTTGTCCAGGATCAAGAGATCACCTTTAATGTCTTTAAAGTAATCAATTTACCAACAGATGAAGAAGAGTGCTTCCTGGTTGACGTGGTGGATTAGTGCCTATAGGATGAAGTACAGAAATCAAGGGATTATGGACCATTGATATGTGAAACGGGTAAAAACTCAGAGTTGAAGGTAGAGCCATTGACGAAAGATGAAGTCATTAAATTTTGGGGTGCGGCAGACAAGAAGGAAGGCACCTCAATTCTATCAGTGACATGACACTCAGAGATAGTCAAGCTAATTGACTATAACTTAGCGCTGGATGGGAGGTAACCCATTATTTCTATTCTCGTTGATTTATTTTTAGTTATTCATTTTGGATTATTTCAGTCGTTATATTGAAGTCATTTTTAATAGGTTGTTAGATGTTCATGCTTAAGTGTGTAGCAAGAATGGCATTGTGAATATTTGTAAGATGTCAACACTATGTGGTCACTAATTCATGCCTTAACAAGATGCATTAATATCTATGCAGGAACCATCATTGGACGGCACCACAGAGTGGAACTGAATTTTAGCATTGCAGATATCAACATCGCGCGGCCGCGCGGCATAGTTAGCACAAAAATTGCGTGCCCGCGCATCAAGCCAATTTAGACAACAATTCATTCTGCAAGTCTCGCACCCGCGCGACCCATAAAGCAAAAAACTCGTGCGCTCGCGTGTCAAGTTAAGAAAACCACCAAAACATTATGCAAGTCTCGTGCTCATGGCGCTTTAGCTTCGATAAAAATGCTGACCCGCGCGACTCTTTGAGTTAAAAACAGATCTGAACAGTTTAAATAGAGTTGTGGACCATTTGGACTCTCATTTGGAATAAAAACAAACACAAAATTCTCTCACTCTTCATAACTCACGTCGCTATCTCTTTATCAGTTACAAGTTGTGTCGTACATCTCTCAATCAATTAGCCACGATTCTCTCCTTAATCAAAGTTCGTATCTCCTCAACTTCTGCAAAAGTGCTATAAAGCTAGGGTTTCTATTTGGAATTGCAGAAACAAGGGTTAGTGTTATCAATTCTTCAAGCTTTTCTTCATTCCCCAATCATATAATCTGTGAAATCACTATCAAATACAAATGGGGCCTAAGCGAGCACGGTCTATCGCGTCATCTTCTTCGTCCTCTTCGGGCAGTCAAGAGGCTAACATTGTGGATCACACCAAATTCCTTAATTTGGAAGCCCAACAAGAATACTACCGCATTGTGGCGAAGACATTCGTCAAAGAGCGAGGATTCAAGCCGGAGGGGCAAGATGGCCAGTTGTGCGCCATAATTCGAGAGAGAGGCTAGGGTGGACTGACGGTTACTCCAATACCTGTTCCTATAAGCGTAGTCCGTGAATTATATGCCAATGCAAAGGTCACTATGAGCAGGATATCTCTGGTTCATGGTATCGAGGTAGATTACAATCCACGTGCCATCCGATTAATTTTCAAAATTCTCGATGCACTACCGGTGAAATTGCTTAATTGGGTAAGCAAGGCGCTCATTTGGAGGCCAAACATGGAGTTGATTATTGCGAGAGTTATGTGTCTTAAGATGCACGAAATGGACATATAAAGTTGGCACAACATAGCCGCGTTTATTCCCAACTGCAGCCCTAAATTGCTATGCAAAAGCGTGGAACTTGTTCATATGTGCCAAGCTCATGCCTTCCTCCCATCAACACGAAATAATAGCGGAGAGGGCACGTCTTCTGTGGGGCATAATCACCGAAAAGTACATCGACATTGCTCATCTCATTCACAAGAATATGTTGTGCTATTTACGGGGAGTAACAATTGGGAGCATTCCACACGCATCTGTGGTTTCCATGTTTTGTGCTAATCAGGGATGCAACTGGGGCAATGAGCAGATGCAATACTCAAGCCAGGACATTACCCATGCCACGATCAAAAAATTTGATGACTGGGCAGGTGGTGTACCGCACCCACGCGGACTAGGATTCATCCTTTAGCCCATTTTTCCAGAGCCACCACAACAACCATGCAAAGCAGAGACAAAGCGGGAAAAAGTCCATGCACTCACACGCCACCGATGGCGATCGCTTTTGCTCAGAAGGTTGGAGGCCTTGCAAGGTCGATGCCATGTACGATAATTGGGCACATTTGCGATGGGACTCACTAGGGCCTTAGCCGAAGCATTTGCGCAACAAGGAACAACACAAGAATGGCCTCAGTTTGGAACCGCTACACCATATCCACCACCGGATTCACCACCCGAGGAAGGTGGCACCACCGATAATTAAGGGAGTTTTCGTACCCTTTACCTTCATTCAATTGGGACATTGAATATTTTAAGTTTGGGGGTATTGGGTAGTAGTATTTTTAGTTTTGCATATAGTGTTTCATGATTCATATAGTTTTGCATTGATTAGTTTAATTTTTATGTGCATGTTTAGATTACATTTTAGCATATAGTTGCATGTTATAATGGCATACCTCACAGTTCTTACCATATATAGAAAAATTTTGTCTAGCCAATGATGAGAGTGAAGTTTTTAAATGATTTTTGAATATTTTGGATAACATGAGCTGAGATGTAACTTTTTTTACAATGAAATTCATAATGCTATTTAAATGCTTTCGGTTTGCACAAATGTGTTCATAAGCACTTGTAGGTATAAGAAGTACGTTGTGCCTTGCTCGATAAAAAAATGTAGTGTTAAAAAGAGAAATATGTGAAAAGTGACTTTTGGACTGTATAAAACATTGATTTTTAAATTTTGGGAAAACATGGGTATCTGTGTATAAAAAAAAAAAAAAAGAAAAGTAGAAATAACATGGCTAGTCTTATTTTGGAATACAGCTACTTGAGTGAAAAATGCTTGGGGATTGTCTCTACACCTAGCATACTAAGGTCTTTCATGGTGCAGGAGTCGTTGGTCAAAAGCTCGCTAAGGGGTAGCAGTGTGCCTAATGGAGTAAGACATTGCACAGTCATGAAGAAAAAGAAAAAAAAATAGTAATAAACACCGCGAAAAAGTGCGAAATTCTCCCTCGTGAGTAGAATAAAGTAGTTAAGCCCATTGTTGAACCTTAGTTTATTTTAAAATGTTGGAATAGTCCGAGTCGAATATTTATACATAAGTCTTGATTTAAGCTATAAATTTTATGGTTTGAGCAAGATAGCATGAGCATTCTACACCGAAATCAAGTATTGGGAGAACACAACACACACACAACATCTGTATAGCATTTTTGAATTATGTGAGTATATGACATTATGCCTGCAGTTTGATTTGAATTTGTATTCTCGAATCTAGAAAAATTTCGCTGAGGCAAATTGGATTGAATTTCTATGATGGTTGGAACAATGTGAGAATTAGTTGCATAGTAACATAGTTGCATTTTTATTGTTCATTAGTATGCATTGCTTGAGGGCAAGCAATTGTTCAAGTTTAGGGGTATTTGATAAGTAGGATTTACACCTACTTATGGAGTACCAATTCATGCGAACTATGCCCATCTCAAGTACATTTTAGTAGGTTTTAGCTGCATTTCATGATAATTTGCATTTTGCATACTTAAAACTCCTTTTGGTGAATAAGTGCAGGAATCGGCCTATTTTGGTGGTGTTATTGAGCACACAAGGCGAATGGATGCATGGGACGAGGCAAAGATGGGATATCACGTGGCATGAAGGTGCAATGGAGCAAGGAGATAAAGCATGGTGAACAAGTAGCAGTGATGATAGCAAAAGCAGGGAACCAGGATCTGCAGATTGCAAGCCCACGTAATGCATGTGACAGAATAGCCTTGAGAAGCGTCGCCGTGCGATTACTGACCAGATCTTGGAGCCTATTGCAAGTTTCTTGTTGCATGAAGGACAAGCCTAGGGGAGCGCGTGCCATGCTGCAGCGAGATTGGCCAAACATAAAAACCTTACGCAGAAGTCTCATGGTAGCGAGAATATCCATGTTGGAAGGCGGCGGCCATGCAAGCCTCAAGATCTTGATTTGTTTTATTTTATTTCCAATTTTTAAAGGTTGTAATGGATTTAAAATGATTCCTGACTGGTGTCAGGGGTATCACTTGACATTTTTATTAGTTTTTCACGTATCTTTACATCATAATTAGGGTTTATTCTCTGGGAGAGATTCTAACGTAGAAGGAGGCCACAACTCTATTTTTCTACTCCTTCTTGGGATTTTCTACCAGAGTGGATTATTATTATTAGTTTTTGCTGGAATCTTATGAGGATTTGAATATTGATGTGTATTCAGCAATTGGGTTTGATAATTTCAATCTTTCATCTTTCAATTGTCGTTTATTGATTATGTTTAGATTTGATCCCATAATGACTTTTGGTTCAGTCATGAACTAAACTCCATTATGGGATTCTAACGGATTTTAATATGTAGTTTGATTGCATGCTTAAATGCTGGATTGTTTCTGCATATCATATGGGATGTCTATCATGATTGTTTTGCATGTATGAGTGCTTGATCACCATTCGTTTCAGTATTTGTATGGAATTGACAATGAACATGCAAATATGGGTATAATCATGATAATATCGTATATAGAAATTTGTGTTATATGGCTTATGTATTTCGTGAGCCAGATTGACATATACTGTTTCACCGTATAAGTTGGAATAAGGGCTTGAACTTAAAATCAATATAGTTGCAATTTCACATAGACATATAATGATTTTGGTTAAATTGATGATTACATAGAGTCTATCATCTGTGGATGGTGTGTAAGTAGGTCTTAGTGCTTTGAAAAAATGGCTAATACTCTTTTAGTGCTCTTGACTCCTTTCCATTGATATGTGAACAATTCATGCATGATAGTGGCGATTAAAGGACGTATTAAATGAAGTTAGGATCCCATTAGTTCCAATATCATTTATTCTATCGTTATTATTGTTTTAGTTGTTATTTGCAATTTGAGAACAAACCAAGTTTAATCATTAGTTTGAACATATAAATATAGTGAGTTAATTAATGAATAGTAGTTTAAGTTAAACAACTTTCTCTGTGGGATCGATACTTTATTTGTTCTGTATTACTTGTTGACGCATGTATGCTTGCATGAGTTAGAGATCTTTTTGTTAAGACTAAAAAAGAGGCAATAATGGGATCCATCAAAAGCTTTGATAACCGTATGGCTGCTCCGAATTTGGTTGAGATTGACATTCATCTTCAACAATGTAGCGTATGAATAGATATTTAGAGATGAACCTCCATCTGTTAAGACTCCAGCTAGCATATACCCGGAGGATAAGACCGCAATGTGTAAAGGCTTGTAATGACCGATCCCTTCGGACAGTATATCATCATCAGTGAAGGATATCACATTATTGTTAAAAATGTGATCAACCAAATGTTAAAATTTTTCCACATCCACTGATTTTGGTAGATAGGCTTCTTCTAAAACCTTCAGTAAGATCTTCTGGTGATCCTCGGAAGTCAAGACCAAGTCCAAAATTGAAATTAAGTGCGGAGCTTCTCTTAAGCTTAAAACCACCTTGGCTTCGTTATGACCCATAGTTTGGAAGAAATTTTCAATATTCTCCATGGGTATTTTCCCCTTTGATTTGATTTGATGGCAGACTTCATCACCTGTTGGGGAAGATACAATGGATTTTCCTTCGACACTACAACAGTTGTATGCGAGGTGGATCTTTCACCTTCTCCATAATTCCATGGAACTTTTTGTAAGCTGACAATAGGATATTGTGCTCTGCATGGTAAGCTTATTGGCTCTGGAGCGGCCACTTTCAAAGGATTGTTGCTTCCTCTGAGTTGAATTGCTGGTATTGTGAGTGGTTTGCCAGTGTCATCGGCCTCAACGGATATAACTGCTACCAATTCCTTCCACTTAGTGGGATAGGTATTCTCAGTCTCACGTAGAATAGTATCATCGTCTGCTAATTGCAGGACACCACTATCAATTAGATTCTGGATAAGGTGGCGGAGTGCCCAACATTCTTCTGTGTTGTGACCGCGAGAATGGGAGTGATATTGACATACTCCATCAGAATTGAACCATCCTGAACGGGGATTAATTGGAGGTAGAAGGGAAGTGATCCTTCCTTCATTGATTTGCATCTGAAGGATTTCCTCCATAGGTTGGCCAAGGTATGTAAATTTCCTTCTATTGGAAAAATCCCGACGGGCTTTAGCATTCGCTCTCTTTGTCACTTTGTCCTCCAGCGTTTCATTTTCTAAAGGTGACGAGGGAATATTCATGACAAGAGGAAGTAGACTAGCATGCTCCTGGATGACTAACTGACTTGTAACTTGATGCTGATAGATCACCAGTTCTGCCAATTGCTCAATTTTGCTTGCAAAGAGCTTTCATCTTACATTCCATTGCGAACTGGAACTTGGCATAATCCCATTTGTCAACACCGTCTTTGGTGGTCTGAGATGACTCGCCTTTGAAATTGGAACTCTGTCCATTGCTCCAATTAATCACGTTTACCTCTTCTTCTTTGTGTTGAGGAAGAGGATTGTCTTGTATGTGAGGTAGATCGGGTTTGGTAACCATGATTTCCCCATTGTCTATCAGGTCTTGGATCTTGTGTTTCAAATCCCAACAATCTTGAGTATCATGTCCAGGTGCCCCGGCATGATAAGCACATTTCCGAGCAGCATTGAAACCCCTCCCATTAGGGCTGACTGGTGGAAGAAGATGCATGATTTTCTTCTGCGTTGTCAGAAGAGTGAGAATATTCTCGAGTGAGTCCCCTAAGGGTGTGAACACTCGAGGGTGTTTGACTTCTCCACCTTTCAGTAATGTGGGGTTCAAAGACTGAGCTTGAAAGGGAGTGTAATTTCTCCTCTGGATTGGATGTGCTCAACAACAGCTTTAAGGGCAGCTAGGTCTTGAATCTTTCCTGACTTGAATCCCATCTCAGCCATCTCCCCGTGTTTGATCATTTTAGAAAATGGTTTACCGATGCCGGCTAATACTCTTTCATAGAAAGGACCTTCTTGTATGTCTATGAAGGTCATGACCATTTCTGATTATGTCATGGAAGGAATAACTTGAGCAGCAAGGCGTCTCCACCTTTGAGCATATTCTTTGAAAGATTCATTAGACTGTTTCTTGACCTTAGTAATCTAGTACCGGTCATGAGCCATCTGAGACTGGAAGCTATATTGTGTGAGGAAGGCGTGTGCTAGCTCTTCCCAGCTATGGATATTTGAGTTGTCTAATCTGGTATACCACGAACGAGCTTCTCAAGTCAAACTCTTCTGGAACAGCTGCATTCTGAGCTTCTCGTCCTCTGCATAAGATCCAAGTTCTCCAATAAACACCTTCAAATATGTGTAAGGATCTCCTAACCCGTCATACTTTTTAAAGTCAGGAGTCTTAAACTTTTCTGGATAATGAACACTAGGGAATATACACAGGTCAGCATATGAAACACTCCCGTGTGCTCCAATTCCTTTGATATCACGAAGGGTTTCTTCCATTTAAAGGACTTTCTTTCTGATGTCATCAGTGTCTGGATCTCCTGTGAGATGGGTGGCATCATGAATTTTGTTGGTCGTATCCAACTGCAGATTCGAGTATCGTAATGGCTTGAGTTCCCCCTTGTGTAGAGGATTGACATGTATGGGTATCTTTAGACCACGAGTGGTGGTGTAGTTCTTTAAGCAGTGAATGGCCAAATATGTGATTTGTTTGCTTAATCAGAATTGAATTCTTCTGGAACTGGATTAAGGTCGATCGAAGTTGGATGACGACATAATTGATTTGTAGGCTCATGACCTTTTTAGATTTTAATAGGGTAGTAGGTCCGATTGTTTCCCTGCGAAAGACTTGCATAGTTTAGTCTTTAGGGAATGTGTAAATATTAACATGCTATGTAATGTGTCCGTTTTAGGAATTTTATCCTGCAAAACGGATGTTAACTGTTTGTAATACACGATAGCATGTTAATTTAAATATGTATGTATACACATTTCTTCATATTTCTCATTACATGGAGATGAATATGGAATGAAATTACAAGTAATTGATTTTACGAGCAATTTGAAATGAGAAAGCATGAAGAGACTTTCCTCCGTGTTGGGTTTATCAGAGGCTGACCTATCTTAGGTTACTCTCGCTGCTTTTTGGCATGAAGGTTCCCAAATCATCGTAATTTACTCAACGAGAAGCTAATCCGGTCTTTCAACTGGAGCGAATTTGGGTGGTGCATTTCCTGAGCCTCGTGGAATTAGTCTTCCTACGAGTCCAGTAATCAAACACCGACAGGATAGCCTCTTGGTGGAGGAACCACACAACATACATTCACATACAATGTGTCTCACCGTTTATGAAAATGATGGCATGTGCGAAGGACTAATATTACAAGCAGATATAGTGTATAAAATTAAGCGCAGTAAATATATGCATTCGTACACATTCATCATAAATGAAAATGCAACATCCACACACAAACAGATAACAGTTTTGAAAATGTTTGGAATAGCGGTTTAAGTCCTCTTACTGGAGTCCCCAGCAGAGTCGCTACCTGTCGACGTCGGAATTTTTATTTGTCCCTTTTCGTTACTTGTTCTTTGGTGTTCTCATGTTAGGTGAGATTTGTTTGAAAAAACAAGTGAAAAAGGCCCGACATGTATAATATCGACGATGGACTGTTAAGAGTCGTCAGTTGGTTTTTTAAATGGTGTACCAACACAACCGAGAAAAGGTTTGTACATTGACCCGGTGATGTGACACTGCTAAACGAGTCGGTAAAACCGGGATTCATTAGGGTCCGGGGACTTGATTATGCGGAGGGAAGGTGTTAGGCACCCCCTCGACATCCGTGTTACCACGGTGACCGCCACTTTTCAAGAAACTGTTATATAAATGTGTGTGTGTGGGGGGGGGGGGGGGGTCAATGTGTTGTTTATTTGGAAGTAATGCGAGGCCTCGTTCGCACCTATATACACAGGGTTTGAATTTATGTAAAAATTTAATTCTAAGCAAGATATGACAGTGATGTTTTCTAAAAGAGGTTTTTCAAACCTTTGTGCTCAATAGTAATTGAGACCTTTTACACTTCCATTTTATTAAGTGTTCGGCTTGATTGCTTTTATTTTCGAGATGCGAAACATCTATAAAAAAATAATGTACAAAATAATGCCGAACTCCTCGTGGGTATGAAAACCATCTGAGGAAATTTAGACACCGCAAATAAATTTAGAAAGCTAACTACAATTTGAAAATGTCTATCATGGAACCGAATCTAGATCCAATAGGATGAATATGTGATCACATGATTCTAGGCTCACATGATCTTTGCAATTTGTATGAAAGCGATAAGCAGTATATATATATATATATATATATATATATATATATATATACACATACATGATCAGCTACCACGAAACACCTCCATGGGGGATCAAAAAATGTAAATAAAGCTATAAAAGCCATTAACCGCCACGGAAGAAACTCTAGGTGGGACAAAATGTAAAGAAAGCTGTAAAAGCGATCAACTCCCATGAAGTAAACTCCAAGCGGGATGAAATATATATATATATATAAAAGCGATAAATGCACCGGATGTAAAATCTAGGGTCATCGAACAGAGTTCGACAACAATTCATATATATATATATATATATATATATATATATATATATATATATATATATATATATATATATATATATATATGTGTGTGTGAACTATGTTCAATGAGCCTAGACTTACGTCTGGAGCGTTCTTGCTTTAATATATATATATATATATATATATATATATATATATATTAATTGTGTGTCGAACTCTATTAGATGAGCACTGGATTTTACATCCAGGAGTATATATATATATATATATATATATATATATATATATATATATATATATATATATATATATACAAAAGCAAATAAACGCCGGGAGGCAAAGTCTAGGCTCAATCGAGGCATAACTCGATAATGTTAGTCCATATATATAAAAATATATATATATATATAAGCGAAATAAAACCACTGGAATAGATTTAGGGAAAACACACGCAACACGACTCTCAGCGTGAAGAAGGTGTGTGCAAAGATGAAGAGAAATGCTTTAAAGTGTGTGAGAAGGCTTACGGTGGAATGCAAAAGAAGAATTCTATATCTTTAAAGTGGTTGAACACTCGGCTCTACTTAGGTACAAAAAGTAGCTATATGTGAGCTCACAAGTGTTTAAAATGAGAAAACACTCAATTATAGGGTGTAATCTTGAGCAAATTTGTGAGGCTTCCTCGCCTTTTTTTCTCTTACAAATGGCCACCCCAAGTCCTCTATTTATAGAGGGGTGAGCCTTGAGTGTACTGCTGGCTAGGCCCCATGAGATGTACCTCTGGCTGCCCACAGCCCTTGAGTCCTGCCGTCTCAGAAATGCGATGCGTAACGTATGGTTGTAATATTCGCTCAAACTTTTAGAATTGCAATTCGGGCATCCGGTTGAGGTATGTAAGACCTATTTTAGACCGATGTTGTCGAGAGTTATGCAATGACATGGGATTAGAGGTTTTACGAAGTCAAGAAGATGGGACGGTGTCCTCCGGTCTTCAAGCTTCAAATTCTATACGTTACCTTGTGTAATAGTCACTCGGGATTTGTTTTCCTTGATTCTTGTGGGAAATTTTTTGTGTAGAAATGTATGTATGGAATATTGAGATGGTACGGTGTGGCGTTAAGGTGGCAAGATGATGACTTTGCCCCTCACAGGAGTTATCTCCGGTTTGGGCTGATAAAGCAGACGTTGCTTAGGGTTATCGCTGAGATTGGAGTGCTGCAAGTGTTGAAGGTCCTCAGTGTCATCTCTGAGGTGTTCCTGTCTTCCCGGGGTTATGTCCGAGTTTTATACTGAGTGCCTTGGTATGAGCGTCGAGGCTGAAGCTGATTGCATACATTTGAAACAAGCATTTCAGGGGTTATCTCCGGAACTGCAACTGCCTTCCTTGGGGTTATCACCAAGGTTGGTAATTCTACTCGAGTGTTGAGGCGAGCCCGGATACCTCGGGGTTATCTCAAGAGATTAATCGGTCTTCTCCGGTGGAATTTCTGATATTGGAGCTGTATGCCTCGGGGTTATCTCCGAGGTTGGAACTGTTACTCCTGGTGTGTGTTCCGGGGTTGAGACTGAACTTTCGGTAGTATCTGGACTTGACATGAACTATCTTCCAGGGTTATCTCTGAAAGATGAATCTGCCCTCCTGCAATGTCAGTGACAGGTGTGCAGAAAATTTCGAGTGTCTACAACTGGGATCGAGTAGACAAGTATAGTACCGACTATTAGAACTTTGACGTGATTTTTTGTTATGAATTGGATCTTTTCCTGTTTAAAACTGGTATAATAAGGTTAGCATAGTAATAACAACTATGTTGATTGATTTAGTTCAAATTAATACATAAAGGACCTCTAAAGGATAGTGCTAGTTTGAATGAAAGAATGATAAAGATAGGCAGTGAAGGCGAAAAATTAGGCAAGATCTTAAGTTTAGGGGGAAAATTTGAGGTATATAAGCTTCATAAAAAAAAGAAAAGAAAAAAAGAATAAACACCGTGGTATGCTTGTCCAGTTTTGTGGCCTTTGTTATTTGAGTAAGTAAGCCCGATGGGATTGTCTTTACACCTAGCGCCCTAAGGTCTTAATGGTCTAGGAGTCGTTGGTCGAAAGCTCGTTAAGGTAGAACTGAAAAGCCTAAGGGAATAAGACATTGCATAGCCATGTGTATAAATTTGTTTTGAATAAAATGGGAAATAAGAGCAAAAAGCCCCCGTAAATGAAAAATAAAGCGTAAGTACCCTATTTGGACCCTTGATATTGGTAGTTGTTTGATTTTAGTTGGATCTTGACTATTTTTGAAATTCTTGAATTTACACTGTATGATGCCTTCAAAGAGACTTGTTATGTATTAAATTTGAATTTGCATCAGTTAGCATGGGTGTTGAGCACACACGCACTATACCAGTAATAACAGTTTAAGATTTGATGATTGACTAATAAATTATTGATTGGTTTTGATATGAAGTATTGTCATGTTTACTTGATTTCTCTTAGGCCGGTTGAACGGACCTGTTTCTATCACTACTGCTGGATTCGTAGGCATAAAGACTAGTCGCATTACATTCCATTGCATTGCATTGCATAGCATTTTTGTTTTGTTTTGTGCTCGAGGACTAGCACGAGTTTAAGTTTGGGGGAGTTTGATGAGTGGGTTATATACCTACGAATCGGCCTCTAATTCGAGCTTAAACTGTTTTAATTCATTATTTTTGTTATTCGTTTTACTTATTTAGTGTTATTTTATGTTTAGGTATGGTGGCGTAGCGTGTGTGGCTTAAAAGGTGGTTTTGTGGCGAAACTTGGCAAGTAAATGAGCAAAAGCTAGACTATTTTAGAATGGATCCCCACCAGGGCGGACATTATACATACAAATGCTTGGCAATGGGTATAATTAAGAACATAAGCACCCCATTTGAAGGGCACCAAGAAAAAAAAACCCTTCACGGGTAGGGGTACGAGAAAAGTCCAAAACTCATATTTTAGTTGTAATGCTACAGTGGTGTGAAGGAAGGAGGTTGGCATGGTTTCGAACAATATTTGGCGTCGATTTATGGTCAGAATACATATCTTATGCTGGAGATAACAAGGGACAACATAGTGAGATTAACAATATAAAATTAATTGACAATTTTAAGCCCTAATCTTGAGAAAATTCATTGAAGGAAGGATTGAAGATCTGAGTCATGATAATTACAAGTTGGAGCTAAGGAGAAGGGTGGTTTTGTATTCATTCTACTTCTTTAATTCAATTATTGTAATTGGGATGATAATTTCTTTTATGATTTCAATTTTTATTTCATTTGTGATGAACTAATTTACTTGTTAGGCTTATGACGGATCTTGATGGTTGAACGATGATTATGTAGCCTTAATTTCAGTTTAATAATCTATCATTCAGTTTATCTATTGTGATTTGTGCTTTAATTTATGAATTGCTTGATCACCAATTTTATGTGGATTTGTATGAATTCGAGAGATGTTATATGAACCTAGACTTAGTTACTATAGCATGTGTTTTTGAATTCTGTGATTGAATGGAATCTTGATGAATGTTTGGGTAGAGATATGCCTAGCATCACATGCAATCGGATAGAGAACTTGAACTTAAACCTTATTTGATTATAATTCACATAGAGATATAATGAATTAGTTGATTAAGGTGTTTAGCTTAATTCTATCTAATTTGTGGATTTAAGTTAATATGGTATTAGTGCATTGAGAGATGGCTTGTTCTACTTAAGTGTTCTTGATTAATAAACTGGGATAATGAATTGAACTGAAATAAGGTGTAATAATTGGAGTGATACTTAAAGTGAAGTTGTAAGCCTAATTCTCCAATAGTTGCTTGAAATTATAGTTTTAAAGTTTATTAATTTCTTGGTATTTTTTATATTTTTAGTTTTAATAGTTATAATTATTGAATTGGATAGTTTAATAAAATTTGGATTACTATAAAGCTGGTAATTGTTAGGATTAATTTCATACTAGTCTCTATGGTAACGATACTTGACTTACCATTATATTACTTGTTGACCACGTGCACTTACGTGTGAGCGTAATTATATTTTGACCAACAGTTGCCTCACATTGATGACCTGTTTGACCAATTGCAAGGTGCTAAATTCTTTTTAAAGATCGATCTTCATTCCAGATATCATCAGTTAAAGATTAAAACTGATGACATTCCAAAGATCGCTTCGAGAACTCCTGATGACGAGAATTACGTAATTCTAGTCATGTCTTTTGGATTGACTAATGCTCCTGCAGCCTTTATGGATATGATGAACCGAGTATTCAAGGAATATTTGGATCATTTTGTGGTTGTCTTTATTGATGACATCCTCATATACTCCAAAAGCCGTGAATATCATGAACAACACTTGAGGCTGATACTCCAAAAGCTTCGTGAAAACAAGCTTTATGCCAAGTTGAAGAAATATGAGTTCTGGCTTGAGGAAGTAGCATTCCTTGGGCACGTGATATCAAATCATGGAATATCTGTTGACCCAGTGAAGATTGAAGTAATTCAAAGCAGGGAGCAACCTAAGTCAGTGAACGAAGTACTTAGCTTTCTTGGCTTAGCTGGTTATTATCGGAGATTCGTGGAAGGGTTTTTTTGAATCGCCACTCCGTTAACTCAACTGACTCGAAAAGATACAAAATTCGGTTGGAGCGAGGAATGTGAGAAGAGTTTTCGAGAACTCAAGAGGAGACTCATTTCAAAGACTGTTCGATAATACCTTACAGTTCGGAGGATTTGTCATATCAAATGATACTTGAGCAGAGGGTTAGGATGTGTTCTCATGCAACATGTGAAAGTCATAGCTTTATGTCTCACGACAACTCAAAGAATATGAGAGGAATTATCCTACTCATGATCTAGAGTTAGTAAAGATCATTTTATGCTTAAAATCTGGAGGCATTACCTGTATGGGGGAGAAAGTGGGGATTTATACAGATCATAAAAGCCTCAAATATTTCTTCACTCAAAAGGAACTCAACATGCGTAAAATTTAAGTAGACACACTTAGAAGGGGGGGGGGGGTTGAATAAGTGTAGGAACAAACAATGTCAAACTTTTAAACAAATAAAAATTCCTTTGGTTATTGAATGAAGGAGGCTGGATTCCAAATCCTTATAGACCAAAGTGTTAATAGAAGATGTTAAGTTGATTTAAAACTTTGCAAAATGCTTAATTTAGAAACTTAGCCTTTTTCAGAATATGATTATATGAATGCAATTTGTTGAATCAATTTCAAAAATTTATAGATATTGAATGCAGGCTGCTGGATTAATGGTTAGTCGAATAAATGATGAGAAAATTTAGTACAATAAGCAATCACACAAACACAAGAATTTTTACGTGGTTCAACTACTACCCTTTATAATAGTAGCCTAATCCACGTCCAATACCAACTAGTATTGGAGACTCACTTTTATTAATCAACCTTAATTATAATACAAGTTTCAACCACTAGAGAACCTTTGCTCCTTGTGCACCTATGCACTCTTAAGCACCTATGCTTTCCTCAAACTTGATTGTAACAATACAATAACCCAAACCAGATTACCACACAGATTTAGATAATATCAATTGTATGAACAATTAAAATACAAATAGAGGTCTATTGATCAAAACAATTAATCGCATAACAATGCAAGGCTCTAGTATGCAATGATGAACATAAAAGATATTACCAGTTTATATGTTATAAGACCACTTCAGAAATCAACCTCAGAAACTTCTTCAATGAGATCACAATCAGCAGTAGAAAGAAGATGTAGAAGAAAAACACGCTACTGTTATCTATGTATATCAAAGGCAGTATGTTTTTCTTATCAATAGACCTTGTTCTTTTATAGGCTAATATTAGTATGTTACCGTTGCATGATCACATATTCTGTAAGTGACCGTTTGAGACAAATTGCACAAATCATGCATTTGATGAACAATTAGTATAATATCCTGATTATGTGCCAATCACAATATGATCAAATCTCTTTCCAATTATATGGCTACCGTAGAAAACTGTTATAAGCAATATGAGATATTTCTCTAAAATCATGATATATATCAGTGTGATTGGTGAGAGGTTTAGGCCTGATTGAGTGCCCATCACGTGGTGAAAACATATCTCTTATAACTCCCATTTTATATCCCGTATTGTTATAAGAAAATAGGTAGATTCGCTAGAATTATATAACTATATATATATATATATATATATATTATCAGCTTAATTTCTGGAAATCCAATAATATATTAATTACCTTTCCATATCATTCAGTATTCAAAAACATCCACTAACTTATTACCATATGTGATTTAACAGTAAATGGGTTGGTGGGAGTAACTCATAATTTTCCTTAGATTATAAAGCATGATTTAAGGCAATTACTATTAAACAAACATTTACTCCATGATTTGTCTCACGAATTGTGGTAACACTATTTAATGTGTTACTCTAAATTTTTTACTCCGGATTAATATTTTAGAGTAATAATTATATGTAATGCATATGCCCTAAAGCCTTGTACTGAAAAGTAATTAATGATAAGATCTTACATTTATCTCCTAGGACTCAAAATGTCTTATATCCTTCAAAGACTTCAAGTCTTTATATTTTCTTCCTCGATGTTCCTGTAATGCCATTTCCTTTTCTAAAATTTCATAGAGCATGATTAAAGATATAATATGGTCATCATCAAAACATTTAGGATGGAGTATGACATGAGTCAACATTCTCCCCCTTTTTGATGATGACAACAAAATAATTATGGCTCCCCCTAAATTCATGCATATCTCAAAAATGACAAAAATAGAATCAAATACTTGATTCATACTTTCTGCATATTTGCAGTTTTAATGAGCCTGCAATAAACTTTTAGAATAATTCACAATATGCTTCAAACAACAGTAGCATCACTAAACAATTAAACCGTTAACCATAAAATCATCCCAACAACAATCACTTAAAAACATAGTCTAAAACAAAAGTTTGTAATCATGCATGAAATTTAAAGAAATCGGTGTTCATAAAATGGCAGAATTCATCTCCCCCTTTGGCATCTATCAAAAAGAGGATGCAGAGATCAAAAGGGGAAAGATTGGGCAAGAACCTAGGCATCCTCCTCATCAATATGTATATGGTTGGCCTCCCGAGCAGTGAAATATGGACGGTGTAACCGACGATGTTCAATTTCCTCCAAAGACATAGTGTCTGGAAATCGTGGAGGACGAGGAATGAAGGTAGGAGGAGGTAGAGGGAGGTCCAAGAAGTCTCCTTGATATTCAGCCATCCAGTTGCACTGTGGCCACTCAGGAATGCGAGAGTTAACTGTTTCAGCCTGCAATTCTTCACTTAAATCATTCATGCACCTTTTAGTGAATCAACCTAGGGACCCAACCTGGTTGCAAATGAATTTCAGTTCAGTACTTAGTTGGCAGGCATTGCGATTCATTTTTCTTTTCAGAGCTTCCACCATGGCCCTGTTATGCAGTTCAAATCCAACCTGCAGATCAATGAATTCATCCTCCACTATGAAAAAGACAATGTGTAGTTCTGCTCGGTTGATGGGAAGTTTACCCTTTTCTAACACAGAAAGGCGGTGTTGAATGTCTTTTACATCAGCATGAAGAGTGGTTTGATTCGTAATAAGAGTATTGAGAGGAGTTAATATTTCAGGAGAAGGGGGTAGTGGAGCAGAGGGGATGAAGTCAGGTGCTGGGGGAACTGAGGGGACATCGGGGATAATTCGCATGAACTTTCCATCAACCAGAGTAATATGGGAACTTTTGAGATTCACAGGATCGATGGAATCAGTGATGGTGATTGAAACTTCATTGTCTAGGGAGATTTGAAAGTGATTGAAAAGTTTTGTGAGAAAACAGCTACAAGGAAGACATTTTTTGGAGTGTTTTATGCAGTTAACCATATGTTTCAACATCATAAGAGAGAAGTTAAGAGGTTTACCTTTCAATAACAGAGCAACTAAGACCAAGTCCTGGTATGTGAATTCAACCCCACCACCGATACGAGGTAAAATGTTATACCACAATAGATTGTGTAGAACTATAGCAATAGGGGACACATCAATGGTCTTGGGAAGAATTACTGAACTCATAGTGGGGTCATCCATTATGGTTTGAAGTTGGTCAAGAAGGGACAAATGAGAATAGACCGGTCCTATAAGGGTAAATGGACAATCACCCGTAAAAGGAATAGACAGTATGCACCCTAAGTCCATAGCAGTAAAGAATAATGACTTTCCTTTGACAAAGGAGGTATAACACTCACCATTATGTTCGAGGTTGGTATAGAATTGTTGAACCAACTTCGGATATGCCATAGAGGGATGAGAGCTTAGGGATGATAAACCACATGATTTAAGGAGATGTTGAAGATGAGAGTTTTTACAGTAAAACATATCAATTGATTTCTCATAAACAAATGATTTTTGACAAATTGAAGATTTAAAACGCAGTTCAAAGTTATAACCTCTAAAAAAGTTCTTAGGAACGTCATGAAAAGAGAAATATATATGGATTACCGACATTGGTGGAGATCCTGGTGTCGATTCTTTGATTCGACGACGTTTGGTCCCAGTAGAAGTGCCAACCGGTGGAGGAGATGGCAGTCTTGCTTCAGATTCTGCAGGGGAGGAGTCACCAGAGATGATTGTTATCGACGGTTGCTTCCGTTTCAGTTTACGAGAAGAGTGAACCGGAGGTTGAGAAGGCGAAAGAGTAAAGTAGGATTATGATTTAACATGTATGCGTGTTACCGAGATATAGAAAGTTTTGGAGCCGTGTTTAGTAAGAGATATCTGAATAGATTTTTAGCTTATTTATGGCAACAAGTTATGCCGTGATATCTAGATTTTATGTCTAATTTCCTTAAAGCATGTAGACCATATATATATATATATATATATATATATATATATATATATATATATATATATATATAGTGCGGTTCTTAGGCGGGCTCATTTAACGGTCTTCAGAACGGACTTAAAAAAAAGGAATCATCTCGCCAACTCTGAAGTCTCTTTATTCCCACTTACAAAATCTTAAAATAAAAAACACATATCACCTTCTCTCTCCTCAAACTTCCTTCTTCAAATTTTAGGCACTTCCTTCTCCAAATTTCAGAGCTAACGAAGCCCTAAAGCGAAATTGATTCCCTAAATTCCCTCACAAATCGGAAATAATAGAATCGTGCCCTAGAATCAATTCCCTCACAAATCGAAAGTCCAAATCTTCACAAATCAGTAAACCATTTCTTCACAAACTGTCCCTTCTTTTCCTTTATTCTTCCTTTATTTGTATTCTTAGAACGCAGTACTACTTCTCCCCCCTCAATTTAGGATATGAATATTTACTGCCTGTTGGTTGCATTTCATTTACGATCTGTGGGTTATCCTGAAACCCCCAGTCTGTTTCCCCTCTGTTACTAGTAAATTTTGCTTATGCTGGAAATCCTATAATATTGCCGGAGCATCCTCAGGCTCAATTGCAGTCGAAGTTACTAGCTCTAGCATGAAAGAATCAAATAGAGGCAAACCCACCAGAAACACAACCTCAGGTGGAGTTGCGATGGCGGTAAGAAGGTGGTGCCATATAAGGTCACGGTGTATGCGTCTAATGCATTTATCCTCTCATGGGACAACATTACAAGTGATGTAAGCTTTTTAAAATGAGTAATTTGGGTGTTGATTGAAGCTTAAAAGTTTTTTTTCTTTGTCTGAACTCATGCAATTGTAGTTTTCTTTGGTAATATGCTTAAAGAACGTGGTGATTAATTTGATTAGTAAAAATAAATGAATGAGGTGAAAATTGAGTTACGGATTTTGGAGGAGAATGCCAATGTAGTGGCATAGAATCTCTTATTTTGTTTCAGTATGTTTTGAACATTGAAAAAAGTGATTTTTTAAGTTTAAGAAATTACTTGGATGAACTCCAAAGATCTTTAAAATCTGTATACTAGTCATGAATTAAATTATAGTATATGTGCAAATCTGGTATATTTCTTGATGAATGATCAGTTTGCTTTATTGTCATCTATTAGTTACACTTTTCTCCTTTTCATTTAAATTTTAACAAGTACAAGTAAAGTGAATATATTATATATAGGTCAAGAAATATGTAAATGGAACTTGGAATGTTGCTATATTTTTAAAATTACCCATCCTGAACATTTGTGTTACAAAAATTTATATAAAGCCATTCACAATTTGAATTGAATCTTCATGTGTATAAGATTACGTTAATTTTACCAATGTTAACATCTTTTAAGCTGTTAATGCTTCTATCTAACAAAGTTTTTTTTTCATGGAAGCACTAAGCAAGAATAGGTTATAAGCTTGCGTGGGAGGTTATACAAGTAACTTTTTACTCCCAGAAACATGTAAGGTGCATGAATTAAGTAGCATTAGAGTATAAGATAGTCATGTGATGTTTGCTTGTTTTCTTATACATGTAGATGTTTTAAGTAGTTACGGATTCTATTTAGTTTCATTTACTTGTAACTCATTTTTGTTATTTGTTGATTAATTATTGGAATAGGAAAATTTGGGACAAGTAGAGGTGGGGTGGGTTATATAACTTGTTGTAGAGCGATTGTTTCTTAATCATAATTTAGACCTTTATATAGTTCAATTGTGAAATTATTGTAGTGGGGAATTAGATGTTAATATATAAAATCTCCTATCAATTAGGCTTCTTGAATATATATGATTAAACTAATTGTAGCCGTGGAGTTGTGCCTTGAGGGGATTGTACAGTATGTTGTTTTGATATTCTTTTGCCTTTGAGGTTATTCTTTTGCTTAGTAATTTGCATTCTTCTTTTGTGTTGAAAAAAATAATTCCAGAAAGTATTTATTCATTTGCTTTCTCTTATAGTGACAATATCTTTGTTTGGTTTGTTGCAGTACACCAACTGAAGTAACCTAGAGGATCTTGAAGGGGAGGATGGATTGACCTTTTGGATGGCAGATTATTCTCATATTTTCAGTTCTTATTTTCATTTAGTACCTAGCTTAACCGTCATTCTGAATCACATTGAATTTCACTTTAGATTGTATTTTAATCCCTTATATAAGACCAAAATTGTTTTGTCGTTACCTACTAGAATGTCATTATAGCCATGGTGTTTATTCAATGCTTCTACAACTAGGTGCGTCTCTATTTTTCACCTTATTTTGGTTTCATGCCTTAATTTGTTGAAAATTGACATGTAATCCTGATCATGTTTACTGAAGGTGAAGCAAGGTTTCAAATTTGTCTTTGAAGGAGTAATCCATGTCAAGGACCTGAACCTTGAGAATAACTTTTTCTCCCAAGCTACTTCCCTTTCATTCATCTGGAATTCAAGATCCATGTTTCTAACAAAATGTGACTACTCTGAATATTCACCCAAGTGGAAGCGGAACATTGAAGAGATTTGTGAATCAGTAATGGACCTGTACTGCTTTTTTCTTTCATATGTAATATGATAAATCTTTTCTTTCTTTCTTGTACTATTAAGGAGAAACAATGTATCTTTTCTTCTTTTTTTCAACTTTCTTGTACTACTCAAAGAGAAACAATGTATGGTTTTTACACAAGGTAAATTCTAATTTATACCTTTTGCGCATAGACATAGATTGATAATAGTCTTATAAAGTAAATTAATACTCTCAAGTGAAGGTCATACAGGTTGGGACGAAGGGAGTAGATTTTTTGATCTTCTTTTCAACTCTCACATTCCTGAAATCAATTACAAAATGGACTAAAGTCTGTTGCTGATAATTCATATCGGCTAATTTTCATAATACAGTGGATGCAATTTATTAATATGCTCCTGCTAATCACGGGCAGTCTAATCAAGTTCCAAGACAAAAAAGTTCACACCGAGTGAATTGTGAAAAGGTATTTCATTAATAATGTAAACCAGACTATTACAAGGTAAATGAAATTACAAAGAGACCAAAGAGATGTTTCAAGAGGACTCTAAAACATTGACATAACACTTCACTGATACAAAGGTCTGCTTCTCCATCCACCCAAAAAAATAAATACCCCTTTATCCTACCATAAAATAAATAAATAAAAAGAAGCTAAGCTAAGCCATAAGGCCATTGCTTTATAACAGGAGGGTGATTAACATGGTTAACAAGTTAACCTTGAAAAAAATTGTAGAGATTGAGAGCTGCGCGTAGACTCTTCACAAGATCCTTTGCTGCGATGGTGAGTTTTTCATCCATCTGCAAGAGTATTAGTCAGGTTTCAATCAGTTCGGAAAATAATTTTTAATCTGAAACTTTTTAATCTATATGAAAGTACCTGAGCAATAATGGTTATATCAAGAGATGTCCCTAAAGTCATGCAAGTGCTATTGATGATTACAAGCAAAACTGGGGGAAACAATATCAATTCCCAACAAAAAGTGCACAACTTCAAGTTATAACAAATTCTGATTGATAATCTAAAGCAGAGGTTACAAGGCAGAGTTTGGACTCTAAGAAGCCCGCGAGTGAAGTTATATCCATATAAAAACTTACAAATCAAAAAACAGTATGTACTATTATGGGACTCCATTCCTTTTAGACAAAAGTGTGGACGAGAAAGACCAAAGGCACCCAACTTGCTATAACTCATATCAATTCACAGTATAAATGAAGTATAATAATATGCAGAGATATATGTATTACCCATACTACTTTCAAAACAAACAAGCCTGGTTTAAGTATTGTAGTTTTGAATATAAATTGTTAACAATTTGGCTTTCTCGAGAGGTAAATTTCAAGAGCCATCCAATAAGTGTTCGGTTTGTTTCTCTGAATTGAACAAAATATGAGAGAGTAGAACTCTTCCTTAATCTCATTGTACCAAAAAGAAAAAGTTAAAAACTCAAACCCCATTAAAAGTGAAATCCATCAGGCCAAAAGTCAGTATCACTACAATTTAACAAATGCTCAACAAAAAATACCACAATCCTACTCCCAAAGTCAAACCTAGTTGAAAAAACAAAACTTTTAACAATATCCATAAATCAAACGAATCAAAACCAAATTTCTCAAAATAAAACTCTAAACCCCACGAAAATTCAGCACTTCCCCACTAAAATTGAACAAATATAACAAAACAATTCTCAAAAGGGTATTAAAGAATAGGGATCTTACAAAGCAATCATCGTCAATAGTGAAGATATCCTTATACAAAGCAATCTATTTGCCTCTGCTTCCGATGAGCTCTTCCGTCTACTACTTTATCGTGTGAGAGAGGGAGGGAAGAAGATGGAGCAGTATCATCTACATATGGGGAGAGAGAATGGCGTTCTTCAATTGGGTTTTTTATCCGGCTGACCCGCGTTTCTTCCCCCCTTTTTTATTTGTGACCGCGCGTCTTTTTTTCTTCCTTTTTTATTTGGTCCGTCAATTGGTTCGTGGAATAGGACCATTTTTGAACGGCTCTGTATATATATATATATATATATATATATATATATATCAAACACATCCCAAGTGCTATTCATAGAGTACAAAATCTTTCTTCCCCAGGGGTTTTGTAAATATGTCTGCTAATTGGTGCTCAATGGGGATAAATATTAATTTGATTAGGCCCTTGGACACATTGTCTCTAAGAAAATGGTGTTGAACTTCTATGTGTTTTGTGCGTGAGTGTAGAACTGGATTTTTGGAAATATCAATGGTGCTCGTATTATCACAATATATAGGCACATTTTCACACACAATATCAAAGTCACATAATGTTTGACGCATCCATAAAATTTGGGAGCAGCAACTCACTGCTGCCAAGTATTCACCCTCAATGGTGGATAGTGTAAGGCCCCAATTTTTTAATGAATAAAATTGAATTTCCTCTATTTAATATTTTGAATAATAAGGTGTTAATTTGATATAATTCTTTGGTTATGGGTGAAATATGCAAATTTTGCAAAATAAGCAAGTGATTATAAAATATTCATTGTTGTCGAGGAATATTCATTTGGTCGTGGAATATTCCTGTTGTCGGGGAATATTCGTACGATGGCGCAGCCATTTGTGGGCCCCATAACGAATAACAGTCGGATGAACAAAACGACAAGTTTGAGTTTTTATAAATAACGGTGTAATTATTACCGTTAACACTGTTGGATTACCTGGTGGTTAAAATACGAATCTGGCGTGATTGCACAAAGATAGATACCAGATTAGCATGTAGATTTTGAATTATTGATTCTTACGTAAGAAGGCACTACTCAATAATTGTTACGATAATTCTTTTATTTAATATTTTATTTTATTGATTCAATAATTGCTACGTTGATATTTTATATTATTGTTGTTTCAATAATTGTCAACGCTTAATATCTCCATTATCAAATCAATAATTCATATTATTTGAATAATATTGTTAGATAGCATTATTGGCAATGTCTAAGGAAGTTACGCTCAGAAAGGGGTTTGGTCACCTAATTGCGCGCCTAATAAGGAGAAATCTTTATCTGAAAGCCCCTCTTCCGGGAGCGACTGGTTGTCATAATTGTGATTCTGTAATATTATTTGTGAATAATTAATTATTGATTTATATGATGAGGAAATATTTATTTTATGTGGAAATAAATGAAGGAATTAATGCTGAGGTGTTTTATCAGTATTTTTCCAGAATGGAGGTTTTTAAAATCGTCCGTATATGAATTTCAGTCATTTTTCGTTTGAAATTTGGAAAAACTTAAACTTACAAAGTTGTAGAGAATTTAATTTCCTATGGAATAGAAATGAGATTCAAATTTTTCTGATAAAAGGGCTATTTATTATGAATTATTGAAGTTTTAGAAATAAATATTTTTATTAAAAATATGGTGGGCCCCACTTTTGGTTTGTGAGAAATGAAATGTGCTGGAATTTATTTTCAAAAGTGGTGGGCTTGAATAGTAGCAGGTAAAGCCATCAGGTAGCAGGTTAGTCTGCTATGGCATTCTAAGCATTTTCCTAAATAGGGTGCTTAGTTAGAATTGAAAATCACACCAGAAACAAGTTTTCTCTCTTTCTCTCTCTATATTATCGAGCGTATTTTGTGAGTATTTATATACTTTGTGAGTTCTTTATTCATCGATTGCAAGTTTCCTTCAAATTTTATACGATATTTCAAATGAAAGTAATTGTTCTTTCATGGTAAGTGGATGTTATTTTCTTCCTAATGATGCTATTCTTTCAATATCATTATACCGAAATATTGGTATGGATTTTATTATGGAATTTCTACCTTTTTGTGTCGGGGTTACTATTCACGTATACGATACTATTCACGAATACGACACTATTCATCGAAAAATGAAATTTTCTCCTTTTTGTCCAAGATGTCTATTATGGTTACTATCTTTGATTGTATCAATGTTTTGATCTTTATTTTTGAATTCTGCTTCACAATTGGTTATTATGGAGTATTATTAAACTTGGATAAACTATAATACGAATCCCTAATATTTTTCCTTTTGTCTCACTGGATTCATTTTCTTTAAGATATTTTTCATCATCCTCAGTCCTAAATGATGATATTACTGAATATCTTTGGCCTGCAGTGCAAAGATGAATGATTACCTAATGAATATCTTTGGTCCGTAGTGCAAAGATGAGCAGGTGTTGAGATGAACATGACTAACTGGTGATACAAATGAATATCTTTGGCCTGTAGTGCAAAGATGAATATTTGATTCAAGATGTATATTGATTGATGTTACAGGGATAAAATATTATGATGGACTTTTAAATCTTAGAAGATAGTAGAATTATTTCTCTACTTAACTCTTCTAATGGATTGTTGTTTCCGCTGCAGTTGTTGATCTAAAACTTGTTGTCTATTATATTTTTATCAAATTTTTCCCTGTTGAAGACTAATGATAAATTGTTGTATATTATCTTAGTCATAATATTCTTTACTGGGCTAGTTGAGCTCACCCTTTTCCTTTTTGTTCCATTTTTCTTCTCAGGAGGTGAGAACATAACAAGAACTAGCCAGGGTTTGGAGTGATGGTTCAGGATAGTTTTTTAGTAGTCCTCACTATTTTGTAAAATAGTGTATCAATAATTGTAATGAGGACTCCTTTTGAGTTTGTATATTGTCTATTAGACAATATTTGTATTCAAACTCACAGTATATGTGTTGTCGTATTTTGCACGACAATTGTATTACTGAAGTTGTATTTGTTTTTGTACCATATATTTAGCGACTCAGAATGGGTGATGTATACCTATTTTGGGGGTGTCACAGTTTGTATCAAAGCTTAGGGATATGATCCCTGACTGAGATGTGAGACAAGAACTAGGAGGGAAGAGACGGGAAATTCCTTCGCTAATATGACCTAACTAAGTTTATTTGGTATTTATTTGGTCAGTCAGAGTATAGGGATAATATGTGACATGTCAATTAACCCTTGTTTTATGGCAGTATTTGAGAATGGCAGCTGTAAATATTAACAATGAAGTGAATCGGATCGTGGAGACACCTTTAATCACCATCCCGGGGAACGTGCAACAGGAAGGAATTATTTCTCCTGTAAACAACACTATCGAACAAATGATGAATGATGGGATGTTTAGAAGCTTTTTGCAGTTCATGCAAAATCAGACGAGGGAGACTCGTGTACAAAATACGGATGGAAATGATAGCAATGCGCGGCTTGTCACAGACAAGCAGTTAAAGGAGTTGGGACCGCCAGAATTTGTGGGAAAATCGGATCTGATTAAGGAGGAAACGTGGGTCAAGCAAATTACCAAGATATTCGATGTCTTGGGATGCTTGGAGGAACAGAAGGTTCCATTCGCCACCTTTATGTTCCGTGGTGAGGCAGACTACTGGTGGGAGTCTGTGAAGCGTATCCAGCCTGTCTCACTCAACATGTCTTGGGAAACATTTCAGAAACTGTTTAATGACAAGTACTTTCCTAAAAGTATTTGTCATATGAAGGAGGTAGAGTTTATCAGACTGGAACAAAACAACATGACGGTGTCCCAATATGAGGCGAAGTTCGCGGAATTATCCAGGTTTGCATCTCATTTGGTAGAGAATAAGGAACAAATGATGCGAATGTTCCTGAGAGGTCTAAAACCCGAGATTCGGCAATAACTTATCTCTCACAAATTTTCTTTATATTCAGATGTTGTCAACTTGGGCTCAATTATTAGAGCGAGATAATGAGTATACTCAACCGAGGGACCACAATCAGGGTCATACCGATGACAGCAGTCATCGGAACGATGATAACCAGCGGGGAGGAAAGAATACAGATAAAAGCGAAAACCACTTGGGTGGTAATCGTGGCCATGATAATAGGAGTGGTGAGTCAAGTGGAAATTTTAGAAAGATGAGATTCAACAATGACGGAAAGACATCAACAGCAGCACCAACAACAAATTCTAGGGGATGAGAACGACCGCCAGTTAGATGCTACAGATGCGGAGAGGAGGGACACATAAGTCCAAACTGTTCATAGCCTTCCAAGGTGTGTTTCAGGTTGTGGAAAAGATGGTCATATAGCCCAGCTTTTGTCCGATAAGTCAAGTCAAGTCCGGTGGGACGACGACACCATAAAGCGACTACGGACAAAAAACAAAGTCGATGTGGTTCAAAAGAGGGCATTTGTCGTGATCGCCAAAAAGCGAGAAACCCGAACGAGGTGATCACGGTAAGCTAATCATAAACTCTTGCGTAAGTTTATACCTTATTAGATAACCGGTTCTACCCATTCTTTTATATCTCCGCTTGTGCTCAACGTTTGAACTTGACTCAGGAGAAATTAGACCTCGACTTATCTCATTGAGACTCGCTAGAGAAACTTTTATTACATCTACTGTTTATAAATCTTGCTTGATTCAAGTTGGAACCATAACATTACCTGCCGATCTTATTTCATTGAAAATACTTGCATTTGATGTGATTTTAGGGATTGATTGGTTAACCACTCATCATGCTAAAATTGATTATTTTCGTAAGGTTGTTAGTTTTCATATTCCTAACCAACCTGTTATGCGAATTCAAACAACAAAACCACTAAAGTCAATCACTGTCATATCAAGCCATAAAGCTATTCATTTATTACAAAATGGATGTTAAGCTTTCTTAGCCCATGTCACAGACTTGAACAAAAACACGTCAGATTTAAATAATATTTCTATTGTTAGTGAATTTCCTGACGTATTTCCTGAAGAACTTCCCGGTCTACTCCCAGAACGTGAAGTTGAATTCTTTATTGACCTTGAACTTGGTACAAAGCCCATTTCTAAAACCCCATATCGAATGGCTCCTATTGAACTTCAGGATTAAAGGTCCAGCTTCAGGAGTTGTTGGACATCGGTTTCATTCGTCCTAGTACATCTCCTTAGGGTGCTCCTATGTTATTTTTAAAGAAGAAAGACGGGAGTATGTGACTTTTTATTGACTACCGGGAATTAAACCATGTCACCATTAAGAATAGGTATCCGCTACCTCGCATTGATGACTTGTTTGACCAGTTGCAAGGAGCACAATTCGTTTCAAAGATCGATCTTCGTTCTGGATATCATCAGCTGAAGATTAAAATTGAGGATATTCCAAAGACTGCCTTCAGAACTCGGTACAGGCATTATGAGTTCTTAGTCATGTCTTTTAGATTGACTAATGTTCCTGTTGCTTTTATGGATATGATGAACCGTGTGTTCAAAGAATATTTGGATCAGTTCGTTGTTGTCTTTATTGATGACATCCTCATCTATTCCAAAACCCGTGAAGATTATGAGCACCATTTAAAGCTAGTACTGTAAAGGCTTCACGATAACAAGCTATATGCCAAGCTGAAAAAATGCGAGTCCTGGCTTGAGGAAGTAGCATTCCTTGGGCACGTGGTGTCAAAACATGGAGTATCTGTCGACCCGGCGAAGATTGAAGCAGTACAAAGTTGGGAGCAACCAAAGTTAGTGACCGAAGTACGTAGCTTTCTGGGCTTAGCTGGTTATTATCGGAGATTCGTGGAAGGATTTTCTAAAATCGCTACTCCGTTAACTCAGCTGACTCGAAAAGATACAAAATTCAGTTGGAGCAAGGATTGTGAGAAGAGTTTTCAAGAACTCAAGAGGAGACTCATTTTGGCACCTGTTCTGACAATACCATCTAGTTTAGATAGATTTGTTATCTACAACGATGCTTCAGACAAAGGGTTAGGATGTGTTATCATGCAACATGAGAAAGTCATAGTCTATGCCTCGCGACAACTCAAAGAATATGAGAGGAATTATCCTACTCATGATTTAGAGAGTCAAGCAGCGATGCTTTTTACGTTGAAGATCTGGAGACACTACCTGTATGGGGAGAAAGTGGAGATCTATACTAATCATAAAAGCCTCAAATATTTCTTCACCCAAAAGGAACTCAACATGCAGCAACAACATTGGCTCGAGCTGTTGAAAGATTATGATCATACCATCCAATATCATCCTGGAAAAACAAATGTAGTAGCTGACACATTGAGTAGAAGATCATATGCGGGTACGAGTGCAATGTTGTTAACACAATGGCCCATTTTGTATGACTTTCAAAGGATGGAGATAGAGGTAAAGGCTCCAAGTACCCACGTGATGATATCAAGCATACGAGTAGAACCGACTTTAATCGATAAAGTTAAAGCTGCTCAAGTTGCAGACCTGGAGCTGATGCGTATGAAGAAGAAAGTACAAGAAGGTGTTATTCCAGAAGAAAGAATCGATGAAGAAGGAATACTTTGAGTCAACTCCAGACTTTGTGTTCCTAACGATTCTAACTTGAAGCATAGAATTATGATGGAGACACACAACACACCATTTGTAATCCATCCTGGGAGTACCAAAATGTATCATGATCTTCGACATACATTTTGGTGGAGTAATATGAAGAGAGAGATCGCAGAGTTTATCTCAAGGTGTTTAACTTGTGAACGTGTAAAAGCAGAGCATCAAGTGCCAAAGGGTCCATTGCAACCACTTGAAATTTTGAAATGGAAGTGGGAACACATTACTATGGATTTCGTTACGGGTCTTCCCAAGGTTTCTCAAGGCATAAATGCGATTTGGGTCATTGTTGATAGATTAACCAAGTCTACTCATTTCTTGCCTATACGGGAGACTTATTCCCTTGAACGTCTTGCTAGTATGTACATAAATGAGATTGTGAGATTGCATGGCATGCCAGTATCCATAGTTTTGGATCGTGACCCAAGATTCACTTCACGATTTTGGGTTAGCTTGCAGAAAGCTATGGGCACGGATATACGATTTAGTTCGGCATACCATCCTCAAACGGACAGACAATCAGAGATGACTATTCAAACTCTTGAAGATCTATTAAGACTCTGTGTCCTAGATTTCAAAGGGAGTTGGGATAAGTACCTACCATTGGTGGAATTCTCCTACAACAACAGTTATCAGGCAAGTATAGGTGTGGCTCCATTTGAAGCATTGTATGGGCGAAAGTGTCACTCTCTAGTATGCTGGGATGAGGTAGGAGAAGCAACATTGTTGGGACCAAAGTTTGTATGAATGACTACAGAGAAGATCCAAACGATTTGATAACGTATACAAACGGCACATGATCGACAAAAGAGTTATGCGGATCTTCATCAAAAGGACGTGGAATTTAATATTGGAGATCATGTATTGTTACGTATTGCTTTATGGAAGGGAGTTACAAGATTTGGGAAGAGAGGAAAGCTCAATCCAAGATTTGTTGGTCCATTTGAGATTCTTGACCGAATAGGAAATATGGCCTATAGACTCGCATTACCTCCAAGCATGTCTCGTGTTCATAATATTTTTCACATATCTATGCTTCGTAAATATGTGTAAGACCCGAACCACATTATTGAGTTAGAACCAGATGAGATAGCCAAAGATTTAACGTACGAGGAGGTACCTGTTAAGATCTTGGATAGGAAAGAGCATGTCCTACGCACCAAGGTTATACCACACGTTAAGGTTTTGTGGAGAAACCATGCAATTGAAGAAATGACCTGGGAGTTGGAATCAAAAATAAAAGCGAGGTATTATCACTATGACGGGCCCCGAATTCGAGGTTCCGAATCACCGCAGATCCGGTTCGATCATTCTAACACTATTACTATATTTGCGGAAGATATAAACATAAATTGTTTATACAATACATTACACACTATTCCCCAAGGTCGAGTAACCTTAACTTAACACACAAATCATAACTTATTTAACATATAACATTATTATCAAACAATACTATTACAAATCTAATCGCTACATTAATTTTACGCTGGAACTGTCTTTAATCTTTCCTTGTATCCGAAGCATTCACCTTAATCTGCAATGTTTTATCATGATATAGTAAGGGTGAGCATAAAAGTTACCCAACAAGTTTAAATTCAACAATATAACGATATATCATAATTGAAATGATTTGAATAATTGGCTGGCTATAATTCAGCAATATAATTGTGAACTAGCAAGAACAAATTTATGACTGAACAAGTATTATACATGAACAAATATATCCGAACTAATCGGTAATGAAGGTGATCAAATTTTTTATACGACTTATACATGCAATATGTATGAGTACAATTCATGGCAACCAAAGAATGATTAACCATAAGTTTATCCGAATAAAACAACTCTTAGTAGAGTTAAGTAAAACAAACTTGCCTGAACCGTTGATTACCGCTACGTAATTTGTATCGCTTTATTCGAAGACCTAATATTAGTAATATAGATCTTCAATATTAGAATAATATCATCATAATATAATAGTATAAGATATATATATTCATAGAATAACCTAAACACATAACACATAACCCTATCAGTCTACAACACACATAGAACTCGATATCAAGTCAAACTTTTACAGTCTGAGTTGAACCTGACACAAAATTGTCATCTCGATGGCCTAGTTGGACAATTCACGAGTTTAAGTTCAATTAACCTCTGCATTAAACACTTAACAATTAACTTAAATAATTTATTATCAGTTGAAACATTTATCTAAGTCTCGTAATAATTTTTAAATAATCATTACTATTTATCTTGAATTTTCAATCATTAAAATCGTATTTAAATAATATAAATACCACATAATTCGTTTATCATTAATATTTATTTATTATCAAATATTAATAAAATACATGTCATAATATTATAATATATTTATAATATCATTAAGTATTTTTAATACTTTAAAATCACCTTTATATGATTTTTAAACAATTAAATCCATTATCGATAATTGCTATTAATATTAAAATATTAATATTTTCATGACAAAATATCAAAAGTTATAGTTTATAACTTTAAATATTTTTATAACACTTAAATCATTTTTATATGATTTATAAAACATTAATTCTATTTTTTCTTAATTTATTTAATATATTTATTAAATAAACTAATTATCATTAATATTGATTAATTAATGAATTTCATCACAAAATATTAAAAGTCTTTGAAAATATTTTATTATATCATAATATTATTTTTCATGATTTTCATGTATTTAAATTATTTTTAAATAATTTATTTAATATTATAATTAAATAAATTAAATACCATTTATATTCTAAAAATATTAAATATTTATAAAATATACTCAAAATAATTAAAAACTATTTTTCAAAATTTAAAATAATTTTTTGGAATTTATTTAGTATTTTTAATAATTAAAAACCATTTATTTCTATTTATTTATTAAAATAAATTATTTTCAGAAATTAATAATTAATTTCTTAATTAAACTGTCGCTAAAAGGGCCCTATAGCGACAAACCCGTCGCTATAGGTGTTCTTGAGGTGTTCTTGAGCTGCCCAGAAAGCCCATGTCAGTATTAAAGGTATTAGGTTTGACCGTTAATCGATCCGGGTTCCTGTCGATTTCTGGGCTTGTGTTTTAGTTAGAATTGTAGTACTAGTGCAATACTACAATCACCAATTGATTTTATATCAATTACATCATCAGATAAGAGAGACCAAAGCCTCTAAAAACTCTGACAACGCTCTTCTTTATTTTTGGGTTTTCCAGAAATGAAGAACAGTTCGTCCTGCCTCTTTTGAAGCTTCAAAACTTGGAATCTGGGTCTGTTTTGTGATATCTAATGGTTCCTACATGTAGTCCTTATGTCTGAGTACAACTATACTACCTCATATCAGCCTAAAAACAACACATGTGACAGATAGATGCAAGTCAAAGCATGTCAGAAACTTCGGTTGATGAAGATCTGTGTTACCCAGAATCTTCATCTGGCGTGATGGTCAACGCATGTTTGACCGGCTATAACTTTGTTTATGTTATGGATCTTGGGGTTCTAGATGCATAAATATGAAGCCTACAAGTCAGACAACAACTTTAATACAACAAAATAGCTAAAACATTAACGAGAAGCAAGATCAAGGACCTGCGAATACATTGCCAGACAAGATCTGGGTTTCTGGGTTGCCCAGAAACCCATTTTTGTGACTGGTCAACGCAGTTTGACTGCTTATAACAGAAAATCTAGACATGTTTTGTCCATGATTCCAGTTCCAGATGGTAGTCCACATGGCATAGAATAGATTCAAAACATAAAACACGTAAAACATCTAAACACACACGGATCTAGAAGTTCGACATATGGTATCGGGGCCTTAATATTGTGGTTCTTGGTGGGTTTTAAAATCTTGATTTTGCGTGCATCCTAATGTTATGGATCCATGATCCAACAACCTGAATCACTTATTAACACCCCTAATACACATATCTAACCAATCAATTACAACATCTAACAACAAATCATAAGATTTTCGAAATTGGGGTTCTTATACCTTTTAAGCTTGGTTCTTGATTTCCGATCTTGATGAATCTGTTCATGGCTTTGTTATGGATCATACAAGGGACTGAATATCTTAAGGATTTCGTGGGTCTAGAGAGAGACTTAGTTGGTTGTTTGAGAGAAAAATGACCAAGTTAGTGTGCTTTCTCTCTCTTTAAATCAATATATATGATGCCATGTTGTTATGACTTGCAAAATTTCTAATTTGGTTCTTTGTGAGATATAGTCACAAGGAGTTGTTAAACTTGGCCACCCACTCCCATTTTGTCTAGATTGGCAAGTTAAATCAAATAATGCACCAAGGGTATAATGGTCTTTTTGATTTCTAATTTATTGGCACATTTGTCAATTGGCCAAACCCTTAGGGTTTAGGGTTTTGGTTAGGGTTTGGAATATTTAGGGTTTGTAATTTAATTTTCTAGAATTTCCAAATTTAGATTTTCAAAAATAGAAAATTAATATTTTTAAATTATAATTAGGATTTTCTAATTATATTAAAATTTCTTAATCATTACTTAAATCTTGCTAATTAGGATTAATATATCCTAATTAAAATTACTAATTTAGTAATTAGGGTCAAAATCATGGAGTAGGGTTTACAACCCAAAAATTAGGGTTTCTAATATAAAATAATTTTCTAATTTAGAAATTAGATTTTGTAATTAGATTAGGGTTTTCTAATTACTAATATTTGAAAATTAGGATTAATATTTCCTAATTAACATTAAAAAATATTAAATTAACACTTAGGTTTTCCCTAGTTATAAAAATTAGGGTTTCAAATCCAGAAATTAGGGTTTTATAAATTCAAAATTAGGGTTTGTTAATTAATTAAGATTTACCCTAATTATTATTATAATTATTTACACTTACGCCATTAAGTTCCCAATTTAGGGTTTTATACACCGAATTAGGGTTTCGGATTCCCAGAACTGAAATTAGGGTTTCTAGAACCGGTTTTAGGGTTTCTTGTTAATCGTTAGGGTTTTCTAACCGAACGTTGACGTTCTTAATATATAAATTAGGGTTTGTTACGTATATCGTTTATCGGTCAACCTCAATTCTTTTAACCACATAATTGCATACACATATACACAAAATATATTCACGTATTTCATTAATCCCTGAATAATTCACCTAATCATTCATGTAATTTTGAAATCACAAAATTCTATCTTAAAAATATCAAGCGATACACTTATTTTACGCTCAGGTTCTAATATTGAACCTTAAATCAATAAATTAAAATTTTAAAAATTTTCTAAATTCTCGGGTTGTCACATTCACCCCTTCTTCTAAAAATTTCGTTCCCGAAATTTACCTTACACCTTACACCTTACACCATACACCATACATACACTTCATCACATGCTACCTAATACACCACTCACAAGAGTAAAAATTTTCAAATTTTTCTGAGGAGTCATATATACTATTTGTCTGTCATTTTCGCAAAGGTTTTATGGAAATTCATCCGCAAACCGTCATTACTTACAGACATAAAAGGTGATTAGCCTGATATGTCATGTACTGGCCATGTACTGATTTTGTCTGTTTCTCTTCACTGCCATAGGCACAAAATTCTACCTCAATCTTACTGGATTCCGCACCAAAACAATTTTGTTCGGAAAATTTCTTTCAATGAACACTTAGAGTTTTCATAACATTAGTCTAGCTGAATCGAATAGCATAAACTCATATCAATAATTCAGTTCAATCGAATTATTTAAGTGTAGCCAAACCCCGTTGGCAAATTAAAATTTTTGAAAATATTTTCGAGAATGACATCATGATGCCGTACTATATTAATAGTCCGTTTGAGGATGCCGTCATTGTGTGACTTTGTCATAACACATCATACAATAGTGGAATAACGATTTTAGATCAAATTCACACTAAGTATTCCTGTATTTACAACTCCATCAACTTTTTATCATCTCGCACTCAAAGTTACATGGTTTTGGTGATAAATAAAATATATTTTGATATTTCAAATCATTTTCGTCTAGCTGAAATAAGTAGCATAGACTATACTTTAAACCATTTCAAAAATGATTACGAGTCTACATTTTTTTTAAAAAAAAAGCACATAGTGCGTATTTAGCTTGATGTCAACATTTCGAAGTCTAGCATAGCTAGGAGTTTCGAAAAACTTATGTCTCCACTAATAATCAGTTGCTTAAATATCTATTTGTTCCTATTATCTTTAATACTCCATTCACACTCAACTATGCCCAGTTCGTAAAACCACACTTATGAGTCCATAAATTGCCACAATCATATGAGTTTAAGAACTTTCCTAGACAGACCTTTGGCGTCCATTCGCTGAGGGGTTCATAAATATTTCATATAACTATGAATCAAGTATGTCACATAAGTATGAGTTTTAAGAACTCATACTTAACCTTATATCCTCTACCTATGACCTATCTATCTGTTCTACACATGAGAAAGGAATCACCCTCTTAACATGCATATAATAAATAGCGCGACACAAACATTTCAATGATTATCATTTCCAGAACTAAGTAGTTATTACACCAAGTACAATTCTCCGCCCACACAAGGAATCATACAACTCAGTTGCCAACATGAATCCTCAATTGAATCCCCACCTAACACTAACTCCCTTCTCAATACGAATTTCATTCAACTCGTATTCATAATCCTTTCCTGAATCTGTACCAATTCATAGTACGAATGACACCCAGCAATCTTGCTGTAAATTGTTCAATCATTCGCTTGATTCTTTCCCCCTGCTACCACCTTATCAGATCACGGGGTGATCTTATCGTATATATTACGATTCATTTCTATATCTTGATCGTTTTATTTTATAATCTCCTATCACTGTACTTTTAGTCTTTTAGACTCTATCTATTCTTCACTACTGTTCACTTTATTATCAGAGTTAGGGAACTCTGTATCTTTTATAATCCGCTGAGATTCGTCTTTGAATCTTACCGACCAACTAACTCTATATGAGTTAGATCTTATCCTAATCATTGCAGTTATTGGTCTTAGGTATTCCTACCTAAGCTTCATAACCAATGACTTTGATACTAATCTGATGACGGTGTGGCGCCCCAAAATAGGTATACATCACCCATCTTGAGTGCCAAATACATGGTACAAAATTCAAATACAACTTAATTATACAACAATCGTAAAATATGACTAAACATATCTTTGTGAGTTTTAATACAAATATTGTCATCTAGACAATATACAAACTCAATGGGGTCCTCATTACATTTATTGTCACACAATTTAAATGTAATAGTGAGGACTACTAATACTATCATCTGGTCCATCACTCCGTTCTCGACTCGTCCCGACTATATTCTCATTTCAAGAGAAAAAAGTGAAAGAAAGGGTGAGCTCAACTAGCCCAAGAAGAAATATTATGACTAAGATAATGCGTAATAAATTATCATTAGCCTTAAACAAATGTTAAATTGATACAATATAACAAACATCAAGTTTAATCATGCATGAACAAGCAATCCATTAAAAGAGTCAAGTAGAGAATAAAATCTACTATCTTCTATGATTTAAAAGGTTTTTCATCACTTTTATCATTTGGGACTCAAACAATAAATAATTCACATCATCGAATCACCCCGCATAAATCTACCAAGGATATTCTTTAGTATCACGACCACAACTATCCATGACCACTACTGTGCCAAGAATATTTGTGTATTCATTAATGGTCATGATCATGCCAACAACTGTCCATCAATGCACTACGGGCTAATGAGGACTTTTACCACATCATTTGTAATATTACGGTCATGATTACACCGAATAATCCCTGGTCATAATCATACCAAGTCCATCTATGCACTACAGGCCACAGATAACTTTAAAAAAAATATAAACATGAGGATGATGACAACGATATAAGAATTCAATAAAACAAGTTCAAGTATTAAGTTATTCAGGAACTAATAACGTCCAAATTGTCAACATGTTACTTCTTTGTAGAGTAAAATTCAAGAATGCTCAGAAGAATATTTCCATGAAAAGATACTTGATGAAGCGCAAATATCAAGGATATTCTACTAATTTCATGGAGTATAGAAGTCAAAACCTTAACCAACTGAGTATAATAAAGAATGGAATAACAAAAGAAATCACCATGCATGCGCAGATGCTTGCGCATAAACAAAGTTATTCCAACGAATAATAATAATAACGGAACCAGTCAAAGTAAATTCACAATCAAGCGGGATGTTCCAATGTAATAATAAAGAATAGAATAATGAAATCACCATGCATACGGTACTTTTGCATATTATGAGTTATTCCAATGTAATACTAAATAACGGAACGAAGTCGAAGTAATATATACTTAAGGCACGATGTTCCAATGTAATAGTAAAAATTTTAACTAGGTTAAAAGATAAAACGCATGACAGGATATTCCAAATGTAATAATAAAGAATAGAATAACAGGAGAATTTCACCAAGTATAGGAAGTCCGCTTTATACAAAGTTATTCCAATGTAATAATAAAGAATGGAATAATGTAAGTTCTCTTCATGAATACAAAAGAAATAATACCCCTACCTTAAGAAGAAGAGTACTAGATATATAAGTAGTGGAAGTAGCGAGTAATACTTTTTTCTCTCTTTCTATAGTTTATCTCTCTAGAGTTTCAGTGAATTCGTAAGAAATAATGAAGGAATGAGCTTCTATTTATAGAAAAATGGACTGCATAGAACTAACTCATGAATGGTCCAGATTGATTTACTTTAATCTGACGATCCATATTTAAAGCAAAATCTTTTAAATAAAATATAATATATTCTATTTATAATCTAATAAAACGAATAACTTTATAAAAGATTTTACTATACGCAGGCCTTATGCAAACACTATGCATAATAAAATATAATATATTCTAATTATTGTCTAATAAAACAAATAACTTTATAAAAGTATTACATTTTATATAAAAAGATTTTACTATTAGCCTAATAAAAGCGAATAACTTTATAAAAGTATTCTCATTTTTAAATAAAAGATTTTTCTTTTTATTACATTAATAATACCAATAAAACAAAAGCGAGTGACTTATCACATAAGCATCAATAATCAATACCGTGTGCTACTTATGCAACCGCATCGACATCGCACTTTTACTACTGAAAGTAGTTCAATAGTATTAATGGTAAAACTTCCGCCGTTATTTTCAATAAAATATTTTTGTCGTTTTCTCAATCCGACAATAATTCTGTTGTGGGGTCGACCAATGATTGTACCATCGTACGAATATTCCCCGACAAAAGAATATTCCCCGACCAATCGAATATTATATACAACTTGCGTACTTTGCAAAATTTATAAATATTACCCACAACTATAACATTATATCAAATTTACTCCATAATATTCAAAAATGATATTTATAGAAAATTCATCTTTATTCAAAAAGTTGGGGCCTTACACGGGCCCCGAATCCGAGGTCCTGAATCACCGCGGATCCGGTTCGATCATTCTAACACTATTACTATATTTGCGGAAGATATAAACATAAATTGTTTATACAATACATTACACACTATTCCCCAAGGTCGAGTAACCTTAACTTAATACACAAATCATAACTTATTTAACATATAACATTATTATCAAACAACACTATTACAAATCTAATAGCTACATTAATTTTACGCTGGAACGATCTTTAATCTTTCCTTGTATCCGAAGCATTCGCCTTAATCTGCAATGTTTTATCATGATATAGCAAGGGTGAGCATGAAAGTTTCCCAACAAGTTTAAATTCAACAATATAACGATATATCATGATTGAAATGATGTGGTTTGGGTCTTTCACATATTTACGTAACATGAATATGTGAAAAATGTTATGAACACGAGACATACTTGCGGTAAAGCGAGTCTATAGGCCACAGTTCCTACTCGATCAAGGATTAAAAATGGAAATTTGAATCGAGGATTGAGTTTTCTCTCTTTCCAAATCTCGTAACTCCTTTCCATGGAGCAACACACATAACAACATGATCTCTATATCGAATTCCACGTCCTTTCGATGAAGATTAGCATAACTCTTTTTGTCTATCTTGTGAGGTTTTTATACGTTGTCGGTCGTTTGAATCTTTTCCGTAGTCATACGCACCAACTCCCGGTCCCAACAACGTTGCTTCACCCACCTCATCCCCGGTATAATTGGAGAGCGACACTTTTCTTCCAACGCGCTTGAATGGAGCCATGCCAATACTTGCTTGATAATTATTGTTGTAGGAAAACTCCACCAATGGTAAGAACTTATCCCAACTTCCCTTGAAATCAAGGACATAGAGTCTTAATAGATCTTCAAGAGTTTGAATAGTCCTCTCCGACTGTCCGTCCGTCTGAGGATGATATGCCGAGCTAAATCGTAAGTCTGTGCCCATAGCTTTTTGCAAACTAACCCAAAATCTTGAAGTGAATCTTGGGTCTTGATCATAAACTATGGATACCGGCATACCATGCAGTCTTACAATCTCGTTTATGTACATACGGGCAAGATGTTCAAGTGTATAAGTTTCTCGTATCGGTAAGAAATGAGCAGACTTGGTCAATCTATCAACAATGACCTAAATCGCATCTATGCCTTGAGAAACCTTAGGAAGACCAGTAACGAAATCCATGGTAATGTGCTCCCACTTCCATTCTGGAATTTCAAGTGGTTGCAATGGACCTTTTGGTACTTGATGCAACGCTTTAACTCGTTGACAAGTTAGACACCTTGAGATAAACAACTTTATCTCTTTCTTCATATTGCTCTACCAAAATGTATGACGAAGATCATGATACATTTTGGTACTCCCAGGATGGATTGCAAATGGTGTGTTGTGCGCCTCCATCATGATTTTATACTTTAAATCAGGGTCGTTAGGAACACAAAGTCTGGAGTTGACTCGAATTATTCCTTCTTCATCGATTCTTGCTTAAGATATCACCTTCTTGCACTTTCTTCCTCGCACGATCACTCCAGTGCATAGAGTTTGAGAAAATTTAACTTTATCAATTAAAGTCGGTTTTACTCGTATATTCGCCATCATCACATGGTTCCCTGGAGTCTTTAACTCTATCTCCATCCTTGCAAGTCACACGAAATGGGCCTTTGTGTTGACAATATCGCATTCGCACTTGCATATGACCTTGTACTCAATGCGTCAGCTACCACATTCGCTTTTCCAAGATGGTATTGGATGTTATGATCGTAATCTTTCAACAGTTCAAGCCAACGTCGTTGTCGCATGTTGAGTTCCTTTTGAGTGAAGAAATATTTGAGGCTTTTATGATCCGTAAAGATCTCCACTTTCTCCCCATACAAGTAATGCCTCCAAATCTTTAGTGCGAAGACAACATCTGCCAACTCTAGATCATGAGTAGGATAATTCCTCTCATATTCTTTGAGTTGTCTTGAGGCATAGGCTATGACTTTCCCATGTTGCATGAGAACACATCCCAACCCTTTGCTCAAGCATCATTTTAGATGACAAATCCCTCCAAGCCAGATGGTATTGTCAGAACAGGTGCCGAAATGAGTCTCCTCTTGAGTTCTTGAAAACTCTTCTCACATTCTTCGCTCCAACCGAACTTTGTATCTTTTCGAGTCAGCTGAGTTAATGGAGTAGCAATTCGAGAAAATCCTTCCACGAATCTCCAATAATAACTAGCTAAACCGAGAAAGCTACGTACTTCGATCACTGATTTAGGTTGCTCCCAGCTTTGAATAGCTTCAATCTTTGCTGGGTCAACAGATATTCCATGACTTGATACCACGTGCCCAAGGAATGCTACTTCCTCAAGCCAGAACTCGCATTTCTTCAACTTGGCATAAAGCTTATATTCATGAAGCTTTTGGAGTGTCAGCCTCAAGTGTTGCTCATGATCTTCACGGCTTTTGGAATAAATAAGGATGTCATTAATAAAGACGACCACAAAGTGATCCAAATATTCCTTGAATACTCGGTTCATCATATCCATGAAGGCAACATGAGCATTAGTCAATCCAAAGGATATGACTAGGAATTCATAATGCCCGCATTCGAAGGGATTAAAGCCGGTCTTTAGAATGTCATTGGTTCTAATCTTCAATTGGTGATATCCTAACGAAGATCAATCTTTGAAAAGAATTTGGCTCCTTGCAACCGGGTCAAAACAGTCATCAATACGTGGCAATGGGTACCTATTTTTGATGGTGACATGATTCAACTCCCAATAATCAATATAAAGTCGCATCTCCCATCTTTTCTTCTTCACGAATAGAGCAGGAGCACCCCAAGGAGAAGTGCTAGGATGAATAAAGCCAATGTCTAACAATTCCCTCTGATTGGGTCTTTAACTCAAGTTCAATAGAGCCATTCGATATGGGGCTTTGGAAATAGGTTTTGTACTGGGTTCAAAGTCGATACAAAATTCAATTTCACGCTCTGGGGGGTAGGCCAGGAAGTTCTTCAGGGAATACGTCAGGAAATTCATTAACAATAGAAATATCATTCAAAATTGACGTATTTTTGTTTAGATCCGTGACATGAGCTAAGAAAGCTTGACATCCGTTTTTCAATAAACGAATAGCTTTATGGCTTGAGATGACCGTGATTGACTTTAATGGTTTTGTCGCTTGAATTCACATAATAGGTTGATTAGGAATATGAAAGTTAACAACCTTACGAAAATAATCAATTTTTGCATGATGAGTAGTTAACCAATCAATCCCTAGAATCACGTTAAATGCAAGTATTTTTAATGAAATAAGATTGACAGGTAATGTGAGGGTACCGATTTGAACCAAACAAGACTTATAAACAGTGGATGTAATGAAGGTTTCTCCCAAAGGAGTTTCCACAGATAAGTCAACGTCTAATTTCTCCGGAGTCAAATTTAATCGTTGAGCGCAAATAGGAAAAATAAAAGAATGGGTAGAACCGGTATTAAATAAAGTATAGAATTCGCTAGAGTTTATGATAAGCTTACCCGTGATGATCTCATTCAGGTTCCTTGCTTTCTGGGAGGTCACAACAAACGCTCTCCCTTGCACTACCGGCTTTGAATTTTCTGGGACGGCCTTTGGTGCCTCCATCCTAGCTGAACTTATCTTCGGTGAACGACAAAATCGGGCTAGATGACCTTCTCTTCCACAATTATAACATACTTTTTGGCATCGCATACGGTTTGGTGATGTGTCCTCTCTCTCCGCATTTGAAGCATATGATAGGTGGTCGTTCTCCTTCCTTAACAACGCAGGTCTGTCAAAATCTTGATGTCTTTCCATCATTATTGAATCTCCTCTTCTTGAAATGTCCATTCTTATTGCTTTGGCCCTGATTACCATCGAAGTGGTTACCATTTCTAGCCTGTTGATTCCCTCCATGCTTGTTGTCACCGCTTTGATGACTGCTCTCACTGGTATTATCATTTTACCGGCTGCTCTCTTTTGGTTGCATTGACTCATTATCACGCTCCACTAACTGAGCCCTATTTACAACATCTGAATACAAACACAGTTTATACGAAATAAGATGTTGACGTATCTCCGGCTTCAAACCTCTTAAAAACATACGCGACATTCTCTCTTCATTATCCACCAAGTGGGACGCAAATCGGGACAACTCCGCAAACTTGGCTTCGTACTGTGACACGGTCATGTTATTCTGCTCCAACTTGATGAACTCCACCTCCTTCATGTGACGAATACTTTCGAGAAAGTACTTGTCGTTTAATAGTTCTTGGAACTTCTCCCAAGACATTTTTAGTGTGGCGAGGTTGAGTACGCTTTACCGATTCCCACCCAAGAATCGCCTCTCCTCATAACATAAAGGCGAAAAGGAACCTTTTTACTCCTTGGAGCATCCCAAGACATCAAATATCTTGGTGATCTGCTTTATCCATGCTTCCACTTTTAAGTGGTTTTGGCTCTCCAATAAACTCTGGTGGTCCCGGCTCTTGAATCTGTTTTAGCGGTGATCCGTCTCGAGAGTTTCAAAGTGTTTCCACCTATATTTTGGATAGGAGCCGCTCTCATTTTGTTGCATGAATTGCATAAAGCCTCTAAACATTCCATCATTTATCATTTGGTCAGTGTTGTTATTTGCATGAGGATTGTCGCCTTCTCGATGCACATTATCCTCGATTATTGATATGTGGTGAATCAACGATCGCTTTATGCTCCATTGCTATTCTCAACATTCTCGGATGTCATTTTCAGAGACATCGCTACAAAACAAAAGTTAATTGACATGTAACATATTATCCTATATTATTCGACCGACCAATTAAATTAAAAAAAAAAACTTGGGTAGGTCATACTAAATGAAGCAATTCCCTCTCTCCCTCCTAGTTCTATTCTCACATCTTAGCCGGGGATCATATCCTAAGTTTTGATATTAATCGTGACGGCCCCAAAATAGGTATACATCACCCATCTTGAGTCGCCAAATACATGGTACAAAATTCAAATACAACTTAATTATACAACAGTCGTGTAAAATACGACTAAACATATGCTGTGAGTTTTAATACAAATATTGTCATCTAGACAATATACAAACTCAATGGGGTCCTCATTACATTTATTGTCACACTATTTAATAGAATAGTGAGGACTACTAATACTATCATTTGGTCCATCACTCCGCTCCCCGACTCGTCCGAATTTATATTCTCATTTCAAGAGAATAAGTGAAAGAAAGGGTGAGCTCAACTAGCCCAAAGAAGAAATATTATGACTAAGATAATGCGAATAAATTATCATTAGCCTTAAACAAAGTGTTAAAGCGATACAATATAACAAACATCAAGTTTAGCTGCTGCAATGAACAAGCAATCCATTAAAAGAGTCAAGTAGAGAATAAAATCTACTATCTTCTATGATTTAAAAGGTTTTTCATCACTTTTATCACTGGGACTCAAATTTTAATAAATAATCCACATCATCGAATCACCACCGCACTATGGCCGAGGATATTCTTTAGTATCACGACCACAACTATCCATGCACTACATGTGCCAAGAATATTTGTGTATTCATTAATGGTCATGATCATGCCAACAATCGTCCATCAATGCACTACGGGCCAATGAGGACTTTTACCACATCATTTGTAACATTACGGCCATGATTATACCGAATAATCCTCGGTCATAATCATACCAAGTCCATCTATGCACCATGTGCCACGAGATGACTTTAAAAAAATATAAACATGAGGATGATGACAACGATATAAGAATTCAATAAAAACAAGTTCAAGAATTAAGTTATTCAGAACTAATAACGCCCAAATTGTCAATATGATACTTCTTTGTAGAGTAAAATTCAAGAATGCTCGTAAGAATATTTAAGTGAAAAGATCTTTGGATGAAGCGCAAATATCAAGGATATTCTACTAATTTCCTGGAGCATAGAATTCAAAACTTTAACCAACCGAGTATAATAAAGAATGGAATAACAAAAGAAATCATCATGCATGCAGATTGCGATAAACAAAGTTATTCCAACAGAATAATAATAACGGAACCAAGTCGAGGCAAAATTTGCAATCCGGTTGGATGTTCCAATGTAATAATAAAGAATAGAATAACAATGAAATCACCATGCATGCGTGTACTTTGCATAGACAAAGTTATTCCAATGAATACTAAATAACGGAACCGAAGTCGGGGCATAATACTTAATCGAAATGATGTTCCAACATAATAGTAAAAGGCGGAACCAGGTCCGTAAAACGCATGTACAGAATATTCCAATGAATAATAAAATATATAGAATAACAGGAGAATTTTACCAAGTATAGGAAGTCAGCAGATACAAAGTTATTCCAATGTAATAATAAAGAATGGAATAATGAAGTTCTCTTCATGAATACAAAAGAAATAATACCCCTACCTTAAGAAGAAGAGTACTAGATATATAAGTAGTGAAGTAGCAGAATACTTTTCTTCTTTCTTTCTATAGTTTATCTCTCTAGAGTTTTAGTGAATTCGTATGAAATAATGAAGGAATGAGCTTCTATTTATAGAAAAATGGACTGCATAGAACTAACTCATGAACGGTCCAGATTGATTTACTTTAATCTGACGATTCATATTTAAAGCAAAATCTTTTAAATAAAATATAATATATTCTATTTATAATCTAATAAAACTAATAACTTTATAAAAGATTTTACTATACAAATACTATCAGAGCCTTATCAAATACTATGCATAATAAAATATAATATATTTTAATTATTATCTAATAAAACGAGATAACTTTATAAAAGTATTCATTTTATATAAAAAGATTTTACTATTAGCCTAATAAAATGAATAACTTTATAAAAGTATTCATTTTATATAAAAAGCTTTTACATTTTAATACCTTAATAATACCAATAAAACAAAACCTGGTGACTTATCACATAAGCATCAATAATCAATCAGGTGTGCTACTATGTAATTCACGCATATTCTTTATACTTTTACTTCTAAAAAGTAGTTCAACAATAATAATGGTAAAACTTCCGCCGTTATTTTAATAAAATATTTTTGTCGTTTTCTCAATCCGACAATAATTTCGTTAATGGGGTCCACTAATGATTGTCTTGGATTGCATTGAATATTCCTATTAAAGCGAATATTCCCCAACCAATCGAATATTATATACAACTTGCGTACTTTATAAAATTTATAATATTACCCACAACTATAACATTATATCAAATTTACTCCATAATATTCAAAAATGATATTTATAGAAAATTCATCTTTATTCAAAAAGTTGGGGTCTTACACGGGCCCTGAATCCGAGGTCCCGAATCACCGCGGATCCGGTTCAATCATTCTAACACTATTACTATATTTGCGGAAGATATAAACATAAATTGTTTATACAATACATTACACACTATTCCCCAAGGTCGAGTAACCTTAACTTAATACACAAATCATAACTTATTTAACATATAACATTATTATCAAACAACACTATTACAAATCTAATAGCTACATTAATTTTACGCTGGAACTATCTTTAATCTTTCCTTATATCCGAGTCATTCGCCTTAATCTGCAATGTTTTATCATGATATAGCAAAGGTGAGCATGAAAGTTGCCCAACAATTTTAAATTCAACAATATAACGATATATCATGATTGAAATGATTTGAATAATTGGCTGGCTATAATTCAACAATATAATTGTGAAATAGCAAGAACAAATTTATGACTGAACAAGTATTATACATGAACAAATATATCTCGAACCAACTGGTAATGAAGGTGATCGAATTTTCATAACGAATTATACATGCAATATGTATGCAGTACAATTCATGGCAACCAAAGAATGATTAACCATAAGCTTATCTGAATAAAGCAACTCTTAGTAGAGTTAAGTAAAACAAACTTGCCTGAACCGTTGATTACCGCTACGCAATTTATATCGCTTTATCCGAAGACCTAATATTAGCAATATAGATCTCTAATATTAGAATAATATCATCACAATATAATAGTATAAGATATATATATTCATAGAATAATCTAAACACATAACACATAACTCTATCACCTACAACACACATGGGACTCTTGTGATCAAGTCAAACTTTTATAGTCCGAGTTGAACTCGACATTAAAATTGTCATTCCGGCGGTGCCAATCGGACAATTCACTTGAGTTTAAGTTCAATTAAACTCTGATTAAACACTTAACAATTAACTTAAATAATTTATTATCGATTAAAACATTTATCTAAGTCTCGTAATAATTTTTAAATAATCATTACTATTTATCTTGAATTTTCAATCATTAAAATCGTATTTAAATAATATAAATACCACATAATTCGTTTTTATCATTAATATTTATTTATTATCAAATATTAATAAAATACATGTCATAATATTATAATATATTTATAATATCATTAAGTATTTTAATACTTTAAAATCACCTTTATATGATTTTTAAACAATTAAATCCATTATCCGATAATTGCTATTAATATTAAAATATTAATATTTTCATGACAAAATATCAAAAGTTATAGGTTATAACTTTAAATATTTTTATAACACTTCAATCATTTTTATATGATTTATAAAACATTAATTCTATTTTTCCTTAATTTATTTAATATATTTATTAAATAAACTAATTATCATTAATATTGATTAATTAATGAATTTCATCACAAAATATTAAAAGTCCTTTGAAAATATTTTATTATATCATAATATTATTTTTCATGATTTTTCATGTATTTAAATCATTTTAAATAATTTATTTAATATTATAATTAAATAAATTAAATACCATTTATATTCTAAAAATATTAAATATTTATGAAATATACTCAAAATAATTAAAAACTATTTTTCGTAATTTAAAATAATTTTTGAAATTTATTTAGTATTTTAATAATTAAAACCATTTATTTCTATTTATTTATTAAAATAAATCATTTTCGTAAATTAATAATTAATTTCTTAATTAAACTCGTCATTAGTATTCCTATAGCGACAAACCGCGTCGTATATAGGGTGTTCTTGAGGTGTTCTTTGAGCCTGTAAAGCCACGCCAATATTATTAAAGGTATTAGGTTCGACAGTTAATCGATCCGGGTTCCTATCGATTTCTGGGCTTGTGTTTTAGTTAAAATTGTAGTACTAGTGCAATACTACAATCACCAACTGGTTTCATAGCAATTACATCATCAGATAAGAGAGATCAAAGCCTCTAAACTCCTCGATATCGCCGTTTCTTCATTTCTGGGTTTTCCAGAAATGAAGAACAGTTCGTCCTGCCTCTTTTGAAGCTTTAAAACATGGAATCTGGGTCTGTTTTGTGATATCTAATGGTTCCTACATGTAGTCCTTATGTCTGAGTACAACTAAACTACCTCATATCAGCCTAAAAACAACACATGTGACAGATAGATGCAAGTCAAAGCATGTCAGAAACTTCGGTTGATGAAGATCTGTGTTACCTAGAATCTTCATCCGGCGTGATGGTCAACGCCTGTTTGACCGGCTATAACTTTGTTTATGTTATGAATCTTGGGATTCTAGATGCATAAATATGAAGCCTACAAGTCAGACAACAACTTTAATACAACAAAATGGCTAAAACATTAACGAGAAGCAAGATCAAGGACCTGCGAATACACTGTCAGACAAGATCTGGGTTTCTGGGTTGCCCAGAAACCCATTTTCGTGACTGGTCAACGCAGTTTGACTGCTTATAACAGGAAATCTAGACATGTTTTGTCCATGATTCCAGTTCCAGATGGTAGTCCACATGGCATAGAATAGATTCAAAACATAAAACACAGAAAACATCTAACACGCATGGATCTAGAGGCCCTGACATATGACTGTCAGGCCTTAATATTAGGGTTCTTGGTCAGTTTTTAAAATCTTGATTTCGTGCATCTTAATGTTATGGATCCATGATCCAACAATCCAGATCACTTATTAACACCCTAATACACATATCTAACCAATCAATTACAACATCTAACAACAAATCATAAGATTTTCGAAATTAGGGTTCTTATACCTTCTAAGCTTGGTTCTTGATTTTTGATCTTGATGAATCTGTTCATGGCTTGTTATGGATCATACAAGGGACTGAATATCTTAAGGATTTCGTGGGTCTAGAGAGAGAGACTTAGTTGGTTGTTTGAGAGAAAAATGACCAAGTTAGTGTACTTTCTCTCTCTTTAAATTAATATATATGATGCCATGTTGTTATGACTTGCAAAATTCGGCTGGTTGCTGTGAGATATAGTCACAAGGAGTTGTTAAAGTTGGCCACCCACTCCCATTTTGTCTAGATTTGCAAGTTAAATCAAATAATGCACTAAGGGTATAATGATCTTTTTAATTTCTAATTTAATGGCACATTTGTCAATTGGCCAAACCCTTAGGGTTTAGGGTTTGGGTTTGGGTTAGGGTTTGTAATTTAATTTTCTAGAATTTCTAAATTTAGATTTTCAAAAATAGAAAATTAATATTTTTAAATTAGAATTAGAATTTTCTAATTATATTAAAATTTCTTAATCATTACTTAAATGTTGCTAATTAGGATTAATATATCCTAATTAAAATTACTAATTTAGCAATTAGGGTCAAAATCACATATTAGGGTTTACAACCCAAAAATTAGGGTTTCTAATATAAAAATAATTTTCTAATTTAGAAATTAGATTTCGTAATTAGATTAGGGTTTTCTAATTACTAATAACTTAAAAATTAGGATTAATATTTCCTAATTAACATTAAAAATATTAAATTAACACTTAGGTTTTCCCTAATTATAAAAATTAGGGTTTCAAATCCAAAAATTAGGGTTTTATAAATTTGAAATTAGGGTTTGCTAATTAATTAAGCTTTACCCTAATTATTATTATAATTATTTACACTTACGCCATTAAGTTCCCAATTTTGGATTTTATACACCGAATTAGGGTTTCGGATTCTCGGAACTGAAATTAGGGTTTCCATAATCGGTTTTAGGGTTTCTTGTTAATCGTTAGGGTTTTCTAACCGAATGTTGACGTTCTTAATATATAAATTAGGGTTTGTTATAGATATCGTTTATCCGATCAACCTCGACCACTGAACCACAATCGTATACATATACACATAACATATTCACGTATTTCCTTAATCTGAATAATTCACTAAATCATTCATGTAATTTTGAAATCCTCAAAATTCTATCTTAAAAATATCAAACGCATACACTTATTTTCTGTCTAGGTTCTAATATTGAACCTTAAATCAATAAATTAAAATTTTAAAAATTATCTAAATTCTCGGGTTGTCACACTCACCTTTTCGAAACACCAGGTACGTACGTCAATTTCGAGGACGAAATTTCAGAAAGAGGGGAGGTTTTAAGACCCCAACTTTTTAATGAATAAAATTAAATTTCTTCTATTTATTATTGTGAATAATAAGGTGTTAATTTGATATAATACTTTGGTTATGGATGAAATGTGAAATTTTGCAAAATAAGCAAGTGGTTATAAAATATTTATTGTTGTCGGGGAATATTCGTTTGGTCGTGGAATATTCTTGTTATTGGGGAATATTCGTACGATGGCGCAGCCATTTGTGGGCCCCATAACGGATAATTGTCGGATGAAGAAAACGACAATTTTGAGTTTTTATAAATAACGACGTAATTGTTACCGTTAACATTGTTGGATTACCTGGTGGTTAAAATATGATAATACTGCGTGGTTGCATAGTAGCATACCGGTATTGCACGATATTTTGAATTATTAATTCTTACGTAAAGAAGGCCTTTACTCAATAATTGTTACAAGTAATTCTTTGTTTAATATTTTATTTTATTGATTCAATAATTCTTTGCGTTGAAATTTTATATTATTGTTGTTTGATAATTATCAACGCATAATATCTCCATTATCGTGTCGATAATTCATATTATTTGAATAATATTGTTAGATAGCATTATTGGCAATGTCTAAGGAAGTTCTTTCTAGGAAAGGGGTTTGGTCATCTAATTGCGCGCCAATAAGGAGAAATCTTTATCGGAAAGCCCCCTCTTTCCTATGAACAACCTGGTTGTCATAATTGTGATTCTGTAATATTATTTGTGAATAATTAATTATTGATTTATATGATGAGGAAATATTTATTTTATGTGGACATAAATGAAGGAATTAATGTTGAGGTGTTTTATCAGTAGTTTGTCGGAATGGAGGTTTTGAAAATCGTTCGTATATGGATTTCGGTCATTTTTCGTTTGGAATTTGAAAAAACTTAAACTTATAAAGTTGTAGAGAATTTAATTTCCTATGGAATAGACATGAGATTCAAATTTGTCTGATAAAATGGCTATTTATTATGAATTATTGAAGTTTCAGAAATAAATATTTTTATTAAAAATATGGTGGGCCTCACTTTTGGTTGGTGAGAAATAAAATGTGCTGGAATTTATTTTCAAAAGTGGTGGACTTAAATAGTAGCAGGTAACGCCATCAGGTAGTAGGTTAGTCTGCTATGGCGTTGCCTTAGGTATTTTCCTATAAATAGGGTGCTTAGTTAGAATTGAAAATCACACCAGAAACAAGGTTTCTCTCTTTCTCTCTCTCTATATTATCGAGCGTATTTTGTGAGTATTTAGATACTTTGTGCGTATTTAGATACTTTGTGAGTTGTTATTCATCAGTGCAAGTTTCCTTCAGCCTTATACCTGATATTTCAGCCGGAAGTACTATTCTTTTGAGGTAAGAGATGTTATTTTCTTCCTAATGATGTTATTCTTTCAATATCATTATACCAAAATATTGGTATGGAATTTATTGTGGAATTTCTACCTTTTTGTGTCGGGATTACTATTCACGTATACGACACTATTCGCGAATACGGCACTATTCACCGAAAAATGAAATTTTCTCCTTTTTGTCAAAGATATCTATTATGGTTACTATCTTTGATTGTATCCATGTTTTGATCTTTATTTTTGAATTCTGCTTCACAATTGGTTATTATGGATTATTATTGAACTTGGATAAACTATAATACGAATCCCTAATATTTGTCCTTTTGTCTCACTAGATTCGTTTTCTTTAAGATATTTTTTTATTATCCTCAGTCCTAAATGATGATATTTCTTGAATATTTTGCTTTGTAGTGCAAAGATGAATGATTACCTAATGAATATCTTTGGCAGTAGTAGTAGCGTAAAAGATGAGCAGTGTGTTGAGATGAACATGACTAATCGGTGATCTAAATGAATATCTTTGGCTGTAGTGCAAAGATGAATATTTGATTCAAGATGTATATTGATTGATGTTACTGGGGATAAAATATTGATGATGGACTTTTAAATCTTAGAAGATAGTAGAATTCTTTCTACTTGACTCTTCTAATGGATTGTTGTTTTCACGCAGATTGTTGATCTAAAACTTGTTGTCTATTATATTTTATCGATTTTTTCCTGTTGAAGACTAATGATAAATTGTTGTATATTATCTTAGTCATAATATTCTTTACTGGGCTAGTTGAGCTCACCCTTTTCCTTTTTGTTCAATTTTTCTTCTCAGAAGGTGAGATTATAGCAGGAACTAGTCGGGGTTTGGAGTGATGGTTCAGGATAGTTGTTTTAGTAGTCCTCATTATTTTGTAAAAGAGTTTATCAATAATTGTAATGAGGACTCCTCTGAGTTTGTATACTGTCTATTAGACAATATTTGTATTCAAACTCACAGTATATGTGTTGTCATATTTTGTACGACAATTGTATTACTGAAGTTGTATTTGTTTCTGTACCATGTATTTGGCGACTCAGAATGGGTGATGTATACCTATTTTGGGGGCGTCACAGATAGGGCAACTGATGTTTTCTTCTTACTATGCCATGAGACAAGACTTTGTCCCAGAAATATATAAGCACCGCTTGTGCTTTTTCTATCTATTTGACAACCTGCATAGTCATCGTCTGAGTAACCCATTAGATCAAAATTGTTACACTTTGGGTAACATAAACATAAATTTATGGTACCACTCAAATATTTAAATATTCGTTTAACAGCTTGTAAATGTGATTCTTTAAGTTTTGCTTGAATGCGAGCACATAGACATACATTGTACATTATATCGGGTCTAGAGGCAGTTAAATATAATAAAGATCCGATTATACCTTTATATTTAGTTATTTCTACATCCATACTTTTATCGTCTGCTGTGAGTTTTATTGATGTGCTCATTGGAGTGGCCTTTGAATTTGAGTTATCATATCCGAATCTCATGCTAGAGAGAGTTTTAGTGATTCTATTTCCTTTTGAAGTTTATTAGTCGGAGGTGTTTTATTACGAGACTCATCACTAAACGCATTAATGCATACATCTCTCATTTTTATTTCATTTGTTAATTTTTCAACTTCATCATTTAATTATTTTACCTTGTTAAAAAGTATTTTGTTGTAGTTTTCTAAATAGTCATTTTTCGCAGCTAATACTTTTTCTTCATTTGTGTGTGTTATTTTTTCTATTTCCTTCGTTTCATCTATTAGTGATTCAACTTCACCCATTAGCGTGTTTACTAGATCTTTTAAGTACACAATTTTTTATTTTAGCTTTTCATTTTCTTGTTTTAAAATAATAATATCAGAAAGAGATACCTCACTGGATTCACCTTCAAGTCCCATGAAGCATACTTGAGCTAGTTCATCATTTGCATTGATCTCCACTTCGTATTCTTCATCATCACTCCAAGTTAAGAAAGCTTTGTTCTTTTTGAACTCTTTAGTGCCTAGCTTTCCTTTGTTTTTAAGCGGGAAACAATTTTTCTTGAAGTGACCTGGTCTTCCGCATTCAAAACATGTTTATTCGGTTTGCTTGTTTTTAAGTTTGTTTAGATTGAATGCATTCTTCCTTTTGTTCTTTCTCTGAGGTAATCCTTTAAGTCTTCTTGAGATCATAGCTATTTCATCATCTGAGTTATCTTCAAGTTCCTCTTCAATTCCTACATTAAGAGCTAGCACTTTCTTTCGAGGAACTTCTTCCTCGTCATCATATCTTTTAAATTGATGTTCATATTCTTCCAGTTCACCAAAGAGAGTTAAGGTTTCCATGGATGAAATATTGACAGAATCTTGAAGAGTAGTAATTTTGGATGCAAACCTTTTGGGTATAGCCCGAAGTAGCTTACGATTGATTTTACTTTGTGGAATTGACTTGTCGAGCAACTTCAAGGAGTTTATGAGTACTAAAAATCGTGCTTGAGCAATTTTGATTGTTTTGTCTTTTTCTAGCTTAAACATTTCATAATCATGCATGAGCATGCTTAACTTAACTTCTCTTACTTTGGATGTACCTTCATGGCTCACCACTAGTGTATCCCATATCTCCTTTGTTGTGTTGTATGATGAGACTTTATCTATTTCGAATTGTACCATGCCGCTGAGAAGCGTATTCATTGCCTTTGAATCATATGAAACCATATAGGTTTCGGTTGAATCCATCTCGAGTAGAGTTTTTGGAGTGCCGTCATTTTTCCTTGGAATAATCGATCCATTCCCTACCACCCACCATTCCCATGGGTCTCGCTTTAGGTAGATCCTCATTCGGATTTTCCAGAAATTGTAGTTCTCTGTTCCATAGAGTAATGGAGGTCAGTTTGTTGATTGTCCTTCTTGATGAGTGTTTCTGAATTGTGCCATGTCAGAATCTTTCCCTACAAGTCACCTTTAAAACCAAAATAAGTAAAGCCAAGCTCTGATACCAAATGAAATTTAAGTAGGCACACTTAGAAGAGGGGTTGAATAAGTGTAGGAACAGACAATGTCAAACTTTTGAACAAATAAAAATTCCTTTGGTTATTGAATGTAGGAGGTTGTGTTAGTTCCCAGTAGGCACACAATAGATCTAGAAGGGGGGTTGAATAGATCCTTTTTAATTTCAAATACTTTTCTCGTTTATTTTGTATTGCTAATGATTTAGCATATGACAAACATAAGAATCTTTTCAAGCACATCGGAATAAGTAAAATATCCCCTTCATTGATATATTCATAATCAAACATACCTTGTTCTTAGAGTTAGTTCGGTTATAAGCAGTTAAAACATACATAACAGTTATAGCAGTTAAGTACATAATGTAAATGACATAAAGTAAAAGACACAAGGGATTTTAAGTGGTTCAGAGACTTAAGCTCCTAATCCACTCTTCTGCTTTCAACTAGCATGATTTCCACTAAGGAAGGGTAGCACCCTGAATCACTAAGATTCCTTCAAGGCTAGTGACCTTGGAACTTGATTCTAAGAACTCTTCAAGGCCAATGACCTTGGAACTCTCTAGTTCCCTAGGAACTCTTCAAGCCCAAAGAGTTTGAACTTCATTTAGTCCCTAGGACAAGGACCCTCGAAGTTCCGGGCTTGTTGTTGTTGATGTTGTTGTTGGTGGTGGTGCTGAGCTGCTAAGATGTCTTTAAGCTTGAACATCTTTTGTACTTAGAAACTTGGTCTGGTCCTTTTTGCATTCTACTTCGAGTCTAGACCACATCTTCTTTGGTGCAGCTGATCTTCATTCTGTTATGCTCATCTTTAAATGATGTCACATCACCATTCTTTGAACCCTTCTTGACTAGTTGGCAGACATGGTTCTGCACTTTTTCGGTTTCGGATTTAGGTTCATGGTGATTCGTAGAGTGACTCTCTGAATCTTCTTGATGCTCAGCCACTCTTCTGAATGCTATCTTCTTGTCCTTCTCGGCTCTCAGCTTAGCTGCCATCTTCAGTGGCATTCTCATCTTTATTGAGTGAAGCTTTAGTCTGTTTAAGTCCTTCTTCAGAGCTGCTTCACTTCCACCTTCGTAGTCTCACTGTCACTGAGACTTGTTCATGTGAAGCTCTGGTGGAACTTGTAGAGTCAACAAGATATCATTCTACCAACTCAACGATTCTGCAACATAGCAATCATCAGCAACTCTTGATCTTTGAAACTTTGTTGATTTATACTCCTTCCCAATCTTCCCGTTGGAAAGTAGCTATTAAAAGCTTTTTGAATTGCTTCGTAGATCTCGAGCTATTTGGTGTAGACTACAGATGTGACATGACATCCCCTTTTCTGACTTTCTGACACTGCAGTCTACTATTTCACCTACCCCGTCAGATATGTCACTTTGATGTCTCGGGCAGGCAGTCAACTTTATTTCCTCCTTATGATTTCTCGATCAGAGGTTGTCCTTTTGCATCGATGCTCTCAATAAACTTTGTTCGAATATCAATCTTCAGGTTGAACCGTTGCCAATGCTTCAATCTTCAGTTGTTCAAACTCTACGATTCTGATGCGCATCTTCTTGGACCTGATCGTAGTGTCTAGTTGACAAGTAGAGACAACACCTCTTCCTTTTCTTGTGCAATGCTTCAACACTATTGTTTACCTCAACTTCTCTCAGATACTGATGGCTTGACTCCTTGTTCTGGCCCCTTCTGAATAGCAAGACACTTCAGATTTGTGGCGTGTCCAACTCGATTTCTCCTTGTGATCTCCCGTTCACTTATTATCAATGGACAGACCCAATGCTTTATCACTTTAGCCTTGTTCTTTAGAGGCTGACCAGTATCTTTGTGTACACTCCATCAATTCCTTCTTTGTTTGGCAAACACTACGATCATGGTTGCTTTCAAGATCGTTATCTTCTATTTTCTTGACAGCTACTGCACTTGCTGACTTTCCTTAGTCAGTTACTGAAGTCTTGTTCTCATCAACTTGTGGAAGACTTCATCTCGAATGGCTTCACAACTCAATCTGGATGTTGATTGAGTTGGTGCTTAGATCTTTTGTTAGCTTACATGCCATTCGTTGAGTGCTCTCTGGTTTCCTTCAGGTGGGATGTATCTTTGCAGTACCAACCAGAGGCTTCATACTTTGGATATTCTGGGAGTGCTCAACTGTTGAGAATCGTGTTTGCTCTACGATTCTTTCTTGGCGTTGTGAGCACAACTGTTGAAGTCTTAGTTCTACACTCTACGATTCAGCTTCGACTGTGTAGACACTACAACTCCGAGATCAGATCTTGACACTCTACGATTTCTAACTTTGTGCTCGTTGTCTTCATCTGATCTTGCTCGACTACGATCTCTGCCTCTGATATGATCAGTAGACTCTACGACTCTGAGTGTAGTCTACGATTCTTGACTTGGCTTCGGCAGATGCTCGGTCGACTCGTAGGCAGGATGTCTATACGATTCTGAACATGACTACCTCAGCAGACTATGACTTTGAGGAAGTTCTCCTCGACACACTACGGTCCTTCCTCGTCTCTCCTGGCAGTCTACAAACTCTGAGATCTACTATCTTGTAGACTACGATTATGCCTCGACAGCTCTCGAGTTTTTCTTGATTTCTCATGATGATCACGATTTCAGTGCAAAGGTTTCGATCGATCGACAAGCCTATCTATTACATCATAAGATCAACCTAACAAACTTGATCTTTCTATATTTATAGTCCTTATACATCATTTCTTTTTAAGGACTTTACAAAGTTGTTTTGCTTATGTAGGATCAATCTAACACATTTGATCAATTCATTCTAAGTCCTTGTACATATGTTTCTA